>OY992879.1:22085727-22160727 GCA_963921405.1 Cepaea hortensis | reverse complement strand
ACAGTTTTCAAAATAATTAATCGTGAATGAAGGCATTCATATCTGGACAGACTATAGGCTCTTGTCTCCTCTTTTGGTGTCATCGGTTCAATCTACACCGTGGCGGCTTTGACTATATTGTTGTTTAACTTTGAGTGGGATTTCAGATCGATGCAGCATAACATGGGTGCCAGGAAATATCTGGCGAAGTAAAGGCGGCCGTTGATAGTATGGCCACATTACCCGCTTGGGGTCGATAGTGATTTGTATCTTGAATGTTTTACACAGCATTTTACAGATGAATCATTAAAGACGCGTAAAGTCAGGCAGCTACTGTTGCCTTTAGTACTGGGACTCATCGCTGGATAATGGAGATGAAGACGGAACACGTATGGGAATGCCCCGAGTGTTGTGATGTCGGTTCTGGCTCACCTCAACTCAACTCAACTCAACTCAGCTCAGTTCAACTAAGCGCAACTCAAGATAGTTAATGGCACTTACACCGTGTGGCTTGCAGGCCGTTTATTCGTCTCCGTCGCGGAAAGGACACACTGCGTTCATCTGAGATTAAAGGACAATTTCATAACAAATAACGACGGAGATTATGTCCTTGATATGTGGGTAGTGGTCAGGATGCCGATTCTTCTCTGATAATGCCCAATATAGTGTAAGTCTTTTGTGTGATTGTTTACCAATTGACACTTCTGGGATACTTTGGAATCACAAAGACGCAGCCAAATAGGCTGCATTTTAAAATTATGCATGTTTTTAAGGAGAACTTTGTAGGGCATAACAATCTAGCAAAGAATACAATGAGCAGACAGAAAAAAGCAATGAGACAGTCTCACAAGAAGCAAACTGATTATAGAAATTAGACGCACACAGCCACCATTTTTGGACTAGTTCTGAGAAGAAATAAACTGGAGAACTTGATGAGAACTGGCAAGATTGCTAGGAAAAGAACCAGGGCATGGCAGAGAAGTAAATATACGGATGGTTTGGCCACATGGCATGGTCGAGAAGAGAACAAATAGCTGATCCACGATTCTGGTGATCGTGTAAGATGGCGAAACATGTCGGTCCACTCTTACCGGCATGGCACATGGTAAAAAAGAACATAAAAATGGTGTCTTAAATCAAAATGACGCATGATCTTGATGATAATGATAACAATTTATTACTGTGTGAAGAAAGCATTATATGGCAATTGCTAATATGAATGCGCGATGTCTTGTCAAAAGAGAAGAAATATTACACAAGGAAGCGGAAGTAGGCATGCTTGATTGATTCGTCTGTATTGTGTATAGAAAGGGGGTTACATTATGTTTGTCGTATTCATCATGATCATTTATGTAGCATGTATGGTGATTCCAAAGTTTCTCACGTCAGTATATTGACATTACCAGACCGCCTTGCGCTGGTTTTCAATGGTATGTCGTAAGACAACAATGGCAAACTACTGAACGTAAACTGGACAAGAAATCGGAAACAGCCAAAACATACTGGGGTTAACTGTGACGTCCTGTAAACGATATGCAACTAACTTGTTGTGATGACATGTGTTTTGCGCAGCGTTCCTGCCGGGACATTACTCTGGTTCTACTTGCTTGTTTTGTGTTTACTAGATGTAACAAGTGTCAGGTCTTAGTCAGATATGACTGAGCTACCGTATGACAGTAGACCAGTGGTTTTCAACCTTTTGTGACCCATGCACCCCTTCACCATATGTTCAGAATGTCATTAAACCCCCCCCCCCCCCCCCATGTGATGTTGTTTCCCCGAGAAGAGAGTGGGATCAACATGCACATCTTTAAACTGATTATCTGTTGGGATTATTGACTGACTTTTCGTCTACACTCTTCTCTTCTGTCTTCCCTTCCATATATCTATTTCTTTTACTCTCTCGATTATTCCCTCAACACATACTCCGACAACAGTTCCTTTCAACGATAAGATAAAAGATTTATTATAAAAAACTATGTCTGGTGTATGTATGGATATTGTCTATGTAGTTTGTATGTTCTTCTAGTGTGGCTGCCAGATAAGATGTTGATAGATAGTCTCCGTGGTTTCTCTCGTCTCTTCTCTCAGCTAGAGTACAGGACATGACATAGATACAGAACGGTCTCACCCTGACAGCTCCGTCTGCTTGAGTCGGTAGATAAATCCGTTCTTTGTAATGAAAATGTTCACCACTGTATCAAATGTACTTAACCTGCTCACTATTTGCTGTCCGCTTAAAATGAATGTTCGTTGCTTTCTTACAGCGTTCTTTAATCCATTCTGGAAAACACATCGACTTTCTAGAATGTTCTATTAGTGTTCTGTAAAACGTTCTACACTTGATATTTTGTAATTGATATATGCACTTGGTACGCACTTTGCAACTCTTTGATACTGAGTAATTTGGGTCTTTTTCCTTTAGTTTGTATGATCGCTATTTTCCATTCTCTGTCCTCCTGACTTATTAAGATGACACTTCTTTTCCTTCCTTTCTTATGCACAAGTGTCGTGCGTTATGACTTTAAAGTGCTTTCTCGTGGGTTATCAACACTGGGTGATCTTGACCACAGCCATCTGTGTAATCTCTTAGTTGATAAGTCCAGCACTGGTATGGAAACCTGTGTGATATACATTTAATAATGAGATCTGTGTCTGCTTCCTCTTCTCTCCTATGTGAGTGTCTCTTCCTCCAGCCGAAATGAAAAGGCTTCCGAAAAAACCCACTCTGACATAGGATAGAAGATTCACCTAATCGTCTATACTATTCCTACTAATAGAAATCAATGATAAATGCTATTCACGCACATCTATATTCATATCCTAAACTATATCTAATATCTTTATACCTTATTTAGGCATCTATGTTCCTTTATAGAATTAATGTAGATCCACGAATTGAAATTAATCCGCAGCCAAGCACTTTATCCCATTATAAGGGAGGATATTTCTTTTCATTACAGGACACATAATTCTATCTTTCCGTCCAGTTGGGGAACACACACTCAACTGACACAAAGAAGTGGCCACTCTCTCTAGAACATCTTTGTCCCATCGTCCTTGACATTGCTGGACAAAGCAAATTCAGACTTCATTGTCCTAGTTTGTGGAAAATTCCAGATCTGGGGCTTTTCCGTATATCCCTACCTCCAGAACGCAATAGACTGGTCCATGATGCTGTCTCTCTTGGTCGCTAACCAAATTTTCCACTCGACAGTTACCTGTGTTGTAGTCGACTCTCCCGACTTGACCTACATACACATGCGATGGTCAATCCTTTGTGGTTATCCTTCTGTTTCATTAACCCTTCTCCCACCTGGGCAGTTAGTGTATGCAGTCGTCCATCTGGGAATCATTAACTCTCAGTATTTCACGACATAGGCCCCCTCTTAAGAGATTAGACCGCGTCGAATCTTTCCCACTGTAGGTTTGATTCCCATGATCCACAACCCTAGGCTTCTTCCTCTGGATCTGGATGTCTGGATAAGAAATCTGCTCCTACATTCTCCTTTCCAAAAATGTATTCCACTGTGAAGTCCAGTTGCAGCAACAACGTCCATCACATCCACCGTGCGTTGAGCTTCTGCTAAGTAGCTATTAACATCACGTGTTGATGATATGATTGGATCCTCACATTGCTCACTTCATTATCCAGTAGGCGCTCTAATTGACACCCTACCATACTACTAACGACTGAAACTAGTGTTGGCTCCTCGCTCCTGTACGTTCAGTCGACCTGCTTTCGACTTGCGTCAGCGACGGCTCACAATACAAACGGATTGTCCCATCCTGATTGTAACACTGCTTCCATGTCCTCTTAGTTTCCCCCGGTTTTTCCTCTGGGGATGTTCCGCCTCGTCCTCGTCGGACCGAGTCGTCTTTCCCAAACCTCCTGGGCTTTTGCTTCCAGGACCATCTTGGGCGATATTGTATCTGGTCAGCCAATCTTCGGTTTGAGTCCTGGGTAATTCTCGCTTTTCCCGACGTTACCCACCCCTTCTGAACTTGGTTACCGGTGAAACTTTCACTCTTGTCCTTTCCCTGACTTGTGATTTCCCTCCTCCTGTCGTTGGGTAAATCTGACCTATCACGTACTGTCCCATAGGCCCTCCTATGTTGTCCTGGCGATCTCTGGTCTTCGTCTGGACTGGTAACCTTTGTCCCAATGGCTGCCATCACCATAAAGTGCGAAGCTTTGCTCCCGGATCTCTCCTCATATTTCCTAATGAGATGTCTAGGGAGATTTTTCTTCTCTTCCCCGATCCGTATTTTGTAGATGTTCTTGGACACCACCTTTTCCACAGGATAAGGTCCTTTCCATCCTACTTGGAGTATATTGGTCTCTGCTGGACTCCACACTTCCACTTTGTCTTCCACTTTAAGAGCTAGTTTCCTCTTGATTCGCTTGTTGGGTGGTGCTCTCTGGCACTCCGAACAAGACTTCACCCACCGGCGTACATCTCCGGTCATTCCTGGCCAGCAATAATGGCCGGAAATTTTCTGCAAGGTCTCTCTGACACCCATATGTCGATTCTCGCCTATGATGTGTCCACTCTGAAGAATGTGAGGACGGTGGGTCTCTGGAACCACCCACTGCTCATGCAGGTTATCTCCCCTCCCAGCTCTCCGATAGAGTAGTTGATTCTTCAGAAAGTACTGTCCCCGTTCTGGTGGCTCAGCACTTCTTTGCAGCTTCCTGTAGCAAGGATGCAACGTAGTATCCTTCCTCTGGGCAGTATGCAATTCTCCTATCCCTGAGTTGTCGCATAGTGTCTCTGCCTCTTTTTCCTTCCCTTGAGATCCACTGACTACTGTTCCCTTGTGGGTTGGCTGTTTGGGCATCCCCAAAAAGACATATTTCGTGCCAATGATCATTGGGAATAGGGAGTCAGATAATACAGCAGCTGGAATAATGCCCGTGACGTACCTGGATTTAATCTCCACCTTTGCGATTGGCAGCGTCATGGTAACAGCACTCCTCATTGCCGGCTGTATTTCTATGGTCTCCCCTGTAAGTTGGTCTGGGGATACTAGATCCGCCGAAATCACCGCTTCCCCATCCAGTCCCGTATCGTATAAACATTGGACTGGTTGTCCATTCACCTCAATCAGTTCCACCACAGGTGGTCTCTCTTGGTCCTGAGTGTCTTTCATCTCCTTGACCTTTTCCTTCCCTTCCTCTTTTGATTCCTCGAGGTTGGTTATGCAATTGGCGTGTTTTGCCTTGCATCTGCAGTCCACAGTATTATGTGTTATCGACTGGCATTGTGTACACCATGTTCCCTTCCTAGGTTTCCGTGTGTCCTTTGTGTTCCTTTCTCCTTCGCCAACCTCAGCCTTGTCTGTGATCACCGATGTAGGAATCACTTTGCATGCTGCGAAGTAAGAACTTTTAGGTTTCGATCTGCAGTCTTTTGTGTTGTGAGATGCCGCCTTGCAAATCGAGCACCACTTCTCGGACCACGGTCGTTTCGCTGGAGAATTCGAGGTGTTCTTGGTTCCTTCCTTCACCTTCTCGGAACTCTCCGTTGACGTCTTTTTATAAGGTTCCCCTTTAGTTTCTTTTCCGTTCGTCAATTTCCTTCGGTCTTGTTTTTCCTGCCCTTTGCTTTGTGTACTTAGTTCTGCCGCCTCCCCATGTACCTCTACGAATCGTTCCGCCAGCTTATTCACAACATCAATCCGTTCCGCCCCTTGTTCTCCCAAGAAGGTTCTGAGAGGTTTCGACATTTGCTTTCGCATCTGGTCGACCACCATCATCTCTTCGAGACTCTCATAATCCCTCTTGAATTCTGCCAAGTCCATCCATTTCTGGAGATAGGATTTCAGCCTTAGACTGTATGCGGCGAATAGTTCTCCCGGCTCTCGTCTAGCCGATCTAAACTTCTTCCTATACGTTTGTGCTGTGATGTCAAAATGTTTCATCAAAGCGGCTTTTAATTCCTGGTAATTATTTTCCTGTCCTGGTGGTAAGCGTGTGTACACTTCAAATCCCGAACCGACTAATCCCTGTGATAGTTTAAGAGCCCATCTGGTCCGATCCAGCCCCATAGCGATTGACATTGCTTCGAAACGAGATGTGTATTGATCAAATCTTTCTTTAGACTGATCGTAGACAGCTAAGGGAAACTTCATGGCATGGTAACCATGTCCACTCATATGGGTTGCACCCGGTGAAGAAGAATTTCCTTCCGCTCCATCTATTTCTCCCTTAGTTTGTGTCTTGAGTTCTAGCTCTTTCATGCGATATTCATGTTCTCTGATCTTGTTGGCTTCCTCTGCTTGCAACCTCTTGTTGTCCTGTTCCAGTTCCATTCGTTTCAATTCCAACTCAGTCTTACGGTCTTCTCTTTCCGCTTGACGAATCTCTCTCTCTCGTTCTTGTATGTAATCAGTTAGCTCTGAACCCGCTAACCCAATTTCCTCCCCGTTGGCCTTCAGTTCGGCTGTAGTTACTTTAGGAGTTGCCATAGTTACAGCAGATAAGTCAGCACGTTGAGTAAAGACACCCCAAGGCAGAAAAGAATACTACTATAAACAGATAATCTACCTAGAACCTATATCCTTAATCTATGTCTATTTAATATAATAAATCTACAACACCACACAGTACATCACAACCACTCTCTCATCCACAAAAGGCGATATAGGATAAAGACTTATGTAGACGTGTGACCGTGTGACTAGGTATGTAATGTGTCTTACCACCTATCCACATTCACTCTGTCTGGAACTTTCTCACTGTAAAGTCACCAGCCTTAATGAAATGTTTCTACTATCCATGTAATGGCACCATATATCCAATGGACGTCCTTCCATTAAAAGTCATCAATATATACTTCTTTTTATTCCAATCAGTATGTCCCAACATGCATGTACTCCGCTATGCCTGTGCCAATATGCAGGTCATATGGGTATAATGTATGTACGTACCCCGCTGCTCCACCAATTATGTGATGTTGTTTCCCCGAGAAGAGAGTGGGATCAACATGCACATCTTTAAACTGATTATCTGTTGGGATTATTGACTGACTTTTCGTCTACACTCTTCTCTTCTGTCTTCCCTTCCATATATCTATTTCTTTTACTCTCTCGATTATTCCCTCAACACATACTCCGACAACAGTTCCTTTCAACGATAAGATAAAAGATTTATTATAAAAAACTATGTCTGGTGTATGTATGGATATTGTCTATGTAGTTTGTATGTTCTTCTAGTGTGGCTGCCAGATAAGATGTTGATAGATAGTCTCCGTGGTTTCTCTCGTCTCTTCTCTCAGCTAGAGTACAGGACATGACATAGATACAGAACGGTCTCACCCTGACAGCTCCGTCTGCTTGAGTCGGTAGATAAATCCGTTCTTTGTAATGAAAATGTTCACCACTGTATCAAATGTACTTAACCTGCTCACTATTTGCTGTCCGCTTAAAATGAATGTTCGTTGCTTTCTTGTAGCGTTCTTTAATCCATTCTGGAAAACACATCGACTTTCTAGAATGTTCTATTAGTGTTCTGTAAAACGTTCTACACTTGATATTTTGTAATTGATATATGCACTTGGTACGCACTTTGCAACTCTTTGATACTGAGTAATTTGGGTCTTTTTCCTTTAGTTTGTATGATCGCTATTTTCCATTCTCTGTCCTCCTGACTTATTAAGATGACACTTCTTTTCCTTCCTTTCTTATGCACAAGTGTCGTGCGTTATGACTTTAAAGTGCTTTCTCGTGGGTTATCAACACTGGGTGATCTTGACCACAGCCATCTGTGTAATCTCTTAGTTGATAAGTCCAGCACTGGTATGGAAACCTGTGTGATATACATTTAATAATGAGATCTGTGTCTGCTTCCTCTTCTCTCCTATGTGAGTGTCTCTTCCTCCAGCCGAAATGAAAAGGCTTCCGAAAAAACCCACTCTGACATAGGATAGAAGATTCACCTAATCGTCTATACTATTCCTACTAATAGAAATCAATGATAAATGCTATTCACGCACATCTATATTCATATCCTAAACTATATCTAATATCTTTATACCTTATTTAGGCATCTATGTTCCTTTATAGAATTAATGTAGATCCACGAATTGAAATTAATCCGCAGCCAAGCACTTTATCCCATTATAAGGGAGGATATTTCTTTTCATTACAGGACACATAATTCTATCTTTCCGTCCAGTTGGGGAACACACACTCAACTGACACAAAGAAGTGGCCACTCTCTCTAGAACATCTTTGTCCCATCGTCCTTGACATTGCTGGACAAAGCAAATTCAGACTTCATTGTCCTAGTTTGTGGAAAATTCCAGATCTGGGGCTTTTCCGTATATCCCTACCTCCAGAACGCAATAGACTGGTCCATGATGCTGTCTCTCTTGGTCGCTAACCAAATTTTCCACTCGACAGTTACCTGTGTTGTAGTCGACTCTCCCGACTTGACCTACATACACATGCGATGGTCAATCCTTTGTGGTTATCCTTCTGTTTCATTAACCCTTCTCCCACCTGGGCAGGTAGTGTATGCAGTCGTCCATCTGGGAATCATTAACTCTCAGTATTTCACGACACCCCACCCCTTTCATAATTGTTCTTATAAATCTCCCCCCCCCCACCCCCACACCTACACATGGACGCTAAATTTAATAACACATACTAGAACAAGTCTAGATGTCTACATAAAACGTGATTTGCAGATCTACTAACGTTATAAAACGAATTTCAGAAGAGCGAGAGGTACAGAATCTAAAGTATGCAGGGAAAAATCAATATCAAGTAACTGGTTCATGTATTAACTCGATCTTGAAATAATCTTAATTCCCCACCAGAAACCCTAAAATTCCCCCCTGGAAATGGTGGGGGGGGGGGGGGAACTTCCCCACTGGTTGAGAACTACTGCAGTAGACGGTACTATCTGCTTTCTTTTAGCTTCGATTATTGGCCGACGATCACCAAACCCGACACCGCATATTGTATCAACGCCTTCGGTCGGTGGAGTGCAATTGGAAGGGTACAAGCCTTACCCTAGTGCGAGAACCTACAGAATAAATGGCATGGAAGGGCAGACCAGGCCCTTAGCTTTGGCAGAAAACTGGTCTAGGATGGAGGCTCCGATAGGCGGACAGTTAGAGTATTGCTTTCCTGATCCGGCAGTTTCTGAAGCTTGTCTTCTTCCAGACGTTACCTTTCCTATGGAGTAAACTAGACAGGCCGAGAGAGGGATCATGCTGAATAGGCAACATGATCTCTATATTCAGCCCAGGCTTTGTGCTAGGGAGATGTATAACTCCATTTTACAAACTATCTTCCGTCAAGACGGCAAGGTGCCAGCCAGTCAGTCAGATGCATCAAACAACACACCCCGAAATAAGATCAACAACAAGTTACATTTTAATAACAAAGACTCAAGTAGTAGATTACAAATAGTTTATCCCCAGGAGTCTCTGAGAAAACTGTACTTGCTAACCGAAGTTCGTAACCCGGAATCGAACCCACAATCTTCGAAGAGAAAAGCTGGAGAAGTAATCACTTCGCCACGGTTACTCTAAACGTATTCTGTGTAGAAGTGTAAACATATGAAATCACCGAAGACAACAGGACAACCAGTTTAATTTAAACAAGAAATAAATACGAAAAACACAGCACATACAGCCGATACTAGCTAGGTGAAAGAAACAGAAAGAAATAAAGTTCGTAAGCAGTAAGGATTAGTTGAGGACAAAGAAACTGCAAAGACATGCAAAACAGCACTTGAGATAGACAAAGTGTGAGAAAACTTGAACAATCGATTTTCCCTCTGAAACACAAATACTGCAGGGGTATTACAGAGTGTGAATACGGGGAGAGGAGAGATGTCGCTGGCGAGGTTTTGTGGAGGAGAGGGTGAAAGCGAGATATAAAAGGATTGATGAAAAGAGGCGTAATTGAGAATGAAGTGTGGAAAAATTGAGGATGAAGAGAAAGAAGGGTTGTGGGAGAGAGAGAGAGAGAGAGAGAGAGAGAGAGAGAGAGAGAGAGAGAGAGAGAAAGGGAGAGAGAGAGAAAGGGAGGGAGAGAGAGAGAGAGAGAGAGAGAGAGAGAGAGAGAAAGGGAGAGAGAGAGAGAGAGAGAGAAAGGGAGAGAGAGAGAGAGAGACAGAGAGAAAAAGAGAGAGAGAAAGGGAGAGAGAGAGAGAGAGAGAAGAAAAGGGGGAAGGGGAGTTGTTTGAAATGTGACTTAATTTTGACGTGTTTCCTCTGCAATGAATTCAATGTTAAATTTATGTCACTTTGGGAATTGTGTGAGAAGAAATCGAGACACGAAAGAGAACTCACCACCGAACCTATTACGTCTTGGCCTTGCTGGCTGATGTGGGCGATCATGCCTCTCCATAAATTACGACTTCCGACCTCATGGATCAATTCGTGTGTTGACTCCCCTCGTGCTAAGACACAAGACTGTCAAGAATCTTCTCGTGCTATCTTCCTCTATATCTCTTCCCGCACATCATTCCGGTGGTCGCCATAAGTTCCAGTTTTTGTCTTCTTATAACGTGGACGATGACTGCCTCTTTCTGATGTTTATGTTGTCTTTGCGACTCAGCTTCCTTTGAAGCGTCCTGATTGCTCTTTGCGACTCAAGATTATATATATATATATATATATATATATATATATATATATATATATATATATATATATATATATATATATATATATATATGCCGGTATCCCTGGCCTAGGAGTTAACGTCTTTCTCCGTAATCCCGTATATTCTCGTGAGTAACGTAATCTGCGCGAGAATCGATAGCGGTTTTCACCTCGTTGGTAACTTATGGGGTATGTGAGCCGGTCGCTCAGAAAGCAATGGCAAACTACTAAATGTAAACACTTGCTTTAAGGCCCTCTGCTGCGGGATAAGGCTGAACTCCTCTAAGCCAAGTCCCAAGGTTGTGAGGGTCTGGCCACCACTCACCTCCGGCTCTTTGAGGTTTGACGCTGAGGGGCCGTCGTCTGCAGCCTACCTTGTTCCAGACATACTGGTTATCCTTTCCTCTGGAGTAAACAAGGCAAGACCGAGAGAGGGAGTGTTGTTTGTCCATCAAGAATGATGATGACCATTCATTTCATCCAGTGGGGTTGAAGGTATGGAGCCGTGGGTTCTAAGATGGCTGATAAGGCCTATTATGGCTCGAAATGTTCTTTGACAATGTGGGCAAAGAATGCTTGACGTTTCTGGAGGAGGATTTCCTGCAGTGGTTTTTCTGTCCTGCCTTTTCTTCACAGCTCTTGCACTCCTGGATGCCTTACATATGACTGCACCCTTGCGTAATGATGCACGCCACGAATTTCGGTCTCTGGCTGCAGCCTCCCAGGTGTCATGATGAATTCCAAAAGCATTCAGTGAGATTTTCAGAGTGTCTTTAAAGCGTTTCCTCTGGCCACCTTGGGAGCGTTTACCACAACGCAGTTCGCTGTAAAAAAATTCGTTTAGGGAGCCTGTGATCTGGCATGTGAGTCAAGTGACCAGCCCAGCGAATCTGATTCTTCATTAGTAGAGTGTGGATACTGGGCATGGACGCTCTTTCTAGGACTTCAGTGTCTGGAATCTTGTCTTGCCATTTAATCTTCAGTAGCTTCCTTAGGCAGACTGTGTGGAAGTGGTTTAATTTCCTAGCGTGTCGCTGATAAACGGTCCAGGTTTCACAAGCATATAGCAGTGTGGATAATACAACTGCTTTGCAGACTTTTAGCTTTGTTTGCAGGCTTATTCCAGTTCTGTCCCATACATTCTTGTACAGTCTGCCAAAGGCCGCACTGGCCTTGGAGATTCTTGCATTCACTTCGTCATCAATTGTGGCAGCTTGTGACACAGTGCTGCCAAGATAGGTGAATTTGTCCACAACACTTAGTCTATGATCATTCACTTTGATATTCGGCACAGTGTGATTATTCCCTGGAGCTGGCTGGTACATAACTACAGTCTTCTCCAAGTTGATATTGAGCCCAAAGTTGGGCCAGGCATGTGAGAAAGCTGAAACGTTATGTTGCATGTCCGCCTCTGATTTGGTGTATAGAGCGCAATCATCAGCAAACAGGAGCTCTCTGACGGTGTCACTGTTAATTTTGGTTTTAGCTTTCAACCTTCTGAGATTGAATAACTTTCCATCCATACAGTAGTTGATGTCTATTCCAATGTCGTCGTTCTCGAAGGCATTCATCAACATGGCTGAAAACATGAGGCTGAACAGTGTTGGTGCCAGGACACATCCTTGCTTCACTCCATTGGTGACAGGAAAGGGCTCAGACAGTTCACCATTTTTCTGTACTCTTGCCTGCATGCCATCATGAAATAGCCGCACTATTTGGACAAACTTTCGTGGACAGCCATATTTTGCCATAATCTTCCACAGTCCTTCTCTGCTGACTGTATCAAAAGCCTTGGTAAGGTCAATGAAAGTGGAGAACATTTCGCAGTTCTGTTCCTGACATTTCTCTTGCAGCGAGGAGAGAGGGAACATGCTGCATGGACAACACATGTTCTCTGAATCCATGTCCAGGCATTGTGCGATGGCATTTTGGCAAAATTCCAATCCACATATTTTCGTCTGTCAAGCCAGCAAGATACCACTCACATCTGCCATGGAACCTTAGCACTCTGAGGTACTTCAAGCTACTTATATGTGCAGACGTTTATAAGGAACGAGGTAAAACAAACAGAAAGTAAGATTTTATTTCTACCTAGAAGAGACATAGCCCCGCTGTGGTGAAGGGGTTACGGACCTAATCCCTCATACCGCGTTCGAAACACAGCTGTAGGCTACTTGGAAGCAGACCGTCTTGCACTGGATCCGTCTGTCCGTCCGCATATCTATCTGTACGTCAGTAGTCTATCTACATCCTCTAAGCTCTGACGTTTTTGGAGACGGCAGGTTAAGAGCGCAGAGCCGTGCTGACATGTAGATGTTAAGACCAAAAAAAAAAACCCCCAAAAAAATTATGTCACAAAAAATGTAATTCCTGTCTAGAATGCCAAAAATCCCACGGGCAACTAAGTAGACCAATCTGTCAATACCGACGGAAACAAGTCCACAAACACGGGACGAAGGCCCGCATTAGGGAGACGACAATTAGCATTCCTGGTCACGCTACTGGAAGTATGTCTGCGCACAACTCTGTATGGCGTGGCTTGTCTACAATCATTTTCACTGCATACTAATATGTCCATAATTGTTCCAGATCTCACAAGGAGAATCTCAGCTCAGTGCACAAATTCCGTCGGTCTTGTGAGGTTCTACATGTGTATGTAGTACACATGCTGTACAATTTAGTGGGCAGTTTATTATTTTTTTTTTAATTTTCTGTTTGCAATCGCTAGCCTTGAACTCAAGCGTAGTCCATACAAGTGCTACTACTTCTGGTGCACTGGAGTGATTTGATTTTTTTTTTTTTTTGGCGTGTGGATTAGCTTTCCATATTACTAGTGATACCGTACACAGTGAACAACTTGGGTTAGCATTAAACTGTAAAAAGACAGATATTATGGTCGTCACTAAGAAGAAAGACATATCACAATGATTAAATATTGATTTAATACTGTTGCAGAGGTCGCTATATAACTCTGCTGACTTCTATCTCTATATATGTTCATATCTAACCGTTTACATTCCTTTGGCTTAAAATTTTCTTATTTGGCACCTTTCACAACTGAACTTCTGCTCGGCCTTTCTGACAACGACGGATTTGGGTTTTAATATTATTACTTTTTCAAATTTCATGATTTTCTTTTGATCTTTTTGTGTTATTTCTGAATAAGATTAGTATAATCAAAACATCGTTCGGCGTGTCGTAGTATACTTATTTTCATGCTACTATTTTCTTTGGGGGGTATTTATTTTCTAAATCTCCCCTACCCTTGTGATTTATGTTTACCGTTGTGGAGTTCGTTGTAAGGTATGTACACGGTGTCTGTGTTCAGTATCGCTTACTTGTTCGCAGTAGTTACACACACCAAACTGTTTGTATTTCCTGTTGTTATATCTTGCTGCAGCAATTAATTCTCTATTCGTAAACAAGTCCACACAACGCCTGACCTCAGTTGACCAAGGGCCTATATTTCTTTGGGAAAAGAAAGGCAGAAGCAGAAGCAGAATTGCTGATATTTGACCGTTATATTTCCATGGAAACCAGTTCCAGGGAGGTTTGGGCACGTGTCAGGGTTTGCTCGGAAATATTAATTTTCCTGAGAATAATGGGTTCAGCGATAACCGGACAAGGCATATGAAGGAAGTGTGGTTATCAGCAGTTGAAGAATGGGCTGTTATCTCTACAGGCTCGTTGACGTTTCCTCTGATGAAGCACCGTCGTCTTTCGTTGCATTTCGTGTTGGATGAAGTCTTAAAGGTGGCTTTAAAGCGTGATGCCCAAGAATCGCAAACAGCCTAGAATTGCTGGACTTGACTGCTACGTCATGTAAAGATATGCAGCACACTTTTTAAAAGGCTAGTGGGACTGTTTCATTGCACCGGGTTTATCCCATTATGCTCTGTCTCTTTTACATCTACCGAACAAAGTATGAACTTCGTAGCTCCAGCGACGACCTCCTGGAGTCTACGAAAACATTGTACTCGTGAACTGAATGATAGACGACGGAATGGAAGCCATAACTTTCGGAGCTCGAGACGGGACTAACCACTCCGCCACTGTGACCCCTGTGTAGATTAGGATTTTCATGTTGATTAAGATTATTACGCAGATTAATTCCATTATGCTGCACAGTAAGTAATGAAATGCTGAGGATGTTGGGGATTTGATCCCTGAGAAGAATGTTGAGAATATTGTGGACAGAAAAAATAAAGACAACAAATGTTGAGGTGTAATTAGTGGCAAGTGTTACAAGAGTCACTCATTAAGATCTGATAAAGATGATTTTCATTGTCGTGCCGGGGCATGCGGGTGTACAAGGAAATGAGCAAGCTGACAGGCTTGCAGGTAAGGCTACTGTGGAGAGCCGACGAGCTATGACAAGGTGATATACTGAATTCTCTATGAGAAGTAAGACTTTTGCGTGAACCAAGTGATGCCTGTGAATTTATATCCGTGTTCAGACTGCGAGAACAGCAAGTTAAAAGAGATGCGGCCGGATAAGTATACCATGCATGAAGCCAAAGAAGATAAATAAACCAACACAGAACTGGTGTGACTAGCCGCTACACGCTGCGGGATTTAATGAGGGGGGGGGGGGGTATCCGAGCACTTATGGACTGAATGGTTCGATGTGCAATGAGGACGATCTGTGGACTAACTAACTAGAGGTGTTGTATGTGTAGGTACGTATAGGATCTGGTTACACATCTTAGGGAACTTTTGGGCACTTGTGCTTGGTACAAGAGCCATATTTTCATAGACTAAACAGGACAGAGATGCCGTATAGATAAGGGCACTAGTTCTTAAACATCAGGTGTGCTGATGCCCACGTAGGCGTTCCAGCCCTACACCAGTCAGTTGAACTAAATGTTGACTGCTCGTCTTTGACTTGGGGACGTAAATTACAAGTACCTGTGAAGTCGAAGTGAGATCGGTGATGGTGAGTGACACAGGTAATAGGGAAAGCTAATCCACACACGAACATCATCCCAGTGAGCTAGAATAGTAGCACGCGTATACACAACGCTTGAGTTCACAGTAAGCGAGAACAATCGACTTAACGCGATTCGACTTGACGGATAATGAGTTTGTATCGTATCAGCCGTCCTTACGTCCCAGGACGTTTTCTGCCATCAGTTTTAGGCGTGGTCGGCCGGGCAGTCAATGTCAGTTGTATATATCCCAATCTTGTCTTGATGAGAATGAAACCCTCGACTGCTTTGCCGGCGATCTCTCCCTAAGGTGGAATAACGGTGGGGAAAATATTAGGAACGACTTACAGATATATATATATATATATATATATATATATATATATATATATATATATATATATATATATATATATATATATATATATATATATATATATATCACTGTGAACGGACATTTACAGCGCAAATTGGCCTTATCAGTCACACTCGCTACCGCCATAGTTAAAAGTTATTATGCCTTTTTAGAGCACAAACTATCGTCTGTCAAGACGGCAAGGTGCCAATGAATGAATATATATATATATATATATATATATATATATATAGGTGTGTGTGCGTGTGTGTATGTGTGTGCGTGCGCGCGCGTGTCTGTGTCTGTGTAAAGACTGCATTTGCCACGCTGTGGTGTATTTCCCATCCTCTACTCTACTACTGGGAGTTGTGCAGATGGGATGTTCCCTTCCTATAGTTATGATCCATGATGGCCAAAACTCTCCAATATTTTTACAGGACTGTGTTAATATGTGTTTTGCACATTTCTGGTAGAAACATTGTTATCTTCTTGTTTTAGTTTATGTTGTCAGACTTCTGAAATATACCAGGCAATAAATAGTACAATATAGCATTTGCGTCTTCATTGCTCGAATATTCTAATTGTGTGTCGTTGATCTCTTTATTCACTAGACAAAGTGGCACTTTTCCAATCCGATATTAATAATGTCAGACAAAACACTAACAGCAAAACAAAAGAACAACAAGAATAGTGATTTCATAACAGGCTAAAACACATTCGGAACAGCAGCTATTAAACATGGCGAATCGACTATACAGGGTATGTGATACATGTCTGCTTGTTGACATTTTCGCTAGTGGAGTTCATCCCAGCGACTAGTCATAGATCGATTAGCTGTTGACAAAATGTCGAGCTTGACTGCGCGTGTTGCCATTTGTGTGTGGGGGATCTAGATAAGAAAGGTCAAATCATGCGTGAGTAGTTGCATTTTACATGATCTATCTATCTATCTATCTATCTATCTATCTATCTATCTATCTATCTATCTATCTATCTATCTATCTATCTATCTATCTATCTATCTATCTATCTATCTATCTATCTATCTATCTAGCTAGCTAGCTAGCTAGCTAGCTAGCTATCTATCTATCTAGCTAGCTAGCTAGCTAACTATCTATCTATCTATCTATCTATCTATCTATCTATCTATCTATCTAGCTATCTATCTATCTATATATCTATCTATCTATCTATCTATCTATCTGCCTGTCTGCCTGCCTGCCTGCCTGCCTGCCTACCTGCCTGCCTGCCTGTCTGTCTGTCTGTCTGTCTGCCTGTTCATCCATCCATCCATCCATCCATCCACCCATCCATCCATCCATCCATCCATCTACCCACCCACTCACCAACCCATCCAACCATCCATCCATCTATCCATCCGCCCGCCGGTCCGTCCCTCCGTCCTTACATGTATCTGTCTTTCTGTGACATCTGTCTGTCTGCTTGGCTTCTGTTTGTCTGTCTGACTGGCCTTTCGTCTCCTTACATCTGTTTATCTACTAATATAATTATTATTTCTGGTGTTCTCTTACTCTGAGTGGTTCCGTCCATCTATCTGACAGTCTGCTGCTAATATGTCTGTGTTCTTGTCTGCTGTCTGTCTATCTAAGCATATGTGTGTTTATCGATGTGTAGTCTCTCCATCTGTTTCTTTAGTGATCCATTTTTCTTCGCATATTCTTACCATTGCTATTTGCGGTTGAACGTTTACCATACAGGATGAGAAAATAGGCGAACCGCCTAGAGACTGAAGTACTTCAGAACTGTACCGGTGACTGGGAGAGAGCCTGTCATCATAGTTGTTTAGCCTCTATTTAGTCTATTGTTGTCGCTCGCTTTGAACTCAAGCGTAGTTCACACATGCTACTATTCTAGCCCGTCTTCAGAGATGTTTATCCGCTGGTATTTTTAATGTATTCTTTGAAGTTGTTTGGCTCTTAAACTTTCTGTGCGCTGATGGCGTAGTAGGATTCTCTCTTTACACCGGTCAGTTGGATGTAAACTTTGCCTTCTCGTCCTGGACTTGGGGACGGTAATTACACGTACCTCAGAATTAGGAGTGGGTTTCCTTCATGGTAAGGGACACTGATGATAGGACAAACTGGCCCGCAAGCGAACATCAGTCCAAAGTGAACTACCCTTGTGTTTTAAAGGAAGGAATGAAAAACACAATAATTCTTTGTCATGTGACGATACTATCTATTTGTTATTCAGACTCGCTTGTAAACATGTATTTTATCCTGAATTACCGAAATGTAGCCGGCTCCGTTTTGAAGGAGTTACGGACGCAGTTCGTAATCCTGCATACCGCGTTCGAAACACAGCTGCGGGTGATTTAGCAGCAGACCGCCTTACGTTGTTGTTGTTTTAAAAAAATAAATAAAATAGCATGGTTACCACCAGTCGTTCAGAAAGCAATGGCAAACTACTGAACGGAAACTTGCCAAGACATCACACCACAAGAAGTCACACAAAAAAATGCTGGGGCTGACTACATCCTCTAAAGCAGTGGTTCTCAACCGGTGGGGAATTTCCCCCCCCCCCCCAGGGGGGAATTTCAGGGTTTCCAGGGGGGGGGGAATGAAGACCATTTCAAAATCGTGTTAATACAAGAACCGATTACTTGACATAGTTTTTCCCTTCATACTTTACAGTTATGTATGTCTCGTCCTTCTAAAATTCATTTTATAAAGTAAGTAGACCCACAAATCATGTTTTATGTATTTGTCTAGACTTGTTTTAGTATATGCTATTACATTTGCCTTCCACTTTTACGAATACTGTGTAGGGGTGAGGGGATTTTTAGATAGGAAATATGAAAAAGGGGGGGGGGGGGAATGACGTTCTGAAAATACGGTGATGGGGGGAACGGGCCAAATTTTTTATAGGAAGGGGGGGGAATGGCGTTCTGAAAATATGGTGAAGGGGGGAATGGGCCAAAAAAGGTTGAGAACCACTGCTCTAAAGGATATACAATTAATTTATGTTGATAAGACAACATCATGCTGTGAACAAGGAAAACACACGGCATATTTTTCGTAATGAAAACACAATATTTGATGAGGCAAAAACGTCACTCCCCTATGACACGGTTAATGAAATTATGCAGCGCATAGCTTCGCCTGAATATCTCTGCGCCTGAATATCTCTCAGCCTGAATATCTCTCCGCCGGTATTTACATATGGTCTCTGTAATTCGCGTTTGTAGTTTAATATTTAATGACAGAAGGTGTATACAAAAACATGAAATAAACTTTGAACCCAATCGACGTAGACAGACAGACCGGCGGGCAGGCGAAGGACAGACAGACAAACAGACAGACAAACGAACGGATGGACACACATATAGACAGACATACTTACTGAAGGACGGACAGAAATACAGACATGCTAACAGACAGATAGATAGGCATATAGACAGTCATACGGACGGGCAGACAGTGGACAGACAGACTGACAGACAGTCAGACAGAGAGAAATTCCGGTGGACGGATGGATGGAATGATAGATGGATAGACAGAATTACAAAAATTCGGTTTGGCGGACGGATGGAGAGATAGACAGACAGACAGACTACACACAGACAGCGAACTGACAGATAAAAATACTTTTCCCTGCTCTGCATATGTTGGAGACTCCTACAAGAAATGCTTACCAGCTCCACAGTTACATCTATCAGTATCTCCCATTGCTCGCTTACTAAACAAGTGCACTAAACAGTATAGCCGCACTGATATGGGCGCGCGCTCTTGAAATCCGGGTGCGCTGATGCCCAGGTAGCGGGTTAAATCCCTAGATCGGTCAGAGGTACTAAAATGTTGACCCCTCCCCACTGACTTAAGCATGTAAATTTCAAGTACCTCTGTAGTTGGAATGGATTCTTCTGATGGCGAGAGACACTTGTAATAGGGAAAGCTAATCCACACGCAACAATCAGTCCAGTGTACCATAAGTACATTGTATTTGTACAATTTGTGTGTAGAACAATGTTTAAAAATTAAGTATATGACCATCCATCCATCATGTGCCATGCCGGAAAGCATAGGCGGTCATTACTCGCCATTTCGCTCGATCAAGTTCTCCAATTCATTTCTTCTCATAACATGTCCAAAAAATGTTGACTGTCTACGTCTAATTTCTATAATCAATTTACGATTTTCATTTGTCTCCTGTAGTACTTGGTCATTTGTTTTTTTGTCTGTCCATGGAATTCTTTGCATTTTCCTCAGAAACCACATTTCTGCAGCCATCAGATATTTTTCAGCTTGACTGCTCATTGTCCAAGTTTCACATCCATACAAAAGTACATGCTCTACGTAGCAGTATAGTATTTGACGTGATCAACAAATGTGCTAAAAATCGTTACATTAGTTACAATAATCCCTGCTATGGCCTAACGCTGGTTTGGGCATGCTGGAAGGGATCAATGAAGTATTCATTATAACTTATTCAACAAAGTTCTAACCGTAATGCGATGGCGAGGTTTTTTTTTAAAATCATGATATCATGCTATACAGTATTGAACAACCACCCGTGTGTGTCGACGGCCATTTCGAAACAAGTTTTCCACCATAATAATTATTTCTTCCGTTGATAACTCCTGTCTGTTTGGAGTGCAAAGAATTACTCCAGCAGACAGCAGACATTTGCTGCACATTGTTTCACGATGGGATGACGTCATGTACTTCATGGTTTAAAATTGTTCTACATACAAAGAGTTGTGAGACTTTTCAAACATTCTGTAGTAGAATGTGTATGGTCTACGCTGAAATTCAAAGCAATCGAGCACACAAGCACATTCTTTATTCATCCTTACGGGATATATCGATTTCTATTTGTTCAATCCTGTCTAATTGGTGCATCATTACGGAATATATCGATTACTATTTGTTCAATCCTGTCTAATTGGTGCATCATTACGGAATATGTCGATTACTATTTCTTCAATTCTGTATAATTGGTGCATCCTTACGGAATATGTCGATTACTATTTCTTCAATTCTGTATAATTGGTGCATCCTTACGGAATATGTCGATTACTATTTGTCAATCCTGTCTAATTGGTGCATCATTACGGAATATGTCGATTACTATTTGTCAATCCTGTCTAATTGGTGCATCATTACGGAATATGTCGATTACTATTTCTTCAATTCTGTATAATTGGTGCATCCTTACGGAATATGTCGATTACTATTTGTCAATCCTGTCTAATTGGTGCATCATTACGGAATATGTCGATTACTATTTCTTCAATTCTGTATAATTGGTGCATCATTACGGAATATGTCGATTACTATTTCTTCAATTCTGTATAATTGGTGCATCCTTACGGAATATGTCGATTACTATTTGTCAATCCTGTCTAATTGGTGCATCATTACGGAATATGTCGATTACTATTTGTCAATCCTGTCTAATTGGTGCATCCTTACGGAATATATCGATTACTATTTCTTCAATTCTGTCTAATTGGTGCATCATTACGGAATATGTCGATTACTTTTTGTCAATCCTGTCTAATTGGTGCATCATTACGGAATATATCGATTACTATTTGTCAATCCTCTCTAATTGGTGCATCATCTTTCTAGTAACATACACGTTCTGATTCCCACTTAATTCTAATAATATTGAAGATAAATTGCAGGTGACTGTATTTGCGAAGATTCTCACTAATCCAATATGAGCATGTATACATCTGAAGTCATCAAAGATCAAAACTCCACTACATCTTTATTTACCAGACACCCTGTACTCTTCAAACGACATAAAAACAATAACGACAGCTTTTTGTGTGCGCTGCTCTATTTTTAGGCACAATTCCTCCTAAAACACCTGTGGAGAGGAATGATTGAGAGCTGAAACGATCACAATTTCCCCAACAAACAGGTATATCAACCACAACGGCTAAACTAACTTGTCTTATCTTTGTGAAGATTTCATTCTCCGTTACCATCTAGAAACAGCATTCTACAAAAGTATGTTGTGTAAAGATATCGACTGAAAAATTACGGGAAACAAATGTGTTTTTGAAAGATGAAAACGTGGCAGATGTGAATCTTTTTTAGAAGAGGTAACGTTTGTAAATGTTTAAAAATGAAACGGAAATTCAGGTTTTCGTGTTGTTGCCTGATTGATGTAACAATATTCCCCACAAGGATCACTAAAACTTAGATGAAAAGGAAATGCAGGTCAGCAAGGCCGAATGTGTAAGTGAGGTCGCTCTTAAACTTTTGGGGTGCTATTGCCGAGATAGCGGGTTCAACCCCTACACCGGTGTGTTGGACTAAAATGTTGACTTATTGTCTTTGACTTGGGAACGTAAATTACAAGTACTTCAGAAGCCGGAGTGGGTTCATCTGATTGCGATGGACTATGGTAAAAGGAAAAGCTAATCAACAAGCAAAAGCAGTTCAATTGAAATAATAGCACGTGTGTCGACCACGCTTGAGTTCAAAGTGGAGAGGAAACCAGGAAATCGGGCAAGAGTACGCTTCAGATAAATTGTTGGAGGATGTGAAATTATGAAGAATTTGGATCAGTGGAGATGTGTTGCTTGAAAAGAAATTTGAGAAATCGTGAACAGAGAGGATAGTAAACGCCATGATAGAGATGTGTTGCTTGAAAAGAAATTTGAGAAATCGTGGACAGAGAGGATAGTAAACGCCATGATAGAAAATGCTGAATGTGATACAAGAATGCTCTTCACAACCACAAGGAAGATACAAATACAATGTATCGGGCATGTCAACTGAAAAAATTGGATAGATATATTAGTCTGGGGGTACCAGATGAAGAAAAAGGAGGAGGGAATAAATAAGAAGAAGAAGAAGAAGAAGAAGAAGAAGAAGAAGAAGAAGAAGAAGAAGAAGAAGAAGAAAACCTCGTTGAAAATTATTGTTTGTGTTAAAACCGATTAGCATTGTTTTAATAGCTGCACAGCATCCATTTTCTGTCGTACATCTCGCTTATTGTGGTTGTCAATGATAAAACTCTACTAGCTGACCTGAAGTATTTGCCCTTTGTACTGTTGAATTCTAAACTTTCTGCGTATACGGTTGTGTTAACTGTTTGTTGTGTGTGTCATGTAATGATGTGTCTATTATTCTGCGTTGGCTTTTCTTCGCACAGACCAAATCATATGGCATTGGTGACCATGTCTGTCCACAGCTGTCTGACCCTCGAACTGTTAATAATGTCTGCTACGGATGTTCCTCCATGCCGTGATGTCAGACTGTCTAGTATAATCTCTCTTAATCTCCCCACTGCACCCCCACCCCGACCACTCCGCCCATAGCAATGGTTAATGGACGGTTTTAGTACTGGAGAGCCTGACATATGATATCACACCATCTAGTCTCAGATATGAGTGAGCTACCGGATGACAGTAGACGGTACTACCTACTTTCTGTTAGCGCTGAATGTTGGGCGGGGCTTACCAAACCCGACTCCCCACATTGTGCCAATGGATTCTGGTGGAGAAGATCAATTGGGAGGGTAAAAATCTTACCCTAATGCGAAAAAATGCAAGCTAAAGACTAAATGTAATCCCATTGCAGACCAGGCCCTAAGCCGTGTCGGCAAGTGGTCTAGGATGGAAGCTCCGATAGGCGGACTGTTAGAGCATTGCTTTGCTGATCCGGCAGCTTCTGCAGCTTGTCTTGTTCCAGACGTATTGGTGTTACCTTTCCTCTGGAGTAAACTAGTCAGGCCGAGAGAGATCGTGCTGCATGGTCAACACATGGTCTCTAAACACAACACAGGCTTTGTGTTATGGAGAGGTATTTCTCCATTTTAGAAACTATCTTCTGTCAAGACGGCAAGGTGCCAGTCAGTCAGTCAGTCTTAGAATGGAGGTGGAGGCAGTCACAGTAACTTTCGCTGACTGGAGAACAAAGAGCACACACATGGTGTAACAGTAATCAACTCACAGATTATGTTGAGAAAGGCGAAGACTGGCATGTTTCGTGCAGAGTGGCATGCTTCAATTTAAAAAAATCAATTAAAGATAGGAAGCATCTTTTGAATCTTTTCCCCGCTATATTCTGGTGTGTTGGGAAACGAGCAGACTGACAAACTGGCTGGATCTGCACCGCTCGGTGGGGGTATTTGTGCACGATAAGGCAGAAGTGGCCATGGTCCTTTGTTTTATGTGAATAGAAACACTCTCATTGCCTGGAAATATTCGTTCAACAGGAAGTGATCTGACGCTCCGGTAGCGAGCCACTACACCGAGGAAAGTCCCGGCGGACACATAATACGATCGCAGCTGGTACCATTACTAATGATAATATGACACTTCGCTGGTTGTTGAAGATGAAGATAATGTCTGTATACGCGTTTTCCAATTGTGTTTCGTTCCCATCTTCAACAGCCAGCGAAGAGACGTAATACTATGTTTAATAGTTTTAGTCTTACTATAAATTATATATAAATGGATTGACGGCATCAAAGGTATTGTACAATCACACGAAATGACTCTATCCAGTGCCACCCATAGGCTCTGGAACGCCAAATATTCCTCCCCACGCCGCTTGACGGCAAAAGTAGAAGATGGTGATGATTAAGATATATTATTTTTATTAGAGTACTAAGTCATACCCTGCTATCCAATTCTCACTAAAACAAAATATATGTTATTAACAACCAGACAACGACTTCAAACTCGAAACTCACACACATCACTTCAACTTCACATCGATAACATGCCAGTAGAAAGTGTAATTGAGCACAAAACATTAGGCCTAATCATTGATAGAAACCTAACCTTTAATTCCCTCGTTCAAGCGCTCACTAAACAAACAGCGAAAAAAGTCTACCAACTCGCCAAAATCAAAAATTTCCTTGATGAGGACACACGGAAAATATTCTATACTTCTCATATACAGACACATTTTGACTACTGCTCTATAATCTGTGACGGTTGTTCTAATTCAAGCACCAAGCGACTTTACTCACTCCAGAAACGGGCCATGAGTCTAATTTATAGCAAACATTTATCTGACAATCCAAGCCTGCATAAACGCCTTCAGTTACTACCACTCCGCAAACGCCTGCTTTTCAATAAGGCTAAACTAATTCACAAAATCCTACATCGGAATGCCCCAAATTACCTTTGGCCATTGTTTAAATATAATGCTAGACACAGTAAACGTTTAAATATATTACACATTCCGAAGCCTAGGATTGACTTATACAAAACAAGCTTAACGTACTCTGCAGCTCAGCTGTGGAACAATCTTCCACTAGAAATCAAAGACATCACCAATCCCTATACATATAATCGCAAATTATTCGAACACTATCTCAGTACGGATTATCTTCCCCCTTAATAATAATAATAATAATAATAATAATAATAATAATAATAACAAAACCCTAGTATAACTGCCAGTCCCATTTTGGTAGGCCAGTATATTCCACGTGGCTAATACCAAGTGTCACACCATTAGCTAATAGTACTAAGTCGTATATTATTGATGTTCGCATTTTGCCAATGCCTTTAAATGCATATCTTTCATATTTTTGCTGTTCTCTGATAGCCTTGAATGATGTGTGAATGAAATAATGTATGAAAGAGAGTGATAGAAGGCAGAATGTTAGACGGGCCTGCGTGCCCAAATCTTAACCCTTTGAAAATAAAGTTTGTTCGTTCGTTCGTTCCCTTTGCTATGATGGAGTATATCTTCACCCATACTCTACACATGACCCAAAAGGACCATGACCTCATCTACCTTGTCATTCACCAATACACCACGGTCCCTCCAACGGTAAAGACGCAACCAAACTGTCGGCCAGCTAGTTTCCAAGCACGTCAGCATATCCTGGGGAAAAGATCCAACATACGAGGGTAAGTTAATAAGTCACAAATGGCTGTAGAAAAATAACTAAATATGATAACAACTTGAAACCAGATTATTTACATACACGCACTTTCCCTTTATTTCCCAGCATAATTTCCACCAACATTGATGTACTTATTCCATTGTTTTATCAGTCCCCCCAAACCGGCTGCATAGAACTGCGTGCTCTGTTTTCTAACCCATGTTTTCACGTCACATTCAACTTCGGCGTCACTCGCGAAATGTCTCCCGCCAAGGTGGGTTTTCAGTCGATGGAGCCCCTAGCTATTTCCCGCAAATCGGTGCATAGCTGGGTAGAAAATTTTACGCGGGCGAGTCAATAATTAAGGCACACAGTTCTGTGGGATAGCAAGTAAATGAAAACAAAGCACGCAGTTCCATGCAGTCGGTTTTGGAGGACTGATAAAACGGTGGGTTTAATGCATCAATGTTGGTGGAAATTATGTTGAGAAATAAAGGGGCAATGTATGTATAAAAATAAACTGGTTTCAAGTTGTTATCATAGTTAATTATTTTTCTACAGCCATTTGTGACTTACTTATTAACTTACCCTTGTATTTGTATCACAAGTTTAAATTCTGGTTATATTTTTCTTTTGCGCTCGCAGGATTTGAACTCACACGCAATCCATACATACACATCACTTCTAGAAGTGATGGACTTAATTTTGCGTGTGGATTAGCTTTCCCTATAAACAGTGTCACTCGCCATCAGGCGAACCGACTCCGGCTTCAGAGGTACTTGTAATTTACGTCCCCGGGTCAAGGACATGTAATCAACATTTTAGTCCACCTGTCCGTTGAACCCTTACCTCTTCATCAGCACACCGGATGTTTAAGTAAACGCGTTATTATCTATTCGTCCTTGATAACCCTCGTTCTGCTGAAACTACAACACGCTGTGTTTCTACCAGGCCAGATGTGGTACAACTTTAATCGAATAAAGTAACAGATGGAAACCACTTGCAATTATCGTCACACGGCAGGGCATTGAATGGCAAGGGTTCAAGTGCCGCTGGATCAATATAAATAATTGTTATAACCGCCGCAGACTACAAACAGAACTACAACCCTCACAATTATGCAATACTCGACAGACACTTCCGTGGGTGCCCAACTACTTAGATAAGCAGGTTCCAAATTGGACAGAACTTCCTCAGCTGTAAAGACGATGATGTGTTTTTATTGTTTTCATTCGCTCGCTTTGACCTCAATAGTAATTCATACGCGAGGTACTACTTCTTGTTTACTGGACTGACGTTTGTGTGTGGATTAACTTTCTCGTTTACCAGTGTTCCTCGTCATCAGGCGAACCCACTCTGACTGCTGAGGTAGTTACTCTTGATAACGATGATGAAGATGTGCTGGTGGCAATGATGGTGATGGTAATCGGTATGGTAGTGGTTGAGGTGGTAGTGGTGGTAATGGAGTGACGATTGTGCCAGTAGTGGCAATAATCCTGACGACGTTGATGGAAGTATTTCTTTTATTGCTTTTCTGTTTTCGCTCAACTTGAACCCACTCGTAGTCCATACAACTGTTATTATTTCTAATGCACTGGACTGATGTTTCAGTTTGGATTAGCTTTCCCTATTGCCAGTGTCCCTCGCCATCAGGCGAATTCACCCCGACATCTTAGGTACGTGTATTTTACGTCTGTAAATTTACGTTTGTAACCCTTTGAAAATAAAGTTTGTTCGTTCGTTCGTGGGTCCATAAGTCAAGGAGGAGAAGCCAACATTTCAGTCCAGCTGACCGGTGTAGGGGTTGAACCCTCTACCTTGGCATCAGCACATCGGAAGTTTAAAAGAAAAGACGATGATAAAATACAAAGTGCAGTTGTGCAAGAGAATGACACCGTGGTAGCATAGTTGCTAAACGCTGGCCTGACGTTCCGGTGACCAAAGGTTCGATTCGCACCGTGGCTGATTCCATTGTTTACAATCGACCTCTGCTCTCACCTCGACCCGGCTTCAAATGGCTACCTGGATATATATATACGGAGGTAAAGGCAGCAAGCGTGGCTCTGCCCGCATCAGCCACTGTGTGGAGTGTGGTCTAAACAAATGTGGGCCTAGCACTATATACTACATGCGCTTTAAGGCGTGTACAAGTTTTTCTTTATTATTTTCCCTTTCCATTGTATAAGTGCTAGATGTAAGGAAACACTCAGTAAACGTGTTTTTAATTTGCCTTTTATTGTAGCAATGCTATATGTAAGCAAACACTCAGTAAAAGTGATTTTTAATTTGCCTTTTTGTTGTATGAGTGCTAGATGTAAACAAACTGTGAGTAAGTGTTCTATAATTTGCCTTTTTATTATGTTAGTGCTAGATGTAAGCAAACATTCAGTAAAAGCATTCTTTAATTTGCCTTTTTATTGAATGAGTGCTAGAGGTAAACAAACACTCAGTAAAAGCTTTTTTTAATGTTGCCTTTTTATTGTATGAGTGCTTGATGTAAGTAAAGTGTTCTTTTATTTGCCTATCTATTGCATGAGTGCTAGATATAAACAAACAGTAACAGTGTTCTTTAATTTGCTATTTTAGTGAATGACTACAACCTAAGAAGAAAGCACAATAAACATTCATCTAGAAGACCTCCCCTGAATCAAGTGAAGAGCTTCAAGTAATTAGGAAGTATAATATCATCAAATGGCAAATCAGAAGACGAGATCGAAAATAGATGCAATAAGGCAAACTAACTCACTGGATACATGGCACCGATAGTAAAGAACAAACATGTACCAATAGCCACTAAGAAAGCACTATACAACACAATCTTCCTACCAACTCTATGCTACAAATGCAAAACCTGGACAATGACAGAAAAGGAGAAAAGAAAAAATCACAACAACAGAAATGCGATTCCTGAGAAGAATACGCAATGTATCAAGAAGAGATAAGATCAGACATAAATAAAACAGGACTAGAGTTGAGGTTATAGCAGCGCTAGATTTTATCAGAAAACAGCAAGTTAAATGGTTTGGCCATATAACTAGATTATCAACTAACAGCATACCACTACAAGCAATGATGTACAGGCCAGATCGTGTTCTAGTAAAGCTCACAATCAGCTTCTCGTTATTTGGTGATCCATTTTTTGCCTTTTAAAGCTTTACTGCAGTTCCCCTTATTCTTGTTAACTATTGTCCATTCCCTTGAACTGCTACTATATGTTTCACGTTTCGTCCTCGTAGTCTGTCCAGTTGTTGCCGATTTTGTCACAGTCCATTTTGTGTGTGTTGTGTGCTCAGTATTAGTGATTACCGTAGTTTCGTGTAGTGTTTTCCGTGTAGTGTGTCGATTTATGTTTATTTGTTCTGTGCTGATGAAAAGACTTAGGCCGGAACGTCCATTTTGTTACTTGCAGTTGTGTTCTAGTAAAGCTCACAATCTACTTCTCATTTTTCGGGATTCATTTAAGATCAGACTGCAGAAGAGGAAGAGGACGACCACGTAAGCAAACAAACAAACAAACAAACAAACAAGCAAACAAACTTTATTTTCAAAGGGTTAAGAATTGGGCACGCAGGCCCGTCTAACATTCTGCCCTTTTATCACTCTCTTTCATACATTATATCATTCACACATCATTCAAGGCTAACTGAAAACAGCAACAATATGAAAGATATGTATTATAAAGGCATGAGAAAAATGAAAAATCAATACTACACGACTCAGTAATAGTAATAACTGGTGTGGCACTTGTTATTAGCTATGTGGAATATACTTCTCTACCAAAAGAGGACTGGCTGTTATACTAGGGTTTTGTTATTATTATTTCACGGAGAAAGGACATAGAAACAAATGAACTATATAGGAGGACCTAAAACTCACGGAGAAAGGACACAGAAACAGAAATGAAGAATATAGGAGTACCTAAAACTCACAGAGAAAGGACACAGAAACAGAAATGAAGAATATAGGAGGACCTAAAACTCACGGAGAAAGGACACAGAAACAGAAATGAAGAATATAGGAGGACCTAAAACTCACGGAGAAAGGACACAGAAACAGAAATGAAGAATATAGGAGGAACTAAAACTCACGGAGAAAGGACACAGAAACAGAAGTGAACAATATAGAAGGACATGAGTAAGAGCTGCATAGAATAACAAAGGATTGGGGGGGGGGGGGCCGCATGGAGTGAGTTGGATGAGGACATATGTCATAGTGGAGGAATAGAAGACAGAAGACGAAGAAAAATGCCTTTGTGTGTGTGTGAGAGAGAGAGAGAGAGTGAGTGTGTGTGTGTGTGTGTGTGTAAGTGAGTGTGTGTGTGTGTGTGTGTGTGTGAGAGTGAGTGTGTGTGTGTGTGTGTGTGTGTGAGTGTGTGTGTGTGTGTTTGTTTGTCTATGTGCGTATGTGCCAGTCTGCCCTGCCTCCTGAGAGTGTTAAAGAGCCGATACATTCGGCGAGGTAGGGACTCCTGCTGATGATCGGAAGCCTCCCATGGTGCTTGTTTGTACCACTCTGTATATATATTGGCTCAATACTAATAGTTGCCAAGCATATTCACTGCCTCTTATATGTGTGTGCAGGTATATGTGCGTCTGGATATTTATGTATCTGTATATCTATTCGCTTATAATTACTGTCCAGCATATTCACTGCCTCTTATGTGTGTGTGTGCGTGTGTGTGTGTGTGTGCGTGTGTGTGTGTGTGTGTGTGTGTGTGTGTGTGTGTGTGTGTGCTAGATGCAATGCGCCACCTGCTGATATAGGTCTGCATATAATAAGTTATGGGATACAAAAGATATCAGGAGATAAATCAGCCGGTGCATTCTGACGTGTGGGAGACAAGCCTGAGGTAACAGCAGGTCTCTTCGCAACAGACATATAGTGTGACATGTACTGAGCCCTGAAGTCTGTAGGTTAGTCGAGCTACTTTTCCGGAGACCCGGGTTCGAATCCTCGGGAGAGAGTGTTTGTTTGCTTGTTTTTTTTCTGTCGGGAGGATAATAGGAAATCCCTTGCCTGTAAATTTTGCGGCGACTTCTCTAGCTAGCCTGCATTAATTTAGCAGGCTCAATACTCCGCTTGCCCACACCACAAGGTGCCGTAAGCAGTAGATGAAAGTTAGTCGGTTAGTTATCAGATGGGGTTGGTCCTTGCAATTCGGACATGTCCATAGGTGCTTAGAGCCCCCCCCCCCCCTTTTTCCATCTCACCAATATATGCTTCAGCGTCCGGCACGGCAGCTAATAGTGCCAGTTCTGAGATGGTCGACGAGGCCCCTCATTCTTCCAATATGTCTCTCGTGTCTGGCCGTACCAACTCTTAGCCTAGAAGATGAACTGTAGTTTTTGTGGCGGATTGTTGTTTTGGCATTATGGCAGTGGCCTTATGCATGTATGCCTGTGTGTCATGTTGGTTTATCGGGACTGCGGTCTATTCCACTTTTCACAAGGGACAGTGAGGGGCGTTTTGTGTGATATTAACTGGCACAGGAACGGATCATTATGAGGTGATCCTTTGCCGTGGGGTTGGAACCGCGACTAACTAACCACACCCAAGTCTCTTATACTAGACCTCCGCTCTCGGCGTCTCTCTAAGGGCATTAATAATATCGGCACGAGCCATGGGCTTGCCATTTAAGGGAATATGCTGAGGTGTGTATGTGTGTGTTGCGGCGCTAAGTTTGTTACTACTACTGCTGTCGATGATGTTGTTATTGCCTTTGATAACGATGATGGAGATGTGCTGGTGGCAATGCTGGTGATGGTGATAGAGATGGTAGTGGAGGTGATGGTAATAAATTGGTGTTTGTGTGAGTGGTGATGGTGGCTTTTGGGGATGGTGGTGATGATGATTAAGTAGGTGGTGGTGATAATGCTGATAGTGATGATAATCGAGGTAGCGCTGGTCGAGATGATGGTGGTGTTGGTGTAATGAATTGATGATTGTAATGGTGGTGGTATCTTTGAAGATTTTGATGATTATGATAGTGGTAATAATACTGATAACGATGGTAGTAATGATAGTGGAGTGATGGTTATGCGAAAGATGGTTGAAGCTTTGTAAATGGTGATGATTGTCATGGTGGTAGTGATAGTGATAGCCGCGGTGATGGTAGAGACAGTGGTGATGGTGGTGGTGATAATATCAGATGATGAATTTACCCGTATATAAGTTATGAAATCTGACGAACGTAAGGAATTCTAATGGTCTACTTCAATAGACTGTGTGGCGAAAAGGTTGCGAATGCAATTCGTGATCTCGCATACCACGTTCGAAACACAGCTGTCTGCGATTTTGAAGCAGACCGACTTTCGTTGATCTTCCTACAATGGTATGAGTGCCTGTCGTTCACTGAGCAATGGCTAACTACTTAAAGTAATACTTGCCCAGAAATCACAAACAGTAACATGTTGACTGCTACGTCCTGTAAAGGATATGTAACTAACTTCTCATTTTGAGTTCCTTCAGCAGCGCGATGTTTATATTGCATTGTTAATTAACCCCAGTGATATAACCAAGGAGCAATATGATGCCCTAAATATCGGTGGTCATGAAACAATGGTGGAAGATAAACTCTATGGACCGCTGAGAGAACTAAAAAAGACTGTTAGATTCATACAGAAGACAGCATTGCAGTTATAGATGTATTTCAAGCGAACGAAAGAAGAAGAACCCCTTTTTTAAGCCCATGGTCACATTTCGGTATATGAACAGCTCTCGGAAGACGACAACATAACCCTCACCTGTCCTTCGGTTACTACATTATGTGCTAAACACAAAATGCACACATTTTCTTGATGACATATCATACAGTTTATAATTACTTTTTTTTTAAATACGTATATTACTCCAAAGAGGACAGACAAGGCATTAGGATCAGGGCCCTCGCTCTTAAAATTCCGCTGGGAAGATGGCGGGGTACGGAAATCAACCCCTTCACCGATAGGTTGGACATACAGTTAACTTCTCATTCACAAAGCAATGGCAAACTCAATCATTCAATAGCATGTCCTTTTCAGAACCTCGCTCTCATAACAACCTTCCGGAAAACTCATCGATTATAAGCAAGATGTCCCGCGTCCGATACACCCATCTGGAGATCATCCGCCACATCCTGCACCCATCTTCTCTTTTGCCTTCTTCTTCCTCTCTTCCCAGGCATATACACCTCCATTATTGTTCTCTACAAACTTTCGTGACGTTTCAAGTGACGACATATTTCTATTTTCTTAGTTTTATCGTCTTTAATAGCCAACCTTTTTCAATATTCAGCTCTTGAAGTATGGGTGCATTTGTTCTTGTCTTTATTCAGGATATTCTTAGAACCCTCTATAGCATTTATATTCAAAAGCATGTATGCTCTGTTCGGCTTGTTTAGTAAGTGTCCATGTCTTAAAGACGTATGTTTGAAAGGGAAGGATGCATGCTCTTAAAAATCTAACTTTTGTAGTTCTCTCTGTACTAACCCATAATTTATTCAGTTGTTTTAGTCTTCAAGGAACAATAGGTATTCGTCATTTAATTTCGTTCATTGAGTCATCATTGTTGGTAATCAATGACTCAAGATTTTCGACATTTTCCACCACCTAAATTTCGTACTCATTAATGTATACTTCTTTCTCCATAGTGGTTATATCTGTATGCATTATCTTTGTTTTTGCTATGTCAAGATATAAGTTGTGAATTTCATTATTCTTGAGAATTGAGGTTATTAGGGTTTCTATACCATTCTATGATGTGTATAATAATACTGTATCATCAGCATATCGAATCTCTGACATTTCATGGCCACCAATATTTAGGGCATCATATTGCTCCCTGGTTATATCATCTCTGACATTTCTCATTATATTTTCGGCGTACAGGTTAAACAAATAGGAGGACAGCACACAGCCCTGACGGACTCCTTTTTGATGCCAAAACAATCTGTTGTCTCGCCATCTATTCTTAACTCTGCTTGTTGGTCTAGATAGAGAATTTTTATGAGTTGTACTACGTGTACTGGAATACCCATATTATGATTGCCCAAAGTTTCTAATATTGTGCACAGTCAAATGCCTTTGAATAATCCACAAAACATGAGAATAGGTGTACATTAAATGCACTACACTTCTCTATTATCAAACACATATTGAGTATGCGATCTCTTGTTCCTCTTCCTTGTTTAAATCCAGCTTAAACCATGTTAATTTCGACTTCCATTTTCTTACGCAGTCTTCACATTATGATGTTTAGTAGAATTTTACTTGCATGACTGATCAGGGCAACAGTTCTATAGTTGGTGCAGCCCAGAACATCAAGCGGAGGTACGCATTGGTCGCAACGTCCTGCAGAGGACATACAACATTTTATTATAACCAAGAAATTAAATGGAGCTTGTCCCATGAACCTACTGTAAATGTTAACACGCAAACATACATTACGCCACCTCAAGTGTCTTGAAAATGGTTCCACTTCGATCGGACACCACATGGTGTGGCACTTCTATTTGAGACACTTGAAATCCACATTAAGTAACATGTGCGGTAGCTTTTCCGTTCCACTATTTCCACAAGCCACTTCTACTCTGTGTGTTGATATGTGGTGTAAGGTTCTGTTATAAAACTAACGTCATCATTATCATTATCATCCTTATGTAAGTAAAGTAAAGAACGGTGTCAACAACATCTAGGTTATAAAAGAATGATGTCAGCAACATCTAGCTTTTGAAAGAACCACGCCAACAACATCTAGGTTATGACAGAACGAAATAGAGCGAAAGATCGAATCAGCAATTTGAACACGTTAATTCGCGCCGCAGACAACAGATCACTTACTCCAAGACTGTCCAAAATACGACATATCTAGACATACCCTTCGGCCTAAAGAAACTACAGTAGCAGATAAAGCTCTATTGGCCACTAACTAAACGAAAAAAGGCAATCAAGTTCATACACGTAACAACCTTTCATACATAGACAAATCTCAGCGAACGAAAGAAGAAGGAGCAAATGAAAGAGCTATAGAAGAAACAGACATTGTATTCAAAACAGTCACCTGCATTAACCTCATCGACCAGTCTTATTCAGCTTACATTCAAGGGTAGAAGAGAAAAAGCAAAGAAATAAAGACAGAACAACTGACCAACAGCGTTCACTATAAGACACACAGGGTGCATTTTTAATAACTTTGCAGTGCTTGAAAATATTGACGGTCCAAGTTTTGTATTTACGTATTATGTTGCATTGTGTTGCATGAACTCCACAAGAGGTAAATACAGAACTTGGACCGGCAATATTTTCAAACACTGCACAAACATTAAAAATACACCCTAAACAAGACTGCAGTGCAATACGTCGGGCTAATGGGGTGTGTAATCAACAGCTGCGATGTTAGCAGACCCAGGCAAGCATGCATGGATCGATACAGGCGACACACAAGTGCCGAGGGATATTACCAGCTGCTGCATTCGTTATGTGTTTACAGATCCGACATTCCTGCACTCACGAACAGTCTTTGGTGGTCAGGCTCTCTCTGCAGATACCGAGATGTATATTCTGTTCGTTCCTTGTTTGTTGTACAGTGTTCTTTTATTTGTACTTTTGGTTTGGTCTTGTTTAGAAGTTAACATTTGGATTACATACGGATATCACAATAAAGATGTAGTCTCTTCACATAGTTTAGAAGACGTAGTCTCTTCATATAGATTACATACCGAGAATCTCACCACTGTGCACGAACTCAAACATGTGCAGGAATCCACTTACAATTATGTATATATCAAAACCACATATGTTGTAAATGGTCTTGAGTGATAGATGGTGGTCTGAGCCTAAAGACACTATATTTGGCTCGCTCGCTCGCTTTGAACTCAAGCGTAGTTCATGCACCTGCTTCCACATCTAGTGCACTGGACTGATTTTCACGTGTGGGTTAACTTTCCCTATTATCAGTGGCCCCTCGCCATCAGACGAACTAACTCCAACTTTAGAGGTAATTACAATTGACGCCGCTAAATCAAGGGCGAGAAATCACTATTTTAGTCCAATTGATCGGTGTAGTGGTTGAACCGGCTGCCTCGGCATGAGCGCACAGGGTGCGCTCTTATCCATTCGGCCATGCTGGCCTCCGAAAGCATAGTTGTAGCTGTTAACTGGTGTGTTTTGTTTCCCTGATGAAGATTTATTTTGGTAGACAATTTTGTTGTGCGTTTGTGTGTTAACTGACGTTGGAGTGGGCAGGTCGCTGTTTTGCTACTCAGCAACAGAAATGGTCAATTTGAAAGATGAATTAACTTATTCAATGCCACAGAAAAGTAAGTTTGGACCAAACATGGTCCAAAATCAAATGAAAATTATTTTTTTCCGACCACTGAGCATTGAAATTTTCTTAGGATACCACGAAACAAAACAAATAACACTATGAGCTTTGTATGGCGATATATCACCCCTCTGTCCAAATGGAAGGTCACACATGACGATATATCGCTTTTCGTTTCCAAATGGGAAGTCTATATATTATCCTTCCACACTGAATAGTTTAAACACTGAAAATTAACGGCAGCACAGTCAAGTTACTAGCGAATCCATGTTGTCACTTCTCCCCAGTGACAGATCAGTAAACATCACCGTTAAATTACCCTGGCTGTCGCGGGGATTACGCTTGTGATTGCCAGCCGACTTAAAGCACCAGCGCATGACATATGGCCAGATTGGCGTGTTTATCTCGACGCTCAGCCATCCGTGGACGTAGGTATAATGGTCAGGTTACGAACCGCTGAGAGGGAAACAGTAAAATATTATTAGGTAGCATAATAATGCATTATTTTTTCTTATTCTTCTTGTTGTTCTTGTTCTTTTTCTTCGTCCTCCCCCTAGACACGCGCTTCAACGTCAGCTTCGCGTTTATTATATAGCTTCCTTCCTTCCTGCCTTATTTCCTCCCTTATGTCCTTCATTCTTTCATGCCTGCCTGCCAGCCTACCTTCCTGACTTCCTTCCTTCCTCCCTTTCTAAATCCGTTTCTTGGTTTCTTATTTCCTTCTCATCCTCATCAGTCTACTTTTAGTTTTCATCATCATTATCATCTTCATCATCATCAATATTATTGTCTTCGTCTTCTTCTTCACCTTCATCTTCTTTTTTTTTTTTCTTCTTCTTCTTTTTTATACTTTTGCTTCTGCTAGTGTTTGGCCTTAATCATTACATCGTGACGTACGCCCACAACATCCTGACTCGTATATTGCCAGTTATGATCAGGTGCAGATTTTCCTAGTGTAAACACATGCAATTATCTATCATCTTTTCTTAAGGTCTTGAATTTTCTTTCCCTGTACAATTCTTTGAAAATTAAACCTCGCTTCCTTCCTTCCTTCCTTCCTTCCTTCCTTCCTTCCTTCCTTCCTTCCTTCCTTCCTGCCTTCCTTCCTTCATCCCTTTCTCCCTTTCTTCCTTCCTCCCTCCCTCCCTCCCTCCCTTCCTTCCTTCCTTTAATCCATTAAACCTTGCCTGTAATTAGTCTCCACTCAACACCGTCTGTAACCCTTGTTTAAGATGCGTCGATCCATTGGTCTTCCCTCACAAGTTTACTGTCGTCTACCCAAGTATAACTTTATTTTCTTCTTTCAGGCTTGTTCTCCACTGATTCCTAGCTGTAAACATAAATAAATTAAGATTGATTTTATTAAGAGCGTTTTCGCACTGATAGAAAACGCACAATATTAACTTCGACAGATTACCAGTTCAGCTATTTAGCTAGTGAGTCTCGTAAGTGAAGCCATGATGTGAGGAGACCAGCTTCAGTTTCAGTTAGAAATCTTTTGGTCTATGACTGCTTTAGGCCCGGGTTCAAAATGACGGCACTGGGCTGGATACTATTGAAAATCGCCTTGACTTGGGAAACGAATCATTGTGAGGAATCAACGATAAACATTGTATAACCGTTTCATGGCCTGAAATAAGATGCCAAATCACACACACACACACACACACACACACACACACACACGCACGCACGTACGCACGCACGCACACACACACACACACACACACACACACACACGAGGTAGCTTCAGATGAAATCATTAAGCGTGCGACAGAAATTACAATAACCATGCCATTGTCTTGTAGCCTGTCAATATTCTTGGTAAGTATGTATAGAGGGTTAAGCATGTTACATCATGATGCAGACGAACACAGTGAGGTCATAAGGACATTGTAAAGATGGCCACCTCACTTTTGACGGGCACCAAAGAGGAGCAGCGTTGTGTTATCCGTGTTTTGATCAGTGAAAGGGTGAAACCAACAGACATTCATCGGCGAATGTAGGTCCAGTATGGCGATGCTTGCTGCAGTCCAGCAAGTGTATGAGTGGAGTGGGAGGTTTCAAAGCGGCGTGACCTTGTGACATTTCGTTCACGACCGGGTCAGGCACACGGAGTACTGACCCCTTAATAGATTTTTCTACAGGAATCCAAGCACTTTATAGGCACCTGAGAACTTTCATTGAAACCAGTGGTGACTACATTGAAAAATTATAGATTTGTTCTGTAGTTTTTCATTATATATTCACCCCTTAACAAAATATAAAATTACATGTTTCATGTGAAGCCCTCTCGTATATAGTCGTTGTCGTTGGAGTTGAGGAGTTGGTGCGAAGGTTTCGGCAGGACCCATTGCGGACAGAGACCAAGTCATATGGGCTAAACGCCTAAGCAATGCAATCGATTGTCTGGCTTTTTAAACCGTGTTTGATCTGTTCTTGTGAAGGCCTTGACACCTAGATGGCCCAGCGCCTCCTTTTTAGCTGATGGATATGAGTGCTGAACCGGAACCAGTCATCCGACGGGGAGGGGGTGAGGTCATGAGTAAGAGTTCAATGACGCCACTCCACAGATAGCCATGGCAATTTGCGAGGTGAGCGAGAGGGTGAGGGGTCGTCTTGGTGTTACAAAAAAAAATAAATTGCTTATCCTTTACAGGACGTCTTAGTCAACTCTATCATTCTTGGGCTGTTTGTGATTTCTTGATAAATTGAGGTTCAGTCGTTCGTCATTGCGTTCTGAACGGCCTACACTCATACCAGTGTTTGGAAACCAACGCAAGTCGGTCTGATTCCAAATAGCTCGCAACTGTTTCGAGCGCAGTATGCGGAATTACGAATTGCATTCGTAACCACCTCGTCACAGCCGTCCAGGTGAACAAACAGGAAAACTTACACACATTTAAGTACTCACGAGCAAATAAAACATCAGATAAAAGATGCGTTACAGAGGTTAAGAGCTGGACATCTTCAACAAAGGCTGCATTTCAGAATATTAAAAGTAGCAAATGCGAAATCACTGTCATTGAATGTAAGAAAAAGAGATTACTGACATGTTATACAGAAACTGCTATGCTGTATAGACGTGAATCGTGGAACGTTTGAGAAAACGATGTAGAAAACGATGATATTGCTCCAAAGTCAAATTTTTGTGAATTACTTTGACTGTCAGATTAACTATTGCCTGAAAGGGGCTAATGAAAGTAGAGTATTATTTCAACAATAAGAAAGAGACAAACATCATTCTATGGGCATATAATGAGCACAGAAGCGTTTCGTTGCTGCTGACAAAGTCAATAGTAGGAGAGTGTTGGGACGTGTCGAATGGTAGTTGCACCAGCATTGATGAGTGATAAAGTCCGTCTCTGTTGTTGAAATGTGCAATTAAAGCCACAAACTTACAGTAATTTCCTTCTTGTAGTATGATTCCCCTGAATGCCTGCATACGGCGGGGTCTGCACAAAACAGCAAGCATATAGCGGATACCAAGTGGCTGCCAGAACAAATATACTAGGTTTCGATAGGTCCAGGAAACCTCCGCCTTTCTCCTTTAGAAGATTTAACGGGACTCCATTTTGCTTCTTCGGCATTTCCCTCCACAAACCGCCGCCTATCTTATTGCACGTTACAAGAAAACGTCAGTAAGTAACCAGAGGTCGCGCACGGAAAATATTGGTGCGGTTTAATGAACAACAATTCCATACGTTACCAACAGGGACAGACAGCGATAAATACTGAATGAAATGAGGTGACATGAAGGAATATTATCTAGAACACCAAAGTCCGAGATATCTACCCATGCGTGAACGCCTAAGCTAGTTGACATGACGCATGATAATGATGATAATGACAGTTTATTAGAAAGAATCGTAATGGAAGGCCAGTTTTATGGGAAAAGAGACCGATGTCGACCAACACGGAAGCTCGCGATTGACATTAAAGAAATCCTGAGCAAGAAAATTCGTGAGGCGGTAGAACGAGCCAAAGATCGATTCTTTCCGGCGGGCTATATGAGAGCGAAGTCTCCAAAAGACCCGTTGCATGATGGCTACTTTACTTAATCTAATCTCGTAGAATTTGGGTTACTGGGGGTATTCTAAGTGGATTGTAACCAGATTTTGCCGCGATTTGCGAGCGACTTTTAGTATCGCATGAAGTATTCAGGGTTAATGCTTGGCTTCCTGTTGTGGAGTTGCTTGCAGATGTCTCCTATATTACAGCTTTCATTAGGAGTTACCTCCTAGTTGTCTCCTATATCATACTTTTCATTAGGAGTTGCCTCCAGTTGTCTCCCATATCATAGCTTTTATTAGGAGTTGCCTCCAGTTGTCTCCCATATCATAGACTTTATTAGGAGTTGCCTCCAGTTATCTCTCATATCATAGCTTTTATTAGGAGTTGCCTCCTGTTGTCTCCCATATCATAGCTTTCATTGGGAGTTGCCTCCAGTTGTCTCCCATATCATAGTTTTCATTGGGAGTTGCCTCCAGTTGTCTCCGATATCATAGCTTTCATTGGGAGTTGCCTCCAGTTGTCTCCCATATCACATCTTTCATTAGTAGTTTCTTCCAGTTGTCTCTCGTATCCATCCACCAATCACGTGCCATGCCGATAAGCGCAGCCGGTCATGTTTAGAAATCTCACTCGATAACCAGAGTCGTGGATCAACTCCATGTTTCTGTCTCGACCATGCCAAGTGGCCAAGACATCCAGGTATTTACTTCTCAATCTTTTCCTTGGGGTCTTTTCCCTTCGATCTTGCCAGTTGTCACCAAGTTCTCCAATTCATCTTTTCTCATAACATGTCCAAACAATTTTGACTGTCTATACATCTAATATCTCTAATCAGCTTACAATCTCCATGTGTTTTTTGAAGTACTTATGCATTGGTTTTTCTGTCTGTCTTTGGAATTCTTTGCATTCTCCTCAGAAACCACATTTATGCAGCCATCAGATGTTTTTTCAGCTCGTCTTCTCATTGTCCACGCTTCACATCCATACAAAAGGACAGGTTCTATGTAAGCACTTCAACACTCATTTTCTTGTTTCAGTTGATATCTTTTTATTGGTCAGTATGTTTTTCATCTTGCAAAAGGCTACCTACGCCTTGGCAATTCTTGTTCTAATTTTTTTTTCCATGGAACTCCCATCAGATTGGCAACTGTTCCGAGATAATTGTACCGATTCACTTGTTGAAGAATATTCCCATTTACTTGTATACTGCATTATGTCTCTATTGTGTCTCTCACGTTAGCTTTCATTAGTCGTTGCCTCCAGTTGTCTCTCATATCACATCTTTCAGTAGTATTTACCTCCATTTGTCTCCAATAACACAGCTTTCGTTATGATGTTTACGCATATGATAGCAGTGGTAGCGTCTTAATTAGAGGTTCGCCTGAGTTCATGTGTTAGAATCCGCATCGGAGCTGCCAGGTCGACTCAGCATAAAATTGGTAACAGAAAATGATGTCTTGGACAGAAAAGGGGGCCGACGCAATTCTCACCACATCAACCACCGTGTTCCTAGTGGTCTGTAACATCATCGGTCTTGTACCATATTAATAATGAACCATTAAGTTATACAATAGAGTCGTTTATTTCCTGACATATTGTTCTCTTAATGTGTGTGTGAGTGTGTATGTGTGTGTGCGCGCGCGCGTGTGTGTGTGTGTGTGTGTGTGTGTGTGAATAAGACACCAGTCCCTGTTGTGGCTCAGAGTGGACTGTGAAAGGAGCTGGAGAATCTGAAAGAAGAAGAAGAATGAGGCGGAGAGGAAGGAGGAGGAAGGGGAAGAAAAAAGGAAGGAAAGAGCAGGAGAATCAGAAAGAAGAAGAAGAAGAAGAAGAAGAAGAAGAAGAAGAAGAAGAAGAAGAAGAAGAAGAAGAAGAAGAAGAAGAAGAAGAAGAAGAAGAAGAAGAAGAAGAAGAAGAAGAAGAAGAAGAAGAAGAAGAAGAAGAAGAAGAAGAAGAAGAAGAAGAAGAAGAAGAAGAAGAAGAAGAAAAGGGGTAAGAAGAGAAAGAGGAATATAATTAGAAAGAAGAAGAGGAGGAGGGACGACTAAGACAAGTATTGAGAGGAGTTCGAGAACACATGCATGACAAAACCCAGCCACACACGAGCCGCAAATACTTAGGTGGTGCGTACAACTGCTGATGTAGACTTCCAATTCCCCCATTTGACTTAAGTACATGGAATTTGCGTGTCGCTCACTGGAACAGGTAAGACGGACAGTGCCTCTAATGTTAGCTTTTTTCTGCATACACCCGCAGAGTTTCACCGCTGCCACAGCTTATTCCTAACATAAGCCAAAGACTTTATATATAAGGGCATCTCATTTTGCACGCAAGACAAATGCCAGTCTAAACCTTCAGATGTAAGAGTGTGGCCAGACAGAATGTTTCCATATTCGTGGCTACTGTCTTTATTTGAGTGACAGAGCATTACCTGACGTCGAGAAAGACGTAGTTCGGTTCGAGTGGAATCAGCAAGGGCGTTGAGGAACGGGAATGGTTCTATTTTTGTAAAAAAAAAAAGTGATGATAGCTTTTTTGTTGAATTTTGTTGACAGAATGTTGCCTTATAATACAATACGTTTGTCGGTAGCAGTTCGCTGTTAATACATATTTTAGGTAGTCTATGTATCGGAATGTCTGTGTGCCTGCCCGTTCGTTTGTCTGGCTGTCTGTCTTTATATTTTATACGGGGGAGGGGATGGGTGTAAAGGCTAGAGAATCAACTTCATTGCACTGGGTTTAATCCCATATGACTCGGCCTCTCCTCGCAGTGTGGCCTGCCGAAAGCGTCGCAGCAAGCACGAACGCCGTAATTCCAGTGCCGACCACCAGGAGCCACACACCGGGATCAACACCTTGTGTCACAGATAATGCAAGACAGAAGGTCAAATGGTTTAGCCATCTCGTTAGAATGCAACACCATCAACTACCAACGCCGACACTACATCAAAGAAGGTCTGCTACAAGAGCAAGAGGACACCAGAGTAGACAATGATTGATACAACCACACGGAATGACATTATCCAGTGCCACCCTTCGGACACTGAAGCTCCAATTATTCCTCCCTACAACACTTCACGGTAAAAGTAGAAGATGACGATGATGATGACCTAGATGAGTTTGCGTGAAAATTTCACTCGGGTACGGATTGACTGAGCCCGGAATCGAACCCTGCGATAGTAGGCTGGCTGCCACAGAGATCACCAGTTTATATGTATATAACAACGCCAGATGGGACGCAGAGGTGTTTCCAAGGCACCGGGTTATATACTGGCCAAGACCTATTGACGCGTCCTCGTCGAGCGTCCTGGGCAACAGGTCCCTTCGGGGTCTTGGCTAAAGTCAGTAGGATCGCCGATTCCTTCGAAGTCGGAGAGTGTCTGCCTGTACGACGAGGAACCACCAGTCTGCACACCAATAAGCCAGACATGGGACAACGGATACTCACGCAAACCTCAGGTCCTGTATGACATCACACTGATGTTGGACAACAGGATGCCTTCATCCGACATACAGGACTTCGCGTTGGAGCTCAAGCCAACGAACACAAGCAAGCAAGCAAGCATCTTGCCAAGAAATCAACAATCAGCTGAAAGATGCTGTTGTTGACAGCGATGTCCTGTAAAGGATATGCGAACAAAAAAGAAAGAAAATGTGCGTGTGAGTGTTTATGTAGCTTTCCGTTTGAATAGCTACTTTGGTGCGTATTTAAGTCTTTCTGCCTGACTGTCTGTCCTACCAATCGTGGCCCTGTGTATCTGTCTAACTAACTGATCTAATATCACTCCCTTTAGCTGTATACAATGCGATCTGCCATCCATATTCACAGCCAATTGATGCCATTTTATTATTCCGACAAAACGAAATATACTGTTCTGTGTATTTTAAGTCTGTCTGCCTGTCTGTCTGTCCTACTATCCGTAACCTCGTCCGTGCGCCTGGCTAACATTTTAGTTCAATACAATGCGATCTGTCATCCATATTTACGACCAGTTTATGCCATTTAATGACTTCGTTTCCACTTCGTGTAGTCTAGAAATCCCCTTTCGATTTCCGTTTTCTTTCTATAGATTCCTGCCCAGAACTTTCATTGTCCTCCTTGTTTATTCTCCTATTAGTTGACATTGTATCGACCCTTCTATTGTATCTGCAATTTGGGTTTATAAAAGCCGTTTCTCTGTGTCCGTGTGTCATATTGTGCTTGGTTATAATCTAGTTTCTCAAACGTTTTACTGAATTGTTTATAGAAAAATGTCTGGCGTTTTCAATAATGTCACGCAGTGCATTTAGATCTGTTTGGAATGTGGTATGTTTAATCAAATTGTACGGAGTCTTCTAGGCCAAGTGGATTACGCCGTCTCACTCACGCTCCGAAGGTTTTGGGTTCAATTCCGGGCTACATCATTTGGTTCGCGAGTGGAATTTTCTCTGAGACACCAGCGGATCGTCGCTGGAGCTACCGAGTTGGTGCTTTTTGCGACGCTCTCGGCAAAACGACCGAAAGAGACATTGTTGAATTAAATCTGGTGCAAATAAATCTCTACTCCTGTCATTTAAACTTTAAAAAAAAATATATAATCATGTTGTTGTAGTGTTTTATGGTGATTTGGAAATGTTTACAGAGTGGTCATTTAGGCCATAGCTAAAGTTGAAGCGGAGATAGTGTAGGAAAGTTCCCTCTGTCTCTTCAGCTGAACAAAAACTGTCTTTTAAGGACAAAGATAAAATACTATGGCGGGAGAGAATGAGACTTAATTCAATGCCACAGTTAACTTTTCGTGGCTGTGATCATGTGGTCGAATCTCTTAAGAGACGGGAATTTATTCGGGAAAACCTTGACCTTTACTCCCAGGTCGACTCAGCCTGACATGTATGCCAGTAAGTAAAGTGCGCAAAGGTCTCTTTTATACGCCTTAACTGACTCAGTGTCGATGGATAATATATCATCAAATGCGACTTCCCATGTGGACAGAAGGACGGTTTATCGCCATGCTGGCGTCATAGTATTATTTGTTTTATTTCGTTTATATTCCTCAACTATTTCGTTTATATTCCTCAACTATTTCGTTTATATTCCTCAACTATTTCGTTTATATTCCTCAACTATTTCGTTTATTTTCCTCAACTACAATGCGCAGTGAAAGTAAATTTACATTATAATACTTGATCATTTGACTGGGTCCCTTGTTTGGTCCAAACCCACTTTTTGGTTGGCACTTGGTCTGTTATAGTATATTGGACATCTGGTGTTAAACCCATATTCCTATAGACCAATTGACACTCCAGTGGTGATGTGGTCAGTGTCACGCCGCCCGCCTTCACTTCGCAAGCCATTTGTTAGTACCCAAGTTTGGCGTCTGATCCATCCATCTATCATGTGCCATGTCGGAAAGCGTGGACGGTCATGACTTGCCATTTCACTTGATCTCCAGAGTCGTGGATCAGCTCAGTGTTCCTGTCTCGACCATGCCATGTGGCCAAGACATCCATATATTTACTTCTCGGTCTTCTCTAGTGTCTGTTCCCCTCGATCTTGCCAGTTGTCACCAAGTTCTCCAGTTCATTTTTCTCATAACATGTCAAAAAAAAAATTGACCGTCTACGTCTAATGTCTCTAATCAATTTACGATTTTCATTTGTTTCCTGTAGTACTTGGTCATTGGTTTTTCTGTCTGTCCGTGGTATTCTTTGCATTGTCCTCAGAAACCACATTCCTATAGCCATCAGATGTTTTTCAGCTTGACTGCTTATTGTCCTAGTTTCACATCCATACAAAAGTACAGGCTCTATGTAGCACCTCAACACTCTTTTTTTCTCGTTTCAATTGACATCTTTTTATTCGTCAGTCTGATATAGTTTATTTGGTGTTAACAGATTATTACGTCTATCGTATGCGACAGAAGACTGGCAATCTACCCGTTCTTGTCGACAACTCCGATCTGTAGAATTCCGTGAAATCTTTTCAAGATAATTTGGTGCTTTGCCTTTGACTTAAACACTTACTCAGGGGGTGTTTTACCTCTGCCTATGACGTCACTTTCGACTATAAGGACATGTGAGTGTCTTGCTCTGCTCAGCTGCAGAGTTGACTACTTATCCCGGTGATACTCGGTCCGCAGAGCTGTCTGCCTGGCCATGGTTCCCGAGACTGCCAGAGTAACACACGCCGACTACTCTGAAGCGACTAATGAAAGGAGAACATTATATACAACTTTAAGAGAGAGACGAACAACTGTCTATGGTCAAATAATAAGAATTAATTGGACTGCCAAAATGAGCTATCTGGACATTTTGAGGGAAGCTAAGTCGCAAAGACAACTTATCACAAACATCAGAAAGAGGCAGTCATCGTTTTTTGCCCACATTATCATAAGACAAAAACTGGAACATGTTGTGACAACCGAAAATATTTTCGGAAAGAGAGATAGAAGAAGACACAATCTTGTGAGATGGTACGGAAATGAGTCAACACACACATTGATCCATACCGTCTGAGATCGCAATTTGTGGAGATGCATGATCGCCAACGACTACGGCTGATAGATGATGATATTGATGATTATGAGAAGAGAGACATTGGTAAATATCGTGACGACTGGGAAGATCAGTGCGCTGGGGGGGGGGGGAAAGGGTTAGAGTCACACACACACACACTCACAGACACACACACACACACAGAGGAGGGGGAGAGAAATAATGCTGAGTGGGGGAACATCATCAGGAGAGTCGATACAGAGCACTAGGAGCCTAGATCTGCAGAGAGACATCAATTTCTAAGCCAGTTGACAGGACACATAATGATAATGATGATGATAGTGATAATGACAGCGACAGTGATATATCCAAGTAACAGTATGTGATAGAAGATGGACAATTTGCCTACTGTTGTCTATAATAACCAGCGCATAGTGGCTTCGGGATGAGGTGCCCGGTTTCATAACTCCCCAACATAGCGGATAGAGGTGTCGAAATCAAAGTGAACGATTTGGAAGCAGATCTCTCTGCGTTGAATCCCATTGTACGAGGCGTCGGATCTAAAGAAAGCAGTGGCAAATTACTAATCTAAATGTGTTCAGAAAACCTCAGGCAGCCACTAAATGCTGGTCTTATTGTAACGCCCTGTAAAGAACATGAAACTAAGTTGGTATACAGCAGCAAGATAACCTGTCCAGTGTATGAGATAAAATACAGACCATCTACATGTCTACAGCAGCAAGATAACCTGTCCAGTGTATGAGATAAAATACAGACCATCTACATGTCTACAGCAACAAGATAACCTGTCCAGTGTATGAGATAAAATACAGACCATCTACATGTCTACAGCAACAAGATAACCTGTCCAGTGTATGAGATAAAATACAGACCATCTACATGTCTATAGCAGCAAGATAACCTGTCCAGTGTATGAGATAAAATACAGACCATCTACATGTCTACAGCAGCAAGATAACCTGTCCAGTGTATGAGATAAAATACAGACCATCTACATGTCTACAGCAGAAAGATAACCTGTCCAGTGTATGAGATAAAATACAGACCATCTACATGTCTACAGCAGCAAGATAACCTGTCCAGTGTATGAGATAAAATACAGACCATCTACATGTCTACAGCAGCAAGATAACCGGTCCAGTGTATGAGATAAAATACAGACCATCTACATGTCTACAGCAGCAAGATAACCTGTCCAGTGTATGAGATAAAATACAGACCATCTACATGTCTACAGCAACAAGATAACCTGTCCAGTGTATGAGATAAAATACAGACCATCTACATGTCTACAGCAGCAAGATAACCTGTCCAGTGTATGAGATAAAATACAGACCATCTACATGTCTACAGCAGCAAGATAACCTGTCCAGTGTATGAGATAAAATACAGACCATCTACATGTCTACAGCAGCAAGATAACCTGTCCAGTGTATGAGATAAAATACAGACCATCTACATGTCTACAGCAACAAGATAACCTGTCCAGTGTATGAGATAAAATACAGACCATCTACATGTCTACAGCAGCAAGATAACCTGTCCAGTGTATGAGATAAAATACAGACCATCTACATGTCTACATCAGCAAGATAACCTGTCCAGTGTATGAGATAAAATACAGACCATCTACATGTCTACAGCAACAAGATAACCGGTCCAGTGTATGAGATAAAATACAGACCATCTACATGTCTACAGCAGCAAGATAACCTGTCCACTGTATGAGATAAAATACAGACCATCTACATGTCTACAGCAGCAAGATAACCTGTCCAGTGTATGAGATAAAATACAGACCATCTACATGTCTACAGCAACAAGATAACCTGTCCAGTGTATGAGATAAAATACAGACCATCTACATGTCTACAGCAGCAAGATATCCGGTCCACTGTATGAGATAAAATACAGACCATCTACATGTCTACAGCAACAAGATATCCGGTCCACTGTATGAGATAAAATACAGACCATCTACATGTCTACAGCAGCAAGATAACCGGTCCAGTGTATGAGATAAAATACAGACCATCTACATGTCTACAGCAGCAAGATAACCTGTCCAGTGTATGAGATAAAATACAGACCATCTACATGTCTACAGCAGCAAGATAACCTGTCCAGTGTATGAGATAAAATACAGACCATCTACATGTCTACAGCAGCAAGATAACCTGTCCAGTGTATGAGATAAAATACAGACCATCTACATGTCTACAGCAGCAAGATATCCGGTCCAGTGTATGAGATAAAATACAGACCATCTACATGGCTACAGCAGCAAGATAACCTGTCCACTGTATGAGATAAAATACAGACCATCTACATGTCTACAGCAGCAAGATAACCTGTCCAGTGTATGAGATAAAATACAGACCATCTACATGTCTACAGCAGCAAGATAACCTGTCCAGTGTATGAGATAAAATACAGACCATCTACATGTCTACAGCAGCAAGATAACCTGTCCAGTGTATGAGATAAAATACAGACCATCTACATGTCTACAGCAGCAAGATAACCTGTCCAGTGTATGAGATAAAATACAGACCATCTACATGTCTACAGCAGCAAGATAACCTGTCCAGTGTATGAGATAAAATACAGACCATCTACATGTCTACAGCAGCAAGATAACCTATCCAGTGTATGAGATAAAATACAGACCATCTACATGTCTACAGCAGCAAGATAACCTGTCCAGAGTATGAGATAAAATACAGACCATCTACATGTCTACAGCAGCAAGATAAACTGTCCAGTGTATGAGATAAAATACAGACCATCTACATGTCTACAGCAACAAGATAACCTGTCCAGTGTATGAGATAAAATACAGACCATCTACATGTCTACAGCAGCAAGATATCCGGTCCACTGTATGAGATAAAATACAGACCATCTACATGTCTACAGCAACAAGATATCCGGTCCACTGTATGAGATAAAATACAGACCATCTACATGTCTACAGCAGCAAGATAACCGGTCCAGTGTATGAGATAAAATACAGACCATCTACATGTCTACAGCAGCAAGATAACCTGTCCAGTGTATGAGATAAAATACAGACCATCTACATGTCTACAGCAGCAAGATAACCTGTCCAGTGTATGAGATAAAATACAGACCATCTACATGTCTACAGCAGCAAGATAACCTGTCCAGTGTATGAGATAAAATACAGACCATCTACATGTCTACAGCAGCAAGATATCCGGTCCAGTGTATGAGATAAAATACAGACCATCTACATGGCTACAGCAGCAAGATAACCTGTCCACTGTATGAGATAAAATACAGACCATCTACATGTCTACAGCAGCAAGATAACCTGTCCAGTGTATGAGATAAAATACAGACCATCTACATGTCTACAGCAGCAAGATAACCTGTCCAGTGTATGAGATAAAATACAGACCATCTACATGTCTACAGCAGCAAGATAACCTGTCCAGTGTATGAGATAAAATACAGACCATCTACATGTCTACAGCAGCAAGATAACCTGTCCAGTGTATGAGATAAAATACAGACCATCTACATGTCTACAGCAGCAAGATAACCTGTCCAGTGTATGAGATAAAATACAGACCATCTACATGTCTACAGCAGCAAGATAACCTATCCAGTGTATGAGATAAAATACAGACCATCTACATGTCTACAGCAGCAAGATAACCTGTCCAGAGTATGAGATAAAATACAGACCATCTACATGTCTACAGCAGCAAGATAAACTGTCCAGTGTATGAGATAAAATACAGACCATCTACATGTCTACAGCAACAAGATAACCTGTCCACTGTATGAGATAAAATACAGACCATCTACATGTCTACAGCAACAAGATAACATGTCCAGTGTATGAGATAAAATACAGACCATCTACATGTCTACAGCAACAAGATATCCGGTCCACTGTATGAGATAAAATACAGACCATCTACATGTCTACAGCAGCAAGATAACCTGTCCAGTGTATGAGATAAAATACAGACCATCTACATGTCTACAGCAGCAAGATATCCAGTCCAGTGTATGAGATAAAATACAGACCATCTACATGTCTACAGCAGCAAGATAACCTGTCCACTGTATGAGATAAAATACAGACCATCTACATGTCTACAGCAACAAGATATCCGGTCCACTGTATGAGATAAAATACAGACCATCTACAAGTCTACAGCAACAAGATATCCGGTCCACTGTATGAGATAAAATACAGACCATCTACATGTCTACAGCAACAAGATATCCGGTCCACTGTATGAGATAAAATACAGACCATCTACATATCAACAACCGCAAGATATCCGGTCCGCTGTATGAGATCAAATACAGACCATCTACATGTCTACAACAATAAGATATCCGGTCCACTGTATGAGATAAAATACAGACCATCTACATGTCTACAGCAACAAGATATCCGGTCCACTGTATGAGATAAAATACAGACCATCTACATGTCTACAGCAACAAGATATCCGGTCCAGTGTATGAGATAAAATACAGACCATCTACATGTCTACAGCAACAAGATATCCGGTCCACTGTATGAGATAAAATACAGACCATCTACATATCAACAACCGCAAGATATCCGGTCCTCTGTATGAGATAAAATACAGACCATCTACATGTCTACAAAATAAGATATCCGGTCCACTGTATGAGATATAATACAGACCATCTACATGTCTACAGCAACAAGATATCCGGTCCACTGTATGAGATAAAATACAGACCATCTACATGTCTACAGCAACAAGATATCCGGTCCACTGTATGAGATAAAATACAGACCATCTACATGTCTACAGCAACAAGATATCCGGTCCACTGTATGAGATAAAATACAGACCATCTACATATCAACAACCGCAAGATATCCGGTCCGCTGTATGAGATAAAATACAGACCATCTACATGTCTACAACAATAAGATATCCGGTCCACTTTATGAGATAAAATACAGACCATCTACATGTCTACAGCAACAAGATATCCGGTCCACTGTATGAGATAAAATACAGACCATCTACATGTCTAGAGCAACAAGATATCCGGTCCACTGTATGAGATAAAATACAGACCATCTACATATCAAAAACCGCAAGATATCCGATCCACTGTATGATAGAATGCCCACTATCTACTTCTACATGTCTATAACAGTAAGATACCCGGTGCACTATATGTGGTAGAATACCTACTAACTACATCTACATATCTACAACAGTAAGATACCCGGTGCACTATATGTGGTAGAATATCTACAAACTACATACATATCTACAACTGTAAGATACCCGGTGCACTATATCTGATAGAATACAGACCATCTACTTCTACATGCCTACAACTGTAAGATATCCGATCCTATGTATATGGTAGAAGACTGATAATCCACATAAGTTTGTCTACAAGAATACAATAGCGGGTCCATTATTTGTGACACAACACTGACAATGTACCTCTGCTTTTATACAACATAAGATATCCAGTAAATCTGTGTCAAAGATTACTAAAAAAAAAACTTTTCTCCTCGACAACAATAGGATATCCAGTCAACAGTATGTGAAAAAAAGCATTAAAAATAAACCTCTTCTACTCTACAACAATATGATATTCAGGCACTCGTATGTGGAAAAAAAAAACACACTGGAAATAAACCCCTTCTACTCTACAACAGCATAATATGCTAACAATCGTATGTGATAAAAGCAAGCAAGAACGAGAAACAGATGTCTGCAATTGACCAGCGCATGAATAAGGCAGGGTACTAACCACATGGCTACGTGGCTTTTATACACAATTTTGATATGATGATAAACATTAAACTGACATAATTTATGACAATTTGGCGAACACAAGTGCAATATAAAGTAAGTATAAATGGACATTAATTAATCAAGCTAGAGAGAACACATATCTCTGGTAGTGTCATCGCGAATTAGGGAAGACTAGACAGAGAAACATAAATGAACATACAGAAAGTATGCAACATCAACTATCAAGTAGTACCTATCCTTACACTTCCAAATATGAACATGTAAAAACAAAGAAGAAGGCGATACTTGCTTTGTTCGTCCCAGCGCTGTGTTATCGTTGCCAGAAACAGACATTCCTAGAAGCAGACTGGCGTAAAATCACATCATGTGAGATGAGATGCATAACAAATGAAGCTGGAAAAACAAGTAGAGACGCGTAGAAATATGTGAAACTAAGAACGAGTGTAGGGATAATACAGATGATAACTTCATAAAATTCAACTACGAACGAGTGTAGGGATAATAGCGATGATGACTTCGTAAAATTCAACTAAGAACGAGTGTAGGGATAATACCGATGATGACTTCGTAAAATTCAACTAAGAACGAGTGTAGGGATAATACCGATGATGACTTCGTAAAATTCAACTAAGAACGAGTGTAGGGATAATACCGATGATGACTTCATAAAATTCAACTAAGAACGAGTGTAGGGATAATACCGATGATGACTTCGTAAAATTCAACTAAGAACGAGTGTAGGGATAATACCGATGATGACTTCGTAAAATTCAACTAAGAACGAGTGTAGGGATAATACCGATGATGACTTCGTAAAATTCAACTAAGAACGAGTGTAGGGATAATACCGATGATGACTTCATAAAATTCAACTAAGAACGAGTGCAGGGATAATACCGATGATGACTTCGTAAAATTCAACTAAGAACGAGTGTAGGGATAATACCGATGATGACTTCGTAAAATTCAACTAAGAACGAGTGTAGGGATAATACCGATGATGACTTCGTAAAATTCAACGAAGAACGAGTGTAGGGATAATACCGATGATGACTTCGTAAAATTCAACTAAGAACGAGTGTAGGGATAATACCGATGATGACTTCGTAAAATTCAACTAAGAACGAGTGTAGGGATAATACCGATGATGACTTCGTAAAATTCAACTAAGAACGAGTGTAGGGATAATACCGATGATGACTTCGTAAAATTCAAAGAACTAAATGGTTCGGACCTATTACTAGAATGGAACAAGATCAACCAAGTATAGAGTATAGAGCGCTCTACATGAGAACATCGGCATACAAGGCTTTAGGACGACCCCGGAAGAGTCCGCTAAATGGAGTAACACAGACATTGAAGAGATGCCAATATGACATCAGTATATGGAATAAAAGAGACATTGAAGTGCTCCAAAATGACACCAGTACAAGCAACAAGACAAGCAACACAGAAAAGTACATCCGCCCCCTCTCTGCGACGGTAAACAGCAAAAGCAGTAGGTGGTAGAGGAAGATTACATGGCTTCATTTGGATTCCTATTTTGAGAATCATTCGTTTTATACAGCCACGTGATACTAATATATTTATGAGACTGTTAACTTACCAGGGGCATATTACCTCCCTTTAAATGCACAGCAATCAGTCAAATGGTTTGCTTTTTTTTTGTTTTGGTTATCTCCCCTTATCCCGTGACCCCAAAGGGAATTCACGTTTGTTATTGCAATATTTCAACATCGCTAGCATATATTCATTATTCATATTGGCTAATGACAAATTTGACGTATCAGTCTGTTGATCTATCAGTCTCCAGACTGTGTAAGTTCAATCTGAAAGCTGCAGGCTTTGGAAAACGTGCAATCTAAGGTCCCAGAGAGACCTGGCTTTTGGGTTTCACAAACAGTGGGTATAGACCACTTGGGATGGGTTAGCAACTTTGTCAATATAGTGACATAATGTAATGGTCAGAGCGTTCTGAAGATAAAATGTGATGATTATTATCATATATCCATAGATGATACTGATGTCAGCCTGTCTAGCTGACTATATATAGTCAGAAGATCCTCAGAGATCCCATTATCTAACCCTGGATAGTTGACTATTTCGTAGAAATAGCTTATAAGATAATTGACCAACTCTATCCTTCACACTCCCAGATACACGATCAAACAATGTCAACACCTAGGGATATGTTGCACATCGATTAGAGAAGTGTGTAACCGAAAGATAGTTCAGACAAACACATGCATCAAGATCTGAATCAGAATTATGTTAGACCAATTCTTCATTTTAAATGTAAGAGATGATATAAACAGGGAGCTATATGATGCCCTAAATATCGGCGGTCATGACATACCGGAGATTCGATATGCTGATGATACAGTATTACTATCCATAACACAGAATGGCATATAAAACCTAATAGCCTTAACCCAATTGAATAGTGGAAATCACAACTTATATCTTAACATAGCAAAAACAAAGATAATGCATACAGATAAAACTACTATGGAGAAAGAAATATATATTAATGGGGGAAAATTGGAGGGGGTGGAAAATTTTGAATATCTTGGGTCATTGATTACCAATAACGGTGACACAATGAAAGAAATTAAATGCGACTATCCATTGCTCTTCAAAGACTAAAACAGATGAATAAATTATGGAGTGGGACAGACAGAACTACAAAAATTAGATTTTTAAGAACATGCATCTTTCCCAATGCAACATACGCCTGTGAGACATGGACACTTACTAAACAAGCTGAACAGCGCATAAAAGCCTTTGAATATAAATGTTATAGACGAGTTCTAAGAATATCTTGGGTAAAGAAAAGAACAAATGCATCCGTACTTCAAGAGTTGAATATTGAGGAGGGTTGGTTATTAAAGACGATAAAACAAAGAAAATTTAAGTATTTTGGTCACTTGAAACGTCTCGAAAGTTTGGAGAGAACAATAATGGAGGGGTATATGCTTGGGAAGAGAGGAAGAGGAAGGCCAAAGAGAAGATGGGTGCAGGATGTGGCGGATGATCTCGAGATGGGTGTATCAGACGCGGGACATCTTGCTTGTGACCGAGAAGATTTCCGGAAGGTTGTTATGGGAGCGAGATTCTGCAAAGGACGTGCTATTGAATGAATGAATGAATTCTTCATTTAATAGCATGTTCTTTGCAGAACCTCCCTCCCATAACAACCGTCCTGAAAACTTCTCGGTCATAAGCAAGATGACCCGCGTCCGATACACCCATCTGGAGATCATCCGCCACATCCTGCACCCATCTTCTCTTTGGCCTTCCTCTTCCTCTCTTCCCAGGCATATACCCCTCCACTATTGGTCTCAGACACCGGCCATCCATCCATCCATCATGTGCCTTGCGGGTAAGCGTGGGTGGTCATGTTCTGCCATCTCACTCGATCACCGGAGTCGTGGATCAGCTGCGTTCCTGTCTCGACCATGCCACGTGGCCAAGCCATCCAGGTATTTGCTTCTAGGTCTTCCCCTTGGTCTCTTCCCTTCGATCTTGCCAGTTGTCACCAAGTTCTCCAATTCATTTCTTCTCATAACATAGAAATTCTGTAACACATCCTCTCTGCCTCCCTTATTTGTTTCCACCTCCCTACCTCACTCACTTAACTCACCTCCATAGTGTTGAAGAGGAAACAACTTACGCAACAAACCAACCACCATAGAATCAACAACTGAGCAGAAACAGTTAGGTTCATTTCGTTTACAGGACATTGCAATCAACGCAGCCATTTAGCTGCCATTTGTAATTTTGCCTGCGATTAATAATTTTCAATTATCGTTTAAACGGCCGATGCTCAACCTTTTATGATAAGCAACGCAAATCTTGCTGTTCACAACTCGCCTGCAGCTGACGTCGAACCTACCAATTGAACAGCACAACTCATAAATCTAGGTTATGATGTCATGCTGTTGGAACAATATCCCCCGTATTGTTGCTGCTCTTTCTATTCAATATCTGGACCAGGCGTCATAAATATCCCTACAAATGAGGCTGGTTACTCGGCAGTGCGGCTGAAGATTTGAGCCAGAAGTTAACACTGCCACAACAGGCATTTTTCCGACATCCAGATTTGTGTGAAATCGATTGCTAACTGTGATTTATTATGCGTTTAGTTCGTCACTGTTCTTTGGCAATGAAACACCTGGGTAAGGAGATAAGCCGCTTACAGGCATCAGTCGCTTTACTGTGATTCCGTTTATTGTCTTAGGAAGAAATTATCAGATTTCGGCGTTGCAGAGAGGGGTAAGAGCAAATTGGGTCTTAACCTTCCGGTGTGTTGATGACGAGGTAGCTGATCGTTTCCTACACGGGGCAGTTGACTTCTCGTTTCAGAAAGTAGTGGCAAACTACTAAACGTAATATTGCTGAGAAATTAAACCCGAGGTTGAGGGTGTTCGCGAAGTCTGGCAAAAGACGTGCAATCTTTAGATAGTATTATTAGTCAGTGTGTCCGAATGGGTTTGGGGTAGTTCGCTGGCTGGCAATTACCCTTCTTGTCTGCTCCTGCGGGGTAGTGTGTTCACTCTACACATCGGTAATTTAGACTTGACGTTTGACTTCTCGTTCAGAAAGAAAAGGCAAACTAATGGACGCAAACAGTGACTAGTAAAACACGAAAAATCGAAACATGCTGGGGTTGGTTGTGGCTTACTGTAAAGAACACGAAGGTCCTTGTTTACACGTCACTGCACGCCGGGCATTCTCATGCACGCTCATCCTACTCCGGAGCAGCAGACATTCCATAGTATTCCTGCTCACTATTCCCAAGATGATTTTGTTATGATTTCTCTTTTTTTGACCTCGAAGTCGGACTTGACTTGATTGAACATGGTTCTCTCCCAGTTCTTGTGGTCGTGCTATCTTCAGAATCAGTACTGCATTGATGTTTGATTATTTAGTTGTTTCGGGATTTGAAATTTAAATATTGAGCATAGCCTACGATGGGTGACGTTGTGATATTCTGTTATGATAATTTGGCGTGTCCAGCGTGTGCCGCGTGGTTACACACCCGCTTCACACACCAGTGATCCGGGGCTTGTTTCCGGATCCGGTCAGGGATATGCACTACTGACGAGCTCAAACGAGAGCGAAACTCGAGTATAGTGCTTCCATATTGACGTGGATAGGCCTTAGGTTCATACCAGGATGCGATCAGCGTTGCCAGTAGTGCATTGATGTTTGTCTTGGTCGTTCGCTAGATGTGAGCTCGTGGATACTTCACGTTGAGCTGATTTTTACATGTGGGCTAGTTTTCCTTATCACCAATGTCCCCCGCCTTCAGGTGAACCCACTGCGACATCTGAGGTACTTGTCATTTATTCCCCCAAGTCAAGAACGAGAAGGTAACATTTTAGTCCAGCTGACCTCCTCCTCCTCCTCGTTCTTCTTCTTCTTCTTCTTCTTCTTCTTCTTCTTCTTCTTCTTCTTCTTCTTCTTCTTCTTCTTCTTCTTCTTCTTCTTCTTCTTCTTCTTCTTCTTCTTCTTCCTGTTATTCTTTTTCACTTCCTCCTTCCCCTCCTCCCTCTTCTTCTTAATGTAGATCTATCACTACACATTCGACCTTCGCCGAGACTGTCGTTATTACTCCCAATCTACCAGCCCAGAAAAACCTCCTCTCTCGTCTCCCTGCCTGGCCCCACAATGATCTGAAAGTGTCTATATGCTAATGTGTAAAAACATTTTCTGTCAAAGCTGCAGTAGAATGCAGTAAAATGACCTGTAACGAAATAGTCTTTGCAGTTATCTCTAGCTAAACTATCTTTGCCGACTGGACGTGTAATTTTGTCTGGTTCTTGCAATGTGGTTTTGTAGCGTTCGTTGTTTGTGTAGAGTAGACGCTGAATGTAATATGTTACTGTAATGTAGAATCTAGCGTAATATGTTATTGTAATGTAGACATGTAACATAATATGTTATTGCAATAAAGACATGTGATGTAATATATTGTTGGAATGAAAGCGTCTTATGTGATATGTTATTGTAACGCAGGCATGTAAAGTAATATGTTATTGTAATGTAGAAATGTATCGTAATCTGCTATTGCAATGTAGACATGTAGCGTAATATGTTATTGTAACGGAGACATGTAAAGTAATAATGGGTTATTGCAATGGAGACATGCAAATTAGTATGTTATTGTGATCGAGGTGAGTAACGTAGTATATTACTGTAATGTAGACATATAACGCAGTCTGTTTTTGTAGACATGTAAGACTTTATTTTATTGTAGACATTTACTCGTACTGCACCTTGCAGTCTTGACAGACGATAGTTGTTAATTTGTGCTTTAAAAAGGGCATAATAACCTTATCACAGCACAAAGCCTCTACAGACCAAAGTTGTACAGACCATGTGTTTCCCATGCAACATAATCCCTCTCTCGGCCTGCCTAGTTTACTCCAGAGGAAAGATAACATCAATACGCCTGGAAAAAGACAAGCTGCAGAAGCTGCTGGATCAGTAAAGCATATCTCTAACTATCCGCCAGTCAAAGCTTCCATCCTAGACCAGTTTCCTAACAAGGCTTAGAGTCTGGTCTGCCCTGTAATGACATTTAGTCTTTAGATTACATTACTCGCACTAGGATCAGGCTCGTACTCTTCTAATTACCCTCATCCGCCCGAAGCCGTTGGCACAATGTAAAGTGTTGTACTTTGTGAGCGCCGCCCAACTTTCGGGGCTAACAGATTTCATATAGTACCGTCTACTTTTATAGAGTAGCTCAGTAATATCTGACAAAGACCTGACTTACTTGTAGACAAGTAACGTAGCCTGTTATTGTAATATAGACATGTAACGCTATCTGTTATTGCAAAGTAAACTTCTATCGTAATCTAGCATTCTAATGTAGACACAAATCTTAATCTGTTATTGCATTGACATCTAACGTAGTCTGTGATTATATGTATACCTCATTCTTACCCTTTTCTTGTAATGAAGGCGCGTCGCTTAATTCGTCCTTTACAACATACTCGTGCAAAGGTAACTGCTTTTGTGATATATACGGTAATGTAAACTATTTTTGTGATGTTTACGGTAACGTAATCTGCTATCTGTAATGTACAAGGGTAACATAATCCGTTAATGCAATGTATACACGTAACGTAACGAACTTCGTTATGAAAACTTAGACCAGTCAAATGATCTGTCTTTACCAAGTACACTCTTGCGGTAATTACTGTGCAAGGAGCAAAAATAATCTGAAGATCTCAAAATAAATTCTTTCATCTGCTGTCTTTAAGTGTTTTCGTCTTTCTTTCTTTTCTTAACCATGGGAGTAATTCCCACACATTTCTGCACAAATATTCTTTAAGAATTGCATAACATTGTGATATGGTTTGCTATGTAACACCGGCTCTGTGGCGAACTAGTCACGAATGCAATTTATAATCCCACATACCTCGTTCGAATCACAGCTGCGAGCGATTTGGAAGCCTTAGTTTTCATACAAAGGTATGAGTGACCGTCGTAAGGGAAAGCAATGGCAATCTAATGCACGTAAACTTGTCAAGAAATCACAAACAGAAAAAATGCTGGGTGTGACTGTGACATCCTGTAAAGGACGTGCAACTAACTAACCTGCGGTGTGGCAGTGAATCATGGAACGTGGGTGAATACATTAGAGAGATCTTGGAAGAAACGGAGATGTGGTTTCTAAGACGAATCTTGCGAATACCTTGGGGTGTCAGAGTAGCTGTACTGGCAACTTGCCCTCTCCACAGACGATAGTTTGTGACATTGTGCTTCAAAATATTAGCAAAACGCCTGAGATGAGTTGTAGAGACCATGTGTTGCCCATGCAGACTGATCGCTCTCTCGGTCTGCCTAGTTTACTCCGAGGAAAGATAACACTAATGCATCTCTAACAAGATAAGCTGCAGAAGCTGCCGGATCAGCAAGGCAAATATCTCACTGTCCGCCTGTCGGAGACCCGATCCTAGACGGTTCCCGTTTAAGGTTTAAGGCCTGGTCTGCCCTGTCATTACATTTAATCTTCGGTTGCATTTACTCGTCCTAGGATAAGGCTTGTAACCATTCAAAATGCACTCCTCTGCCCAAAGCCGTTGGCACAATGTGGGGTGTCGGGTTTGGTGAGCGCTGCCCAAAATTGGCAGTTGGCAGGTAATACAGTCTACTAAGGTAGTTTAGTCATATCTACTAAGACCTGACTTACAGAGTGACTAAGAACAGACTAATGAAAGTATGACATTATGTTAGTTAGTTGCATTTCCTTTACAGAACACCACAGTCAATTCCAGCATGTTTTGCTTGTGTGTGATTTCTTAACAAATTTACGTTCAGTAGTTTGCCATGCTTTCTGAAGGAACGGCACTCATCCCATTGTATGAAAAACAACGCAAGTCGGTCTGCTGCCAAACCGTCCGCATCTGTGTTCGAACACAGTATATTGGATTACGAATTACGTCCGTAACTCCCTTCGCCACAGAGCAGACTAGGACATTATGTCCAACTATTAAAATAAGACAAAACAAGGATTTTTTTATACACATTAGAAAAGAGGAATTGGTTAACATCGTGACAACAGGAAAGTTCAGTGCTAGAAAAGGCAGATGCAGACAGTGTGATAAATCATGCAGTATGAACTGAGCCGAGAGCACCGAGGCATATATTCAGCAGAGAGTTGTATTTTCATTTAGTCAACAGAGGGACATTGGAAAACATCGTGACAACAGGAAAGATCAGTTTAAGAAGGGGCTGATACACACCGAGATCAATCACGCAGTATGGACAGAGACAAAGGCATGGAGGGAAATATTCAACAAAGTTGATCCAGAACCAGCTGTGGAGCTGCACGAACGCTAATTAGCCAGACATATGATAATGATAATAACATATTGACATATTTTCCGCATTCTGATGCCATAATGTTTACATGACTGACAATGTTACAAAATGTTTTATTTTCTTCCAATTAACTGACTCAGTGGGAAACAAAAAAGTAGGGTTTGGTCCAAACATTTTACATAATCAAATCAACATTTATTTGAACGGAAATATCCGTTTACTGAGCAATGCAATTGTGGAAGTTACCATGAAGCAAAAGAAACAACAAAATAACCCTAGTATGGCGATATACCGTTCTCCTGTCCAAATGGGAGGTGACATGTGCGATATATTATCCTTCGGCACTTAATCAGTTAATATTCCATATCATGTTTTTTTTTTTGCGCTCGCTTGTTCTAAACTCAAGCGTAGTCCATTCACACTAGTTATAGAAGTGCTGGACTGAATTTTACGTGTAGATTAGCTTTCCTTATAAACAGTGTCCCTCGCCATCAGGCGAACTCACTCCGACTTCGGAGGTACTTGTAATTAAAGTCCCAAAGTCAAGCACGATAAATCAGCATTTTAGTCCAACTGTCCGGTTTGAAACCCTTACCTCGGCATCAGCACACCGGATGTAAGGCCGTGCTGATCTACGTTTTCCCCCATCTTTCCAGCTTAAATTCCATTAAAGATGTCAACACGGCATGTTTACCGAAGCTTTGCAAAATAAGGGAGTATAATCTCACAACAAGAAATCTTCATTACGCTAGAAAAATAAGAACACAATTAGCGGAGCAAAGAAAAGAACATTTTACAAGGTATTCCTGTTGACATCAGCATGGCAGAGTAGATAAGAGCGCTCGCTCTCAAACGTCCGGCTCCTGGTGCTGAAGTAGCGGGTTCAACCTCTACACCGGTCAGTTGGACTAAAATGTTAACATCTCGTCCTTGAATTATTTTTTTCCATATCCTTTTTACAGGACATCTCTGTCAACACTATCATTTTACTGCTGTTATTGATGTCTTGGCAAGTTAACGTTCAGTAGTTTGCCATTGCTTTCTGAACGGCCGTCTCCCATATCAGTTAGTTAAAACCCAGCACAACGTGATCTGCTGCCAACTCGCTAGCAGCTGTGTTTCAAAAGCGGGTAAGCGGGATTACGAATCCAATCCTCTTGCCACGGAGAGCGGCCATCTTTAACTTTGGGGCGTACATTACAAGTACCTCCGAAACCGGAGTGAGTTCGCCTGATGGCGAGGGACACTGGTAACAGGGAAAGCTAATCCACAAGCAAAATTCAGCTCAGTGCTACTAGAAGTAGAAGCACGTATATGGTTTATGCTTAAGTTACAAGCGAGCAAAGAAGCGTTCATGACGATTACACATAAATAGTTCGCCCATGTCGTTTAGCTGTAATTGAAACTTGAGGTTCAAAGGCAGAGAATGGAACCGCGCCTCCTCTTAACACGGTTTGACATGCCATGCCTAGATTAGTAAAACCCCCCGACGGGGTAACACAACCGGGATGTCTGTTAATCTGAGCATGTATGGTCTCCCGCCATCCCGGATTAGCGAAAGTGAACATGTAATGTATATAAATGTGTTACCAAATGGGGAGATAATAAGGCTATCAGGAAACGAAAGTTCTAGATATATTTTCATCAGTGTAATTGCTTGACGCTTGTGGAGCAAGGGTATTTGAGAGTCGTGTCATAATTAGAGAATAGATGTTATAAATCATTGTGAGTGTTGGAGTAAGGTAAATATAATGCGCATGTGTGAGGCGCAACTGTATATCGTATATAGCACGACTTTTAGCAAGGGTTTAAAACGTGTTTACGTTATAAAGCAAACTGAGACATCTGAATTGATTTGAGCTAAGAAACGACATCACTGCACCCTCGCTCCACACACTTGTTCAATATACTGTGAAGAGGCATACTGCTAATAGTTCTAACTGCCATCTGATTGAAAGTTCCTGATCTTTCCTCTCAGTTCTGAGATTCAACCAGAGCTCCTGCCAATCCCCCGCCATAACATTTTCTCCACATACAGGTGTTCAGTCTGTTCCACCGCTTTCTCCACCTTGTCCCACTGACGCACGACCACCTCTTCCTTGTCCATAGGTAATCTACGACCTAGAGGTGCATTCCCTGCCAGCCTATCAGCTCCCCCACGACCAGGACAGACAATCCATACAAGAATTGCACGAGAACTACAATCATGTTGATTTGCAAACATAGCGATGAAACGAAAGAAGTAGAGATTAGAGGACACAATGGGCAATATAAAGCTTAAAATGCTTGAGACTCACCTGGATGCGAACGGCCTCTAAATAAATAGTAAGTTGTAATTAGGAAGCTTGTTCTGTCGCTCTTTATTCTCCCATTGAGACAAAGACCGTTGACTAACTCTTTCCAAGCCGTCATATTCTTAGTTATCCCATCAGATCCGCCGATGTCCGTCCCATATTATTCATTTCTGTCTCTCTGCTCGTGTCCATTGTTTCAGATCATTCCCTTTAAACTCAAGTGTAGTCCATACACGGGATACTACTTATAGTGCACTTGACTGCATTTTCCCGTGTGTATTAGCTTTCCCTATTACCGTGTCCCTCGCCATTGGGCGAACCCACTCCGACTTGCAATTTACCTCCAGAAGTCAAGAACGAGAGGTCAAAATGTTAGCCCAACTGACCCGTGTAGGCTTGAACCCTCTACCTTAGCATCAGCACAACGGAAGTTTAAGAGCGAGCGTTCCCAACCATTCGGCCATACTGACCTCCGTCTCCATATGTCATTAAGCCTTTCTCTATTTCCTTTGCCCGATGGATTCCAGAGTAAGGTCATTCTCGTCATACTATTCCCTAGTGTTCTCTGTGTATGTCCTATCCCTTACCAGCGTCGTTCCTTCACTTCCAGAACCACTGCCTTTTGTTTAGTTCTTTCCATGAGCTCCACATTAGTTATCCTTTTTTTTTTTTTTTTTTAATGTTCAGACTTTTTCATGGTTTGTTGAATTTTGCAGCTATAGTTGTTTCCTGGGAATTGGGGACGCCGGCCCCATGCCCAACCCTCCCATGTCGTCTCTTACGACATGAATGTGGGGCTTACAATGTCCTACTAATGTCTGTTCTTCTTCATGGTCCCAGTAAAACATGGGCGGAGACCTCTTTAGTTGCCCCTTTTCTTCTCGATGTGAACTTAAGTGTAGTCCTTACACGGGCTTTACTTCTAGTAGTTGCTACTACTGACTGGGAAGTCTACTGGACTGATTTTTGCGTTTAGATTAGCTTTTCCTATAACCAATATCCTTCTCCATCAGGCAAACCCGCTCCAGCTTTTGAGGTATTTGTAATTTACGCTCCCAAGTCAAGGACGAGACTGAACATTGTAGTCCAACTGACCGGCGAACGGCTTGAACCGCTGCTTCGGCATCAGTGCACCGGAGACGACATGCATGGTGTCACTATTCATTGCTTGTCTTTAGGGCTCCATGTAATACATGCCTACAACATTGAGTTAAAACAAATATCACCCCACTCCCCTCCCCCCTCACCCCCCCCCCCCCCAAAAAAAAAAAAAAAAAAAAAAAACAACAACAACATGTGTATTGCATGTGTGATTCTCAAAACAATGCATTAACTTAGTAAATTTCAGCGCAGAAGTGTGTATTTTATAAATATTGCAGGATTTCTTGTCTAGTCACATTTCATTGCATCTCGTCAGATAAATATTCATCATCAAGTAACATGCCGATTAGCGTGGACGGTCATGTTTTGGCATCTTACTCTATCATCAGAGTCGTGGATCAACTCTGTGTTCTGGTCTCGACCATACCACGTGGCCAAGCCATCCAGGTATTTACTTCTCTGCCTTAACCTTGTTTTCTTCTCCTACATCTTTCCAGTTGTCACTAAGTTCTCCAGTTCATTTCTCCTCATAACCTTCCCCCGCCCTCACCCTTCCCCCGCCCTCACCCTTCCCCCACCCCAAAAAAACAATAAAAAGAAAAAAAAAAGAAAAAAAAAACATAGATGTATATTGCAGAGGTGCATATCTTGTTATGTGAAAAAATAAATGAATGATAGTTTGGCAGAAATATGTGTAGAAAGTTATATTCACGTAGGTCTAACACTTAGCAGGAAGTCCTTCTGTTTACATAGTGACGGTTGGAATCAGAAGTAAAGTCTCGGTGCACTTTGCATGCAGAGCAAATGTCAAAGATAAAGAATATTATGTCATCAACGAATATGCACCACAGTCCATCGTCAAGCAATATTCAGTGAATGGCTGTCGTCTGCTGGAGTAATTAATTCTCTGCACTATAAAGAGAAAGGTGGTATCAATTGAAAAAATACATTTTTTTCCAGTTTTTCTACATTCAAAGTGTAGTGAGACTTTACCAACATTCTGTATATAGTTATACCTCTGCTGTATACACATGGCCAGATACAAACATTGTGTATATAGTTATACCTCTGCTGTATACACATGGCCAGATACAAACATTGTGTATATAGTTATACCTCTGCTGTATACACATGGCCAGATACAAACATTGTGTATATAGTTATACCTCTGCTGTATACACATGGCCAGATACAAACATTGTGTATATAGTTATACCTCTGCTGTATACACATGGCCAGATACAAACATTCTGTATATAGTTATACCTCTGCTGTATACACATGGCCAGATACCTGATATATGCCACGTAAGACATCGTGCACTATTTTTTTTAGCACTCGCTCGCTTTGAGCTCAAGTGTAGTCCGTACACACTATGTCTAGCAGTGCTGGACTGAATTTTGCGTGTTGGTTAGCTTTCCCTATTAACAGTGTCTCTTGCCATCAGGCGAACACACTCCGACTTCAGTGGTACTTGAAATTTGCGTCCTCAAGTCAAGGACGAGAGGTTAACGTTTTAGTCCAACTGTCCGGTCTATGGATTGAACCCCTTACCTCGGCATCATCACACTTGATGTTTAAGAACACGCGTTCTTATCCATTCGGCCATGCTAAGCTCTGTGCACTATTTTGTTTATGGCTTGTGTGTTTAAATGTCTCATTCTGTTAGACACATTCTAGACCCCCACTAGTGCTGCGGAATTCCTGCACAGGAATGAGATACCCCTTGCATAAGATAATGGAGACGACTAGGGGACTTTATTTGGATTTATTTCTCATATTACGTCTCCTGCGACACCAATGGCCTCAAGCGTTTCCCTCCAAATAATTGACCCTTACGGAGAAACCGCGTGCCGCGAAAGTAATCTTTGACCAAACCCCAAAACTAAGGGACGCAATCAGAGCCAGGATGTGCCCAGCCTATCCGCTTATCGGACTTGAACGCCAGACATAAATCACCCCGGGGATACTGTGCTACTGTTCTAGGTCTCAGTTGGGAGTCACTAGTATCTTGTTTCGAAACTTCGAGAAGCTGTCTTTTCTACGTATCCGAAAATAAAACACCACATTCACACCAATGTTTTCAAGTTAGTTAGTTAGTTAGTCCTTCCTCTTGAGCCAAAGGCGACGCATAGGGCAGAAGTCATGTCTCTCCATGTCTGGCAGTTCGCTGCTACCTGTTGTAGATCCTGGATGTTTACTTGGCCGTTGAATGAGCCTTCTCTGATGATGGTTCTACGCAGGGTCTCTCTTGGTCTTCCCCGTTTTCTTTTCCCTACTGGATACCATAAGAGGGCTTGGTTGGGGAGACTTGTCTTGTCCATTCTGAGTACATGGGCAATGTAGTTCCAACCGCGTTTTCTTATAAAATTGGATATAATGTCTTGCTTAGTCTCTTGTCTTATTTACGAATTGGTTCTGAAGTCTGTCCAGTGAATGTTTAGAAGTCTTCCAAGACATTTGTTCTCAAAATTGTCTAATTTTTGTTATCTAAAGCTACCGTTGTTTTCCAGCATTAAAGTTAATTGCCAATCTTATAGCTTTACAGGATTGGCAGTCAACCCAGCTGGTTTAATTGCTTGTGGTTTATAGGCAAGTTTAGGATCAGTAGTTTGCCACTGCTTTCTGAACTACCGACACTCACACCTGTTGTAAGTAGTAACAATAAAATATCCTTTTACATACATTAACTGATTCACCACCAAACAAAAAAAGTTGTTTTGGACCAAGCAGAGATTGATGGCAGAAAATGGGAAGTCGGGGTGTGTCACAGTAATGAACTAAACATGGTTAAAATGGTAGCAATTATATCTTATATATAAAAAAACAATGTATGTCTGTATGTCTGTATGTCCTTTATGCGTTCGCGAACGGTCCATCCGATTGAGATGAAATTTTCTACACGTCTTCCTCTCATTCCCGCGCTGCCAGCTGTCATATTTTTATTAGTGTAAAAAAGGCTACTTACTTAATATTATTTAATATTTCATTTTTCATTATAATTTCTATATAGCAAGGGGACTTAACTCTAGAAAAGTTATCTCAATGGGCATAACTTTTAATAACATTGCTATATACCTTATAGTCATATTGTTGCATCGTTTTCAAAGATTTATAAACTCTTTGTCTATAGTTATTTACTGTCATATGAGTTATAATAAATAATGATATAATCTTTAAGGCATTTTCAAAGTTTTCATAAAAATAATGCATAATGCATAATATTGTAACTCATCTTTTTATGCTTAAAGAAGTTATCTACAGTCATGTAGGTGATTAAAAACAGTTTTCATTAAAAATAATGCATGGTGTGTGGAAGGACATTCTTTTAAGTAACTTTTTTTTTTGTTGTATGAATTTAATGAGACGCTCCCCGCCAGGAGCTGGGTGAAGCCACGACGGGTCAGATAGATAGACAGACCCACCTTTTCGCTGCAGTTATCTACAGGCATATGCGTTATAATCCTCCTCCTCCTCCTCCTCCTCTCCCCTCCTCCTCCTCCTCCTACCCTCTTCCTCTTCCCCTCCCCCTCCTCCCTCTCCCTCCTCTTCATCCTCCATCCTCCTCCTCCCTCTTCCTCCTCCTTCCTCCTCCTCCTCCCTCCTCCTCCCTCTTCCTCCTCCTCCTATCTCCTCGCCCTCCTCCCTCCTCCTAATCACTTCTCTTCTTTCCTCCTCCCTTCTCCTCATCTCTCCTCCTCCCTCCTCCTCTTCCCTCCTCCTCCACATCCCCCTCATCCCTCCTCCTCCTTCTCCTCCCTCTTCCTCCCTCCTCCTCCCTCTCCTCCTCCCTCTCCTCCTCCCTCTCATCATCCCTCCTCTGTCGTGTCCTCCTTTACAGTGTCGTCCCTGGAGTGAAGAGAGCCGACACCCACATTATAATATTTTTTCCCTCTCAATATTCTGGAGAATCCACCAGCTTCCGTCCAACACACTCCATCAGCCTATGGACACCTTTTCCTATCACTCTCTCACTGTCGTACTATGCCCCCTTCTCATACTTCCCCAACGCAACACACTCAACAACTCTAGCCTCTAGAAATTAATAAAGATTAATTTATTAAAAGAAACGTGTAACGTGTATGAGACGTGTATGTGAAGAAAATGTGTGACGTGTTCTATAAAGTGTGTAGAATCGGACTCTCAGACCACAACCCAGTCAGCTGATCCCAGCAAGGATAGACCACAGCACGTTATGTCAGAACATGTATATCTCACCCCGTGCCGAAACCATCTTGCCGGATACTGCTTTGCCTCTGTAGATCTCTGGTAATCCAATTTCATGATCATCCGAAATAGACACCGGTGGTATTAACAGTTAATCATGGACCGCTTGCACCCTACACAATGTCCGTTCCTATCGTTCATAAAAAAATGCACAAGTCCTTTGTAGTGTGTACACAGATTAATGTTAATTGTTACTGTACTGGATCCTCCCTCGTGTCTATCTAGCCTCAAGTATCAAGTCTTGTGTTCTATTACACGAGATTATATCACACTATGTAATTATTAGACTTAATGTTTTCAGTTCGTTACTACTGTCTGATGCTGTGTGGTGCATCAGTACGCATCACTCTCTTTGGTGAATCAACTTCCTTCTAGCTTTAGTTACGTTCTGTATGCAACTTTATTGATTGTTGAACTGGTGTTCTTCCGAATGGGATTGGATTCTTTCCCAAAAACTTGTTGAGTTTCCTTGGATCTGGTAGGGAACCTAGGATAGAAACAACACATCTGGTGATAGTACTAGTCACTGATCCTTTCGGCTGAGTGTAAGCCTATCGCCTTGCTTAATGATCTTTAGCTAACTAGACTTAGTCATAGAGCAGATTAGCTACCCACCTAGAGCCGAATCAGGCTATGACAAAGAAAAAATCAGCAAACAGAATGCGGAACCCCGCCCACCAGGGACACCTACGGGCAGATCCCAATTATCCCTCATTACTCAATTCTCAACTAGTAAAGCTTATCAACACTTCACTAATCTATTCTTAACTAGCAGAGTTAATATCACGATTCTTACTCTAACTAGTTTCCACTAACAGTGCTAATCATCACACTATAGTTTAACAAGGCCACAGTCTATATTAAGTAGAACTAATATCATAATAGGTTATACCTTAAATGGCACTACTGCAGTCCTATCAATCATATCTACATCTGCCATTATAGGCACGTGTAAAATTAAGTCACTAATTAACACACGGTAGATATTATTTCCACTAAGCACTGCAGTGCCTTTGCACTCCGACTAGAGCCACATTTCCAAGTCCCCCTAGTTGGCCCCAACTAGGGTTTTTATGGCAACTCCTAAAGTTGGCCACGTGACGTTATCCTTTATTCCCCCACACAGGTGGCACCTTGGCAGATCATCCCCTGTCAGGGATCCATCCCCCCTCTGGCTCCCTCCATGTTAGATCTGTCATCACTGGTTTAGATTCCCAAAACAAGCCAGCGAGTTCCTGTATACCCCCAACAACAGTTGCCAATAACCCCGTCAATCTTCTCGATGTTCCGGAAACCCAGAATTGACATATGTACTGTTACTTCCGTGCTAAGTACTTCCGTTTTCCCTCTGATATGTTTATGACTTGTCAAAGTGATATATGATTCAGTGCACTCACTTCCTCCTCACTCACCACCAAATGTGTATATGGGCTGACCTGATGTATCCCGTGCAGCTGTGTTTACTCTGGTAGTACGACTGTTGTGGCCTAGAAAATATACGCCAAGCAAACGTCGGTATTATTATCTGGTTAACTCATGGCGAGCTCGCAACATAGGCCCCCTCTTAAGAGAGTAGTCCATCTCACTCTTCTCCACCATGAGTTAAATCCAGATGATTCATTCCTCTTCTTCAGGAGCTGGGTGTCTTGACAAGAAGTCCGCTCCAACATTTTCCTTCCCAGGAATGTACTCTACTGTGAAATTATACGTTTGAAGTAACAACGACCACCGCATCAAACGTGCGTTGAGCTTCTGAGAAGTAGCCAGGAACATCAGGGGCTGATGATCCGACTGGACCCGAAACTTAACTCCATACAAATATGGCTGAAATTTTTGCACTGCCCATACAAGGGACAAGCACTCTCTCTCGACAGTTGAATAATTCCTCTCCGCCTGTAGAAGTTTCTTACTTGAGTATGCCACAGGTTTCAAAACCGAAGCATCGTCTTTTCCTTCCTGTAACAAAGCGGCTCCAATTCCAATCGCACTCGCATCTGTTCTCAACACAAATTGTTTGGAAAGGTCAGGGAGCTGTAATACAGGTTTGCTGACCAAGGCCTCCTTTAACTGACTATAGGCATTCTCACATTCTGGTGTCCAAATGATTTGGTCCGGGAATCCCTTTTTCAAGGTTTCCGTCAACGGAGCTCCCAGTTCAGTGAAATGTGGGATAAATTTGTGGTAGAACCCACACAACGAGAGAAAAGATCGCACATCCTTCTTCGTTTTTGGCCTTGGTGCATTTCTAATTTTCTCCAGGTTCTTCTCTTCTGGAACAATGTGTCCTGGAGTGATGGTGTGACCTAGAAATTCCAGAGTCTGGTAACCAATCATGCACTTGGTTGGACGAGCAGTAAGCCCTGCTTCCTTGAGCCTATTAAACACTCTCTCCAAGGATTGTAAGTGGTCATCCAAGCTGTCACTGGAAATCAGAATATCATCCATGAATGAGATGATGGATGGATCCTGTAACGGATCTAGTAAAGTCCTCATCATGCGTGTAAACACACTGGGTGCATTGCTGAGTCCAAAGGGCATGACTTTGAATTCGTAGTGTCCACTGGGTGTACTGAAAGCTAACAGTGGTCGAATCTCCCGTTTGACTGGTATCTGATAGTACCCCCGACTCAGATCCACTTTTGAAAAGTACCGAGCCTTATGGAGCCTAGCGAATAACTGAGTTGGATTCGGCAAAGGTTCCACCTGAAACTGTGTATGACTGTTCAGAAGTCGGTAATCTATACACAACCTGTGTTCTCCACTTGGTTTGCGTAACAAAACTACCCCCGCATTGTATGGGGATGTGGATGGTGCAATCACGTCATCCTCCAACAGTGTTTGTATTTCCTCCTCCAGGGCCTTTTCTTTAGAGAATGGCACTGGGTAAACCTTTTGGCGAACAGGCTCCTGTGTGGTCAAAGTAATCTCGAACTCAACCAACCTCGTTCGTCCTGGTTTATCCGTCAGTATCTCCTTATGAGACTTGAGAACCTGGGTTATCCTTTCCCTCTCCTGGGAGGTCAGATCAGGGTTCACTTGCACATCCCTATAGGTTTCCTGGTGTACTAAGGGATATTCCCTGCCCTCGCGGGTTCCCACTTCAGTCTCCACTGCAACTGCCATTGCCATGAGGTGAGCTGCCTTGTCTCCGGGTCTCTCTTCATATTTCCGCAAGAGATTGATATGGAAAATCTTCGACTTTCCCCGGATCCGGATCTGATAGTTGGTTCTGGATATCACCCTTTCCACGGGAAATGGTCCTTGCCAACCTATCTCCAGTTTGTTGTTTCCCGTTGGGAGTAGCAACAAGACTTTATCTCCCACCTCTAGAGATCTTTCTTTAGACCTACGGTTGTAGTAAGCCGCATGTCTTTTCCTGGCCTTTTTCAAGTTTTGATTTGCCAGAGTCCATCCCTTGTGGAGTTTTTCTTTCAGTTCCTCCACGTATTGATAGGATGAGATCACTTCTTCTGACGTCCCCTCTTCAGTCCAACTCCTCAACATGGCTTCCAACGGTCCTTTGATTGGACGACCAAACAGCAACGTAGCGGGTGGTAGTCCTGTTGAGCCATGAGGAACTTCCCAATAGGCAAAGAGTGCTGCTGGGATATATTCATCCCACCTATCCGGTTTTTCCTGCGCTAATTTCCTGAGCATTGTCATCAACGTGCCGTTGAAACGCTCTACTTGTCCATTGGCTTGAGGGTGGTAAGGGCTGGTATGTATGTGGTTAGAGTGAAACACCCTAAATACCTCCTCCATGAGTTTTCAACACAACTGAGATCCATTGTCCGTCAGAATTTGATCCGGAAAGCCTAATCTGGTAAAGGCCTCCATCAGTGCGTCCGCCACTCTTTTCGAGTCAATCGTGGTCAACGGTATGGCTTCACCCCACATTGTACAGCAATCCACCATTGTGAGTATATACATGTTCCTCTTCCTAGTCCTGGGAAGTGGACCCACGATATCGATGGCTACCCTCTCGAAAGGAGAGTTCATGATGGGCATCTCACCCAACACCACCGGTGCTGTCCAGTGTTTTGGTGCCACCCTCTGGCACTCAGGGCATGACTTCACATACCGACGCACATCATCTGTCATTCCCGGCCAATAGTAGTGGCAGGAAATCCGCTGCATGGTGGCGGCAATACCCATATGTCCACTAAAGGAGATGGTATGCCCCATATGAAGAATCTGGGACCGGTGAGCTTTCGGGACGACCAACTGACCGTATAGGTTGTCTCCCCTTCCTGCTCTCCTGTAGAGTATCCTATTCTTCATGTAGTACTGCCCCCGTCCTGGTGGATCAGCACTTTTCTGCAGCTTTCTGTAGCAAGGACGTAAAGTATCATCCTCACTCTGGGCAGTTCGTAGCTCCCCCGGCATTGGGTTAGTCACAATTGCGTCTGCCTCTTCCGTTTTCGTCTGAGATCGAGTCTGCAGTGCTCCCATATGGATTGGCTCCCTGGGCATTCCCAGAAAGACATACCGGCAACCTAGGATGACTGGGAAAATGGGATCGGTCAATACAGCGGCCTTGATGGTGCCGATGACGTACCTTGACCGAATCTCCACATTAGCAATAGGCAACTTCATGACTACAGCACTCTTCTGTGCAGGCTGTATATCCAATGTCTCACCTGTGAATTGTTCTGGATGTACCAGATCCGCAGAAATCACGGCCTCCCCGTCCAGTCCTGTGTCGTATAAACACTCCACTTGACGACCGTTAACCTCTACCAATTCCACTACAGGTGGTTTTTCCTGGTCTGGAGTCTCTTCCTCGGCCTCGACCTGTTCGGTGGGCTCCACCTTAGGTTTTCCTGAGCACACGACGAATTGAGTGTCTCCTGACATTCCCTTGCAGTCAATAGCATTGTGCGTATTCGACTGGCATTGGTTGCACCATTTCCCTGTCCTAGATTTTCTATTGCCAGACTTGAGTGAGCTCTCTTGGTGGCGAGCTTCCTTGTTGACCTTGGCATTTTCTGTGACACCCTCCTTGGAAGTCACTTGACATGCTGCGAAGTGAGGGTTCTTAGCCTTCGATTTGCAGTCCCTCGTATTGTGAGAGGGTGACTTACAAATTGAACACCACTTCTCCGACCACGGTCGTTTAGGTGTAGAGCTTGAAGTGCTCTTGCTTCCCTCCTTCTTCTTCTCTGAACTATCCTCTGATTTTTGCACATACGGTTCCCACTTTTTTGTTCCTGAGTTTTTGGTTTTCTTCTTGTCATGTTTCTCTTGACTTTTGGAGTTGGTGGAAAGGTTTTCCCCTGCCTCCCCATGTACCTCGACGAACCGTTCTGCTAATTTAGTAACGAGGTCAATACGTTCCGCTCCTTGTTCTCCCAGGAACGTCCTGAGAGGTTTAGACATTTGCTTCTTCAGCTGGTCGACCACCATGAGCTCTTCCAGACTCTCATAGTCATGTGCGAACCCAGCCAAATCCATCCACTTGTGGAGATAAGATTTTAGACGCAAACTGTAGGCGGCAAACAACTCTCCGGGTTCTCGTTTCGCTGCTCGAAATTTTTTCCGGTAGGTATGTGACGTAACCTCGAATCGTTTCAGCAGAGCCGTCTTTAACTCATCATAATTGTTCTCATGTCCTGGTGGCAGGCGAGTATAAACCTCGTATCCGGTCCCGCGTAATCCCTGGGATAGCTTAAGATTCCATTTGTTACGCTCCAGACCCATAGCAACTGACATAGCCTCGAAGCGTTGAAGGTATTGGTCAATCTTCTCTTTGTCCTCCTCGTAGACCGCTAAAGGAAACTTCATAGCATGGTACCCATGTCCACCTACTGGTGTTGATCCTGGGATGGAGGAACCTCCAACTGCTCCCTCAGTTTCTCCATTAGATTGACTCTTGAGCTCGAGTTCCCGCATCCGGTACTCGTGCTCCCTCTTCTGTGCTTCTTGTTCAGCTTCTAATTTCCTAGCTGCTTGTTCAGCTTCAAATTTCCTAGCTGCTTGCTCAGCTTCCAATTTCCTAGCTGCTTGCTCAGCTTCCAATTTCTTAGCTGCTTGCTCAGCTTCCAATTTCTTAGCTGCTTGCTCAGCTTCCAATTTCTTAGCTGCTTGCTCAGCTTCTAATTTCTTAGCTGCTTGTTCCAACTCCATCCTTCTCAATTCCAGCTCGGCCTTTCGATCTTCCCTTTCTGCTTGACGATACTCTCTCTCCACTTCCTGTATGTAATCCGTTAGAGC
>OY992879.1:22064113-22084113 GCA_963921405.1 Cepaea hortensis | reverse complement strand
ACGCCGTTTTGACACATCCTACTCCACTCATACACTTGATGAGCTGACAGGCATGCATCACGATACTGGACCTTCAATGTCTATAGGTTTCCTTTCTCTGGAAAAAAACAAAAACGCACATCAGAACGCTGCTCCTCCCTGGTACATGTCAAAAGTGGTTCGGCCATCTTTAAACTGTCCTTGTGATAGCACTGTGTTCGTCTGCACATTATGTCAAGTGCTGAACACTCTTGACATACTTGACAACAATATTGACAGATTACAAGACAATGAATTGGTTATTATAATTTATATCACACTTTTAAAGTTTTGATTTGAAGCACTCTATTACATCTCTTATGATGAAATACCAGATTTTATTTGTCTAGACGCAGTTTCCTGGTATATCTGTGATGTGATAGCTTCAAAACATTGTGCATGCCTGAGAGCAAGGAGGAGTAAGGTACTAATCTGTCCCTCAGGGTGATCAGAGACCAGCCCAGGCGCCGAACATGCCGACATAGACAACACACGTCGTTGACACCTTGCAGTCTTTACAGACCAAAGTATGTGAGTTGGAATGTGGCCAATATTCCATCACAATGTCTGGGCAGAGCTTCAGAGGATCATGTGGCGCAGAAACGACATGACCTCTCTCTCGGCCTAACCTTGTGTTGTCCAGAGGAATGGGTAACCAATACGTCTGGCACAAGGTAGGCTGCAGACGATGGCGGCGCAGCGTCAATCCACCGCGACCTCGCCACCACGAGCAGGTGGCGAGTGGTGGCCAGACCCTGGCACCCAAGGGACCCGGCTTAGAGACGTTCAGCCAAGTCCCACAGGTGAGGGCCTCGTACGAGCCCGGACCATAAGGGCGCGCACATCTGTCGATCACAAGTGTCCAGACCTGTGTAAAGCGTGCACTATCGTCAGACTCTCCACCTGACTTTAAGCGGATCCCGCGACCAGCGGGAATAGGCCCGCCAGAGCTGACGCAGGAGATATTGCCTGTCTATTGCAAGCAAATCCCCCCCCCCCCCATCCTTCCATTGTGCGGATCTCGCGACCGGCGAGACTAGGCCCGCTGGAGATTATGCTCGTCTGCTGCGAACAAATCTCTACCGAGAGACTGAATAAGTAAAGAAACGATAAAAGTAGTGGTATTTCAATTGCGCTTGCGCTCCCACCTATGCTACACTCTTCATGTGTCTTCACAAAGTCGGACTAGAGCCAAGCTCAACAGGGTCTTCTTTCCCCGCTGATTCTAAAAAACCCGTTCCCTTGGCTGTGGTTTCGCAACACACGTATCTCTGCAGTAATTTAAATAGTCACCCACGGTGATTTTAATCTGACAATCTTGTCGGTTTTGTTCACACAACGTGGGCTAGGCCATATGTAATGCTGCTGCATCAGCGAGTATTAACATTCTTCCATTGCGTGTGTTAAACATTACACAATACTCAATTATTTTAAGGCGAAAGTTACCCTAACTGTAAAAACATGGGCTGGTATTTCAGACCTCATGGCGAACGGGTTACGCGGTCATACCGCGTTCGAAATACACTGCGAGCGATCTGGAAGCAGAACACCTGCGTTGGTTTTCATACAATGGTATGAGTGCCTGTCGTTCAGAGTGCAATGGTAAACTATTAAACGCAAACATGCCAAGAAATCGCAAACAGCCAAGAATTCTGCGGTTGACTGCCACTTCCGGTAAAGGCTATGCAGCTAACTTTGTTCTCCCAACGTCTTCCTAGATTTTTCATCAAACGTAATGAAGTGGAGAATAGGTTGTGGGTACAAATGGCAAAAGCGTGTAGAAACATATGATGCACACAGAGTAATGAAATGTCGAAGTGCTATCAGATAACGGACATGTGGTTGTTGCTGCTGTTCTTGTTGTTATCGTTTAGAACTAGCAAACCAACCAACCAACCAACCAACCAGTCAGACAACCATCCAACCAACAACCATCCAAACAACCAACAAACCAACCAATCAACCAACCAGCCAACCTACCGTACTCTAAAATCAGCGCATCAGCAAGGGGAGCAAAAGGGATAAGGGGCTTGCATCCTTTACAACATGTGAAAATCTCCCTTGCGGATTTCCGTGAAAATTAGAAACCCATCTTTCGAAAGAAATTAGATACACACATTTACATAAGAATCTCATAACGGGCAACCAAGCAATTAGGGAACTCGATGCGGCCAATAATAAAACAGGGTGGCTAATTCTCCCCAGCACCGGATCGATCATGACTAGCATGTTTTCGCGATTCGCTTGCACCGGGCACAATTTATAGCGCTGTTATTCTTTCCTTATGCTGTCCTGTTCTGCACTAGTTTTCCATTGTAAGCATTTTTACTTTAATATTGTATATTGTATTCTGTTTAATTCTCAGTTAATTTAATCTATTAAGTTTACAGTGCAAGGAGGAGCCCACGTAAAAGACGAGGGATATGGAATTTAAAAAAAAACAAGCGTAAAGAAAAGATGACCAGCCAACGAAGAACATTCGAAAGAAGAAGAAGAAGAAGAAGAAGAAGAAGAAGAAGAAGAAGAAGAAGAAGAAGAAGAAGAAGAAGAAGAAGAAGAAGAAGAAGAAGAAGAAGAAGAAGAAGAAGAAGAACGAACGAATGAACAAACGAACGAACGAACGAACGAACAAACGAACGAACGAACGAATTTTATTTTCAAAGGGTAACAAATTGGGCTCGCAGGCCCGTCTTACATTCGACTATTCCAATCACTCATCTTTCGTTCATCAGTGCATAGTGCATTAACACAGGAAAAAAGATCATTGTCAAATGAATGTTTTAATCATAAACAATGCATGTTTCCATGTTATGAGATAAGTTCCCCACCCACCCACCAACCCATCCCCTATCCATCCGCGTGTCCCCCACACACACATTCACCACCCAACCACACACATACCCACAGGCACATACATACCCCTCAGCCATCCAACCATCCCCCAACCCACACATCCCACACAAACCCACATGCACCATCTCCCCACCCACAGAATTACACATCTCTCGCCCACCACTCATCCTACAACACACATCCCCCAACCACCCACACATAAACCCAGGCACACATGCATGATCACCCATCCATCAACCACCCACACATCCAACCACCTTCACACATCTCCTCACCAACACGCACACATCCTCCGCCCATCCCATAACCTACCAACACTCACCCACCCACATATCCTCCACCACCCACCCACACACCCCCAACCACTCAGCCAAACACACATCCCTCAACCACATATCCAACACCCACACACAAATATTCCCGCCAACTCTCATATTTCGCACCTACCCACACACACATCCCGCACCCACCCACACATCCCCACCCACACAATCTCCCCCACCCACACATCCCGCGCCCACACACACACACCCCCCACCTACCTCCAACCTACACACACTCACCCTCCCACACATCCTCCACCCACCCACTCGTCAACCACCCCCGATCTCCAATCCACAATCACATATCCCTTAACTACACATCTCACCACACATACACTCACACACACACACACACACACACACACACACATCCCCACACCCATACACGCATCCCCACCCACCAACACATTCCTCATCCAAAAATACACACCCCACCACCCACATATACCCAACCCACACAAATTAGCTGCTCACACACATATTCCCACCCACACACACATCCCCCACCCATACACCTTTCTCTCACACACATCCACTCACATCCGTACTCATCCATCAACCACTCACACCCATACATCACCCACCCACCCATCAACATATTCATCTCTCATCTACCCTCCCACCCACACACACCCCAACCACACATCCCCCATCCTCACATACATCTTTCATCCACCCGCATATCCTTCAACTCCCCCACCCCTCACACATCTCCCCTCCCACACAACACTCCATCATAAATACATCCCCCCACACATACAGCCCCCCACATGCATTCCCCATACGCATCCAAGCCCACACATCTCTCACCCACACACATCTCCCCACCCACCCACACATCCCCCAGCTACAAACATCCTCATCACCCACACATACATCCTCCACCCACTCACATTTACCCCATCCAAACTCACACACTCCCACCCACACAGACATATACCATTCACAGACACACCTCCCAGACCCAGCCACCACACCCATCACACGCCCATCATCCAACCCACACACATCTCCCACACACCCATTCACCCACCCAAATACACATCCCCAACCCACCAACACCCACATACTTCCAACCATCCTCCCAAATATCCCCACCCACACACATACATCCCTCACACACACACACACACATCCCCCACCGACCACACATCCCTTCACCCATCCACACATCACCCATCAACCCACACACAACCCCTCGACACATACATTCCCCACACACATCCCTCACATACACACCCACACACACATCCTCACATCTAGACACATACATGGTGCCTCACATGATCACTGAAACTAATAAGAACAAACTCCCACACTTTACACACAGTTGGAACACTGACGATTGTCGTGAGCATTCTCGCAAAAATTGTAAGAAATATAGAAACAAATTGTACATATACATTGTGTAGCGTCAAAATTAGTGATGCAGTTCAAATCTCTCTTCTCTCTCTCTCTCTCTCTCTCTCTCTCTCTCTCTCTCTCTCTCTCTCTCTCCCCCCCACTCACTAACTCTCTCACTCACATTACAGTAATGTTATATCATACATGATAAAATCACGTGGCATACAAAATGATAATATGAAAGGTGAGAATACACAAAAAATATGGAATGGCATGTTACAGGACATGCGTGCGCTCAACTCTCTCTCTCTCTCTCTCTCTCTCTCTCTCTCTCTCTCTGTCTCTCTGTCTCTCTGTCTCTCTTTCTCTCTCTCTGTCTCTCTCTGTCTCTCTCTCTCTTTCTTTCTTTCTTTCTTTCTTTCTTTCTTTCTTTCACAGACACACACACACACACACACACACACACACACACACACACACTCACACTCATTAAATCTCTCTCTCTCACTCATACTCCCGAACTCTCTCACAAACTCTACAGTGATGTACATGTGTTCATATTATAAATGATAACATAATTTGGCACTCAAAATGATAATATGAACATGAGAATACACACAAAATATGGAATAGCATGTTACATGACATGCGTGTGCTCAAATCTCTCAAATAAAGTTTGTTCGTTCGTTCGTTCGTTCGTTCGTTCTCTCTCTCTCTCTCTCTCTCTCTCTCTCTCTCTCTCTCTCTCTCTCTCTCTCTCTCTCTCTCTCTCTCTCTCTTCTCACCAACATCGTTGACACCTTGCAGTCTTGACAGACCAAAGTATGTGAGTTGGAATGTGGCCAATATTCCATCACAATGTCTGGGCAGAGCTTCAGAGGAACATGTGGCGCCCTCTCTCGGCCTAACCTTGTGTTGTCCAGAGGAATGGGTAACCAATACGTCTGGCACAAGGTAGGCTGCAGACGCTGGCGGCGCAGCGTCAATCCACCGCGACCTCGCCACCACGAGCAGGTGGCGAGTTATGGCCAGACCCTGACACCCAAGGGACCCGGCTTAGAGGCGTTCAGCCAAGTCCCATAGGTGAGGGCCTCGTACGAGCCCGGACCATAAGGGCGCGCACATCTGTCGATCACAAGTGTCCGGACTTGTGTAAAGCGTGCACTATCGCCAGACTCTCCACCTGACTTTAAGCGGACCCCGCGACAAGCGGGAATAGGCCCGTCATAGCTGCCGCAGGAGATATTGCTCGTCTATTGCAAGCAAATCCCCCATCCTTCCATTGTACGGTCCTCGCGACCGGCGAGAATAGGCCTGCCGGAGATTATGCTCGTCTGCTGCGAACAAATCTCTACCGAGACTGAATAAGTAAAGAAACGATAAAATTATTATCGTTTCTCACCAACATACACACACATAAAATCACAAACAATGCGCGCGCGCGCGCACACACACACACACACACACACACTAACACATCCATTCTCCCACTGTCTCTCTCTCTCGTTCACTCACTCGCTCTCTCTCTCTCTCTCTCTCTCTCTCTCTCTCTCTCTCTTTCACTCTCACTCACACACAGACAGACACACACCCTCACGCTATCAAATGCACACTCGCTCACATACACACGAAAGCATATACACATACACACACGAGCTTACACACAATATACACACGCAAATATAGACATATACCCACGCACACATACACACATATGGACACACGTATACACACCCACCCATCCACCCACACACTTACTCACATATACACGCTGCCTCACATTATCTCACCCTCTCACTCACACTCACTCATTTACTCTCTAAACCACACTAACTCACTCTCTTACTCGCACACACAGACAAGTACACAGACACACACACTCACCCACTCTCTCTCTCACTCATTCACTTCTCATGCACTCTCTCACTCATCCACTGTCTCTCTCTTACACACTCACTTGCTCTCACACTCACTCACACACGCACATACACACATACTCACAAATTCTCCCCCTCACTCACTAACTCACTCTCCCTTACTCACTCACCCACTCGCTGGATCTCTAACTCACACTCACTCACTCACTTTCTCACTCTCTCACACAGGCAGGCAGACACACAACACAACCTCTCTCTCACACTAGCTCATTCTCTCACTCAATCTCTCACACATACGTGCACACAGACATTCACTTACTCTTTCACTCACGCAGGCACACGTGCATAATACTCTCTCACTTTCTCTGTCTCATACTCACTCTCTCACTCACACTCTTTCTCATTCACTCTCTCACCCACTCTCTCACTCACACAGTGAAAAATGATGATGATCTAGTCAGACGGCGATCCATGACCCTGATGATCGAGTCAGATGGCGATCCATGACCCTGATGATCGAGTCAGATGGCGATCCATGACTCTGATGATCGAGTCAGATGGCGATACATGACCCTGATGATCGAGTCAGATGGCGATCCATGACCCTGATGATCGAGTCAGTTGGCGATCCATGACCCTGATGATCGAGTCAGATGGCATCCATGACTCTGATGATCGAGTCAGATGGCGATCCATGACCCTGATGATCGAATCAGATGGCGATCCATGACTCTGATGATCGAGTCAGATGGCGATCCATGACCCTGATGATCGAGTCAGATGGCGATCCATGACCCTGATGATCGAGTCAGATGGCGATCCATGACGCCGATGGCATGAATTAGTATGATGATGAAAGACAATACTATACAAGCTCTGGTATTTTAATCCACACATCCCGTTGGATTGTGAAGACAGAATGGTTATGTTATCTATCTGTGGATAATATCTTTGATAAGAGAGGCAATTGAGAATGTGTAGACTTGAAATATCAGTGGCAAAAGAGATATACATAAAGTCAGAAATGATGCTGTATGGACTAAGAAGGTTTTTTTTTTTAAAGGTTGCATATCCCTTACAGGGCGTTGCAGTCAACATTAGCATTTTTCAACTGTTTTTAATGTTCTTGGCAAGATTATGCTCAGTAGTTTGCCAATGTACTGAGAAGGTGGCACGGAGAAATATCATCAGCAGAATTGATCCATAAAAGCAAGAGTTTAATTTGTAGATAAAAATAAACGCCTACGCCATTTGGTAGACACATGGTGATGATGATCTTAGATAGCTTATCCATTTGTTTCAGCATTTCCTTCTAATTGCAGAACACCAGCTTTGGCTGACTGAGCTGATTTCTCCATAAAACTTGGAAGCACAGTAATTTATTTTCCTGCACAATGTACAGGGTGTAGAGTATTTGACAGAAAACACCTCAGTGAAAATATGAGATTCGCTGTGATGATTAATGTGCTTACAGCTTTAGAGACAATCTAGTAAACTCAAGTCTGATCGTGAGTAGCAAGGCCACCATGCTTGGTGCATCAATATTCAGTGTACGCTCAGTATTACACTGCTAAAATATCTGGTTGGAGAATACCTCTCTCCTCTTTTAAGTCTTCAGCATGCAGATCCTTTTCCAATTATGTCAATACTTTATATCGTGTGGATGACAGACCTGGCTAGTTACGACAGATTTCTTCAGGCATGTGTCCAGTTGATCGTGCATGAAAGCACACTGGATGCTTCTGTCAGATGTTCTCACGATTTGAAGCCGACAGGTTCAAACTGCGTTGTGGCTTTGTGTTTTCTTTTTTTGAACACCAGGGTTGTCCAAGCTGGACTGATTTTTGCGTGTATGCTAACTTTACCTGCTACCAATGTCGCTCGTCATCATGCGAAACTACTCCGATTGTTAGGAACTTGTAATTTACGTCCCCAAGTCAAGGACGAGAAATCAACATGTTAGTACAGCAGACTGGTGTAGGGATTGAACCAACTACCTGGCCATAAGTACACCGAAAGTTTAGTTTAGTTTAGTCGTTGGATCAACATCACGGCACACGGTTTAACCCATAAGTGCTCCGTTTTCCTCCTAACTCAAACCTGAGTCTGGAGAAACTCAGCTCAATGCACGAACTCCGTTGCATCGGCGAGGATCCTGAAATACTTTGGGTAGATTTTTAACTCGGAATTTTGCCCTGGCAGCGCCGTTAGGCAAATCTTTTTCGATTTCAAACTGCCAAGGGATTTTTTACGTGCGCAACAATACACACGGGAGTCCGATCTCACTACCCAGAGACCAGAGGAAATTTTATTACTGGAACTCCAGGTGGATTTTTTAAATAAATCCCGGTCCTCACCGGGGTCTGAACCCGGGACCTCCAGCACTCGAGGCGGACACCATACCTCGAGACCACTCAGCCCCCCTACACCGAAAGTATAAGACCGAACACTGGTATCCATTCAGCCATGCCCATCTCCTATATTTGTCATGTTTTATATTGTTTAATGCATTCTCCAACAAGGGTTCCGGGGATTTCCCAGATAACCATATTGCTTTATAGAGCGTTGCTCTCATCACAGCCAGAGGGGCAGACTTGATCATTCGCCACTGACAGTGCCTCGTGTGTATCCACAACCAGATGGGAAGACTTGATCATTCGCCACTGACAGTGCCTCGTGTATATCCACACCCAGATGGGAAGACTTGATCATTCGCCACTGACAGTGCCTCGTGTATATCCACACCCAGATGGGAAGACTTGATCATTCGCCACTGACAGTGCCTCGTGTATATCCACACCCAGATATGAAGACTTGATCATTCGCCACTGACAGTGCCTCGTGTATATCCACACCCAGATGGGAAGACTTGATCATTCGCCACTGACAGTGCCTCGTGTATATCCACACCCAGATGGGAAGACTTGATCATTCGCCACTGACAGTGCCTCGTGTATATCCACACCCAGATGGGAAGACTTGACCATTCGCCATTGACATGGCCTCAAGTATTTCACATTCTATTCTGGGAGCACGTGGAAGCTTCGATGGGAACTTGACGAAAGGACGGTCAAGCAAGCGCTAATGGGACTAGTTAGTTAGTTAGTCGACAGATCATCCTCATTGCACATCGAAACCATCAGTTGATAAGTGTTCGGATCCCTTCCTCAGTAAATCCCGCAGCGCGCAGCGTGTAGCAGCTAATGACACAAGTTCTGTGTTGGTTTATTAATCTTCTTTGGCTTCCTGTATAGTGCTCTTGCGTGGCGTTAGTGTAGCTCTTAATGAAAGGCATCACTGATTAAAATAATAATAATAATTAAAAAAAAACGAATTAAACTTATGATAGAGGAAAGCATGTAAGAAGAAGACAACGTTACGTGTCGATGAACTACATAAAGACCTGGGAGAAGCCTCTGGGAGTGCACCGTTAAGATGCAGGACATACGGCTTGAAAGAATTATCACACTCAACATTTAATGCGGAGATGGCTCATGATGATGATTATAATGAAGTTGAGTTAAGTTGAGAACATAACCGACTTCTCAGGAAACGGGACGTTCCCTTTCTTTCTCCGTCCTAATCTTTAACGACTAGATGCGAGTCGCAATGCTAAAGACATCAACTGCAATCCGATTGTATGTTCTTCTCCTCTATCGTCGGAGTAGTGGGTATCAAAGAGATAATCTGTTAGAAGATGATAATGATGATGACGAAGATGATGGTGAAGTAACGATGATGGTAATGATGATGACCTAAAAAGAACTAACTACAATGTAGTCAACAATATCTGTTTCATAGTTTTCAGAATCATACAGTATATTTACTTTCAACGCAGCTATGACGAGTCATGGCATAATTAGCAAATTAGGCAATGAAGGAAAGAAGACAGCGAAGAGGACCTCTTTAATTCAAACAAAATTCTGTCTATTTACACAAAACCTCACACAGTCTAGAATATGTAAAGCCTAGATATAACAGTTTCCTATATAATTTATCTTCAGATAACATACTGTGATTCCTATTCATTATGTTTAACACACTTCCTTTAACAATTTCAAAATCCCTTAACCCTTAATGTTACGCAGGTTTCTTTTTTTTCCCCATATGCAGCTGTCTCAATGCAACTGCCATCAACTACATTGTCTCAACAGCGTCTCCACATCTGCTTTCGGCATTACATTTCTGCCTCTGTTATCACAGACTCCTCAAATGTCTTCATTTCCTTTTGCCCCAAGACGTGTTTTGTCGTGCTATTTACTTAATTTTCCCCCTTGAATTTTCTCCTTTTGTCCCCAGCCGTTATCATTCCCTTATCGTTATCGCTTTCCTCTTCATCATCGAGGAGGGTCGGTATGAAAACGGATTGTCTCTCCTTTCTGCACTCAGTTCAACACGCGCCCTTGGCTCACACTCAGTCGCGAGCATATTTACGAGAAAGCACTCTCCCCAACTTCTGGTGATCTTTTAAAAGAAAAATGTAGGCGTGGCGCGCGCCTGGCGAGTATGTCTATTCAGTATTCAGCTCAAGGAAGAGATGTATTTGAATAATGTTTTTATGTTCAAATACTTCTGCAAATGTGGGGTTGTAAACTTGTATGACGTCCTTTTCGCAATGCGCTATTTTGTGTTGATCTTCAATGAATGTTTGAGCTTATGTTTATCCTGCGTTAGACAAAAGCAATTAAATCAATAATAGATAATTTAATTGATACAGTTTTAACTGGGCTTTATTAGCTCAAGGAACAATTAGGGGACATGTTTGTCAAGTTATCGATTCTTATGTGGAATACCATCGTGGCTGTATCTCCTCATCTTTCTTGTTCTTGTTCTTGTTCTCGTTCGTTCTTATTCTTCTTCTTCTTGCTCTTCTTCTTGTTCTTCTTCTTCTTCTTCTTCTTCTTCTTCTTCTTCTTCTTCTTCTTCTTCTTCTTCTTCTTCTTCTTCTTCTTCTTCTTCTTCTTCTTCTTCTTCTTCTTCTTCTTCTCATCTTCTTCTTCTTCTTCTTCTTCTTCTTCTTCTTCTTCTTCTTCTTCTTCTTCTTCTTCTTCTTCTTCTTCTTCTTCTTCTTCTTCTTCTTCTTCTTCTTCTTCTTCTTCTTCTTCTTCTTCTTCTTCTTCTTCTTCTTCTTCTTCTTCTTCTTCTTCTTCTTCTTCTTCTTCTTCTTCTTCTTCTTCTTCTTCTTCTTCTTCTTCTTCTTCTTCTTCATTTCACAATGTGTTTTACTTATGTAAATGTAACGTTCACAATAGATAATTCTATCTGACTGATTGGAAGGGCCGAATGTAAGACGGGCCTGCGTGAACAATTTGTGACCCACTGAAAATAAAGTGCTTTCGTTCGTTCGTTCGTTCGTTCCTTCTTTTCCTTCTGTATGTTACACCTCTGTGTTGAGGATGTCCTCTTACTTATCTCTGTCCCTAATTCTCTTCTCCGTATAATTTACAACAGTAGTTCTCAAAATTGTTTGGCCCATGTACTCCTTTACTATAGGTTCAAAACGTCATCCCCCCACCCCACTCCCCGTGTATTTCGTAACTATAAATCCCCTCCCCCACGCCCCTACACAGTATAAATAAAAAATATGGAAGCTAAATTTAATAACACATACCAGAACAATTGTAGACATTTTCATGAAACGTGATTGGCTAGTCTACTTGCGTTATGAAACGAATTTCAGAAGGGCAAGAAGTACATAACCGTAACGTTTGGAGGGAAAAACAATATCAAGTAACCAGTTCTTGTATTAACGCGATCTTGAAATAATTATAATTCCCCCCCCCCTTCTTTCTGGAAACCCTAAAATTCCACCCTGAGGGTAGGTAGGTGTGGGGGGGGGGGGAGGAGGGGAATTCCCCATCGGTTGAGAACTACTGCTTTAGAACAACGTTTATTTCGTTTTCTGGTTGACAACAGATCATTGTGCTCTATGATTATTGAAATTTCTCAATGCCTGTCCTGTCAGATTCAACTGCTTTCCCACACCACTTGTTTCCCCAGATCGTGTAAAATTATCTATGAATTATGTTTAATTATCTCTGGAATCTCTTTAATTCTCTCATGAATCTCTTTAATTATCTCTGAAATCTCTTTAATTTCACTTGGGACTTTATAGGTTGACAAATATGTTCGTTCAGAAATTTTTTTAACGTTCAATCGTTCAGAAAGCAATGGCAAACTATTGAACTTAACACTTGCCTAGTAGATCAACAGCAGCTGAAAAATGCTGGTGTTGACTGCAACGTCCCGTAAGGGATACGCAACAACAAAAAAATGTTCTCTTTTCGCTCCTTGGGGTAACAGGGGCCATTTCAAAATGCATTGATTATTTTCTTAATGATTTATTGTATTGCTGTTGATGTTGGTGGTGATGATGATGATGATGATGATGATGATGATGATGATGATGATGATGATGATGATGATGACGTGAGAAGAACTAATTACAATGACGTCAAAAATATGTACCTGTTTCCCAGCTTTCAGCATAATCAAGTATATCTACATTCTACACATCTGTTTCCGTGTCATGACGCAATTAGCACAATACACAAAAGTGTAAAATGTGGGAATTTTGACAATGAAAAGATTTGAATAACGAAGACACAAACCATAGCTTGTAGGATTTATTGCCTGAAAGATTTCGATGCATCTCGTCAGGTACATACTGCAGAATTCACACACCATTGAGTAAAATAAGTAGATACATCCTTCAAGCTGAAATGTACACATGTTCGCACAGTAATGTGCACATACCCAAATGGATTGACAAGATACTAAACACAGGCGATGAGATCATAGGAGGGCCGACACACCACAATTACAAACTTCCGGCGTCGCCCATTGCAATCCGGTCATGTAATTGATAGAGACAGCGCTTTTCGCGCGTTGTGGTTAATTCACAAAATAGTGGCTTGTTAAAGTTTGCAGAGGCCATCATGCTTAATCTAGACAGGCCAGTTTTGTGCAGACAGACTGACATAATAGTCAATGTAAAATTACCGTGGTTGGCAACTGACATTACAGTGCGAACATGTGCATATTTCAGCTTGAAGGATGTATCTAGTTATTGTTATTGTTGTTTTTTTTTTAACTGTATGTTGTGTGAATTCTACAGTATGTAACTGACGAGATGCAGCGAAATATGCCAGGCAACAAATCATACAATCTATGGTTTGTGTCTTCGTTATTCAAATTCACTACGGGAAAACATTGTTTTAATTTAATGACAAGATTGCTTTCGAGTCGGACATAATTCTGTCTGTTTACACAAAATTTAAAACAGCCTAGATTATATACTTTTTTTTATGACATTCTGTGTTTCCTTCTCACTGTGCTTCAATTATGTCCTTTGAAATGTCAAATTCATTCGAATTTCGCGTGTTTGCTGTTTTTTTAAAATTATTTTCATATGCAGCTGTCTCAACGCAAATGTCATCAGCTACATTGCCATAACAGCTTCTCCACATCTGCTCTCGGCGCTACATATCTGCCTCCCTTGTCACAGTCTATTCTCATGTCTCCATTTCCTTTTGCCCCTAGACATGTTTTGTCGTGCTTATTTACTTAATTTCTCCCGTGCGTTTTCTCTTTTTGTCCCCCGCCGTTTTCGTTCCATTATCGTTATCGCATTTCTCTTCATCATCGAGGAGGGTCGTATGAAAACGTATTGTCTCTCCTTTCTGCACTCAGCTCTGCACGCACACCTGTGGCTCACACTCAGTCGTGGGCATATTTACGAGAAATCCCTCATCCTCTGGTGATCTTTTAAAAGAATAACGTCGGCATGGCGCGCGCCTGGCGAGATTGTCTATTCAGTATTCAGCTCAAGGAAGAGATGTATTTGAATTTCGGCTTTGTTGTCTGATTCTTCTCTAAATTTGGAGTTGTAAATGTGTGTGACGTCCTTAACGCAATGCGTTCTGTTATGTTAATATTCAATGAATGTGTGAGCTTATATTTATCATGCGTTAGACAAAAGCAATTAAACAATAAATAGATGATTTAATTGATACAATTTCAACTGGGTTTTGTTAGCACAAGGAGAAGATTGGGGACACGGTTGTAACGCTAACGATTCTTAAATGGATTACCACCATCACTGCATCTCCTCCTCCTTCTTGTTCTTGTTCATCATCATCATCATCATCATCATCATCATCATCATCATCATCATCATCATCATCATCATCATCGTCATCATCATCATCATCATCATCATCATCATCTTCTTCTTCTTCATCTTCTTCTTCTTCTTCTTCTTCTTCTTCTTCTTCTTCTTCTTCTTCTTCTTCTTCTTCTTCTTCTTCTTCTTCTTCTTCTTCTTCTTCTTCTTCTTCTTCTTCTTCTTCTTCTTCTTCTTCTTCTTCTTCTTCTTCTTCTTCTTCTTCTTCTTCTTCTTCTTCTTCTTCTTCTTCTTCTTCTTCTTCTTCTTCTTCTTCTTGTTCTTCATTTGGCAATGGTTTTAACTATATGAATTTAACATGCACAGTAGTTTATTGATGTACGAAAGATGAGTGATTGGAAGGGCTGAATGTGAGACGGGCCTGGGTGAAAAATGTGTGATCCATTGAAAATAAAGTTCGTTTGTTCGTTCTTCTGTCCTTTCTTTTCCTTCTGTCTTTGATACCTCTGTGTAAAGGATGTCCTCACATATGTCGCGAGACGGCGATCTATATGTTGTTATCGACCGTGAGCTGCCCTAATCATATTACTCATTTCTGCACTAATTCTCATCTCCGTATTCTTTAGAACAACGTCTGTTTCCTTTTCTGGTTTGGTGCCAGACAGATAACTGTTAGTTCTATTATTATTGAGGTTTCTCAATGCGTGTCCTTTTCAGATTCAACAGCTTCCTCTCACCCCTTGTTTCTCCAGATCGTGTTTAATTCTCTCTGGAATCTGTCTATTTCTCTCTGTTACCTGTTAAATTAAATCTGGAATCAGTTTATTTCTCTCTGGAATCTGTTTAATTATCTCTTTGATATGTTTATTTCTATCTAGAATAAATTGTTTCTTTCTGGAATGTGTTTATTTCTGTCTTGTATCTGTTTAATGTCACTTGAGACTTTATAGGTTGACAAATATGTTCTCTGTTCGCTCCCTCGGCTAACAAGAGGCCATTTAAAAATGCTTAATTGCATTTGTTATGATTTATTTGATTGCTTTTGACGATTGTGATGATGATGATGATGATGATGATGATGATGATGATGATGATGATGATGATGATGATGATGATGATGATGATGATGATAGTGATCACATGATTAGAACTAATTACATTGACGTCAACAATGTGTACCTATTTCCTAGCTTTCAGTATCATACTCCAGGACTGCCCAAACTACAACATATCCAGGCGAACCTTCTGGCCTAGAGAGACAACAGTGGAAGATAAACTCTATGGACCGCTGAGTGAACTAAAAAAAAAAATGTTAGATTCATACAAGAGACAACATTGTAGTTATAGACATATTTCAAGCGAACGAAAGAAGAAAAAAAAATTGCACTATATCTACATTCCACACAGCAGTGCCGTGTCATGACGCAACTATCACAATACCCAAAAGGGTAAAATGTGCGATTTTTGACAATGAAAAGATTGCCTTAGATTGGGACATAATTCTGTCTGTTTACACCAAATCTCAACAGCCTAGATTATGTAGCAACCAGATAGAACCGTTTTCTCTGTAATTTAATTTTTATGACATTGTGTATTTCCTTTTCATCGTCTTTCAGTTGCTTCCTTTAAAAATGCCAAATTCATTCGAGCTTCTTTGAGTGTGTGTTTTGTTCTTCCCATATGCTGCTGTCTCAACGCAAATGCCGTCAGCTACATTATCTCAACAGCGTCTCCACCTCTGCAGTCGGTACTACATTTCTGCCTCTCTTGTCAGTCTCCTCAAATTTCTTCATTTAGTTTTACCTCAAGACGTGTTTTGTTGTGCTTATTTATATATACCCCCCGCCCCCTTTTGCGTTTTTTTTCTCTTTTCTTCCCAGCCGTTATCGTCCCATCATCTTTATCGCTTTCCTCTTCAAACATTGAGGAGGGTCGGTATGAAAATGGACTGTCTCTCCTTTCTGCACTCAGTTCATCACGTGTCCGCAGCTCACACTCTGTCGCAGACATATTTACGAGAAAGCACTCCCCTCATCTTCTAGTGATCTTTTAAAAGAAAAATGTCGGCATTACGCGGGCCTGGCGAGTGTGTCTACTGAGTGTGTTCAGCTCAAAGAAGAGATTATTTAAATAATTCTTTTGTTCTACGTTGTATTCCAAATGTGGAGTTGTAAACTTGTAAGACGTCCTTTACGCAATGCGTTCTTTTGTGTTAATTCTCAATAAATGTGTGAGCTTATGTGTGTCGAGGGTTAGACAAAAGTAATTAAATGAATACAAAAAAATAATTTAATTAATAAAATTTGAGCTGGATTTTTTTAGAGCTTCGAACGGATAGAGGATATTTTGGTAAAGCTAAAGATTATCAAGAGGAAACCACTTCTTCTTCATTGTCATCATCATCTCATCCTCCTCCTCCTCCTACTCCACCTTCTGCTTCTTCTTCTTCTTCTTCTTCTTCTTCTTCTTCTTCTTCTTCTTCTTCTTCTTCTTCTTCTTCTTCTTCTTCTTCTTCTTCTTCTTCTTCTTCTTCTTCTTCTGCTTCTTCTTCTTCTTCTTGTTCTCCTCCTCCTCCTCCTCCTTCTCCTCCTCCTCCTCCTCCTTCTTCTTCCTCTTCTTCTTCTACTATTGCTCCTCCTCCAGCAGCATATTTAACCAATGTATTAAAGTCCTCACCCAGCTCACACTAAGTCCATCTATATGCTACCCTGCCAGCGCTCCAATCCTTACCTATATCATTCATTTCTGTCGCAAATTCTCCTCTCCAAACGAGTCTCTTTCTATTCCTCTTGCCGTGTGTGTGTGTGTCAGATAGAAAGGTCTTGTGCGTGTCCCATACAACCTCACAATCTAATCCTTGTGTCTTGATGCTCTGAGACCTGTCGTGTTCTCTCCATCTCAGCCTTACTGATTCTGCTACACCTTTATAGTTCATTCTGTCAAGCAACCAGCTGATGAATGCCTTTAATGGCTTTAATATAATGTAGTTTCATTCATTCATTCATTCATTCATTCATTCATTCATTCATTCAGTAGCATGTCGTTTGCAGAACCTCGCTCCCATAACAACCTTCTGGAAAACTTCTCGGTCATAAGCAAGATGTCCGATACCACCAACTAGAGATCATCAGCCAAATCCTGCATCCATATTCTCTTAGGTATTCCTCTTCCTCTCTTCCCAGGAATTATTGTGTTCTCCAAACTTTCAAGTGACCAAAATAATTCAACTTTATTTATTTTATCGTCTTCTCTATAATGTGATGTAAGGTCCACAGATTTCTTAATGCTATAAAATCTTCTCTTGTCTTGAGTATTCCTATTGCAACATGCCTAAGGGAATACAATGGAAAACTGTGATGTTTGTAGGTTCGATTCTGCACTGGGATGGATTTTTAAACATAAGACCTGAGATTCTAAGGTCAATCCTGACTAAAATTGTTATCAGGAAATGTAGTGGGAAGTAAAAGCGGTCAGAGCATCCTTGGCCTATAAACATATGGATGTAGAACTAATTACTTAATGTGCTGCAAGGTGGGTCAAATGGACTTTTACTATTTAATACATTAGGAAGAACTAGGTTGGCCATATACCTACATTACCAGTTAACAGTATACCACAACAAGCAATGATGTACGGACCAAATTGAAGCAGAAGAAGAGGCCGGCCGCGTAAACGAAGGACAGAGGGAATAACAGAGTCCACGGGAATCTCGATACATGGAACCCATAAACGGGAACTCTCTCTCTGTTCATGTTTCACCTCGACATCGCAAGGTACAAAAAGAACAATGTGAGATGATGAGGAAGAATTTAAGAAGCAATAGTTCATACGACACATTCCTTTGTCGGCCAGAGCAACTAACAACGATAGCCTGAAATCATTATTGGAAGTACAAGGACACTTTCGTCAGGAGACGCTAGGTGTCTCATGCGCATGCGCATGAGCAGCGCATAAACAAAATGGCGACTGTACTTACGGAGTACACAATCAAAGAGCAACGTGCTGTTGTGCGTTTTTTGTGGGCAAAAGGACTACCTACAAAGGCAATTCATAAGGAAATGCTTCCTGTTTATGCCGACTACCAGACCGAATCGAAGCATGCTTCAATGCAATGTAAACATCTTACTTCGCCTGTTGTCCAAAAATTCAAGGTTACGCCATCAGCAGGGAAGGTTTCGCTGATAGTGTTCTGGGATTGTCAAGGAGTGCTTTTAACCAATTTTAAGAAGAAAGGTGACAACGTGAATTCTAAATCGTACTGTGAAGTTCTATCGATGCTTGATGATGCAATTCGAAGAAAACGTCCAGGACTGTTGACTAGAGGAGTGTTGCTTCTTCATGACAATGCCAGACCACATACGGCTCGTTTAAATCTGGAGAAAATTAACAAAATAAGGTGGGAAGTTCTGGAACATCCACCTTACAGCCACGACATAGCCCCTAGTGATTTCAACCTTTTTGGTCCACTGAAAACTCACCTTGGCGGGAGACATGTCGCTAATGACGCCGAAGTAGAATGTGAAATTAAAACGTGGTTTAGAAAACAGAGCACGCAATTCTATACAGCCGGTTTGAGAGGACTGATAAAACGATGGGATCAGTGCATCAATGTTTGTGTAAATTATGTTGAGAAATAAAGGGACAATGTATGTATAAAAATAAACTGGGTTCAAGTTGTTATCATATTTAGTTATTTTTATACAGCCGTTTGTGACTTATTTATTGACTTCCTCTCGTATAACATATACAACAGTAAGAATGAGACAACAAGTTTTTATTGGTCAGGTGATGAGAATAGAGGTATTTGAGACCATCGTGAAAATTAAAAACTGAGACACTTATATGCAGGAATGTCATCAACAGAATTGACCCAGAACACCAACGACCGAGATATGTGGCGGGACATGAAAGCCTACGCCAGCTTGCAGGACACATGATGATGATGATAACTCTTTGCTAACGTCCGGTGTATGCCACATGTCACCGTGTGACCAGTGGTTGGAGTCAGGCGCTTAGAGAGGAAATGTGGCTAATTTTCATTTGTTTGGTTTGTTATCTTTAATTTTAGAAAGCGTGTCGGCTTTGTGGCGAATGAGTTACAAATGCAGTTCACAATCCCGAATACCGCGTTCGAAACGCAACTGCGGGCGATTTGGAAGCAGTCCGCCTCATGTTGATTTCCATACAAATGTTTCAGTGCCGGTCGTTCACAAAGCAATGGGAAACTAATGTACGTAAACTTGCGAAGAAATCAAAAACAACCAAACAGGGCTTAAGTTAGCAGCTATTTTTTAAAGGAAAGTTCCTCATTTCGAATGGTGGTGTCGGTTACCATCGCCATATCATCGTCAAGTACAAATATATTTGGACTTCGTATATAGGATTTTGAAACCTCACGACATTGAAGAGCGCAGAATGAATTATATAAACATCAGCCAAAGTTGGTTCCCTTGAAAATGC
>OY992879.1:22032413-22059913 GCA_963921405.1 Cepaea hortensis | reverse complement strand
CCAGTCCACTAGAAGCAGCAGCACGTCTATAGACTACGCTTGAGTTCAAAGCGAGCCAACGCAAAACAAAAATAAATATGATGGTGGACTTTTAGTAATATCATCATCAAGTGCCATGCTTGCTTTCGTAGGCGTTCATGGCTCTCCACAGATCTCGGCCTTTGGTTTTCTGGATCAACCTCTCTGTTGATATTCCTCCTTGCCACCATCTCAATCCATCCAGCATCATTTCTTTTCGTCTGTCTCTGCCTCTCTTCCTCTCAATCTTTCCAGTTGTCACAATGTTCTCCATTGCCTTCTCATCACATGACCAGAAATGTTGTTTCCCTCTTTCTTATTACTGTATATGATTTTCTAGTTTCATTAGCCTCTTTCAGGCAGTCGCTATTAGTTACTTTGGTAGTCCAAGGAATTTTATGCTTCAAATCTCTTCCTAATTTGTTCATTTAGTTCAAAGATTCACATATGTAGTAATAAGGTGCTATAATTAATCGGATAATAATCAACTGCGTGATTTATATGTAGTGTCCGTCAATTATATTCAATACATGAATAATAATATTAATAATAATAATAATTGCTCTCATGAAACGGCGACTTTGGGCCAAACTTAACCAATTCCCAGTTCTGTGATTGAACCAGTTATCTCTGCTCTTATTTAATACCACGTCCTAGATTCTGCGCTTGCTGGTATCATTGTGGTGCGCATGCGCAGATATTATTACCCCTGATTGGAAACGTGACTCATCAAAAACATACGACCCCCCCCCCCCCCCCAAAAAAAAAGCCACTTGGCTGAAAGTGTGATCAAAGAAATGTTATTAAATACTGTCTGAAATGTGACTTTGTTAATGTTGTTTCGTGAATGATAGAGACACTCTCTGTGCTGGGGGTAGTATATCGATATGTCAGGTCTGAAGGCTATAGAATTGACAGCTGCTGCTGCTGCCAATTCTTCTTCTTCTTTCTTCTTCTTCTTCTTCTTCTTCTTCTTTTCTTCTTCTTCTTCTTCTTCTTCTTCTTCTTCTTCTTCTTCTTCTTCTTCTTCTTCTTCTTCTTCTTCTTCTTCTTCTTCTTCTTCGTCTGTCGTCGACGTTTTCTTCTCCTCCTCTTTATTCTTATTTCTTCTTCTTCTTCTTCTTCTTCTTCTTCTTCTCTTCTTCTTCTTCTTCTTCTTCTTCTTCTTCTTCTTCTTCTTCTTCTTCTTCTTCTTCTTCTTCTTCTTCTTCTTCATCGTCGTCGTCGTTTTCTTCTCCTCCTCTTTATTCTTTCTTCTTCTTCTTCTTCTTCTTCTTCTTCTTCTTCTTCTTCTTCTTCTTCTTCTTCTTCTTCTTCTTCTTCTTCTTCTTCTTCTTCTTCTTCTTCTTCTTCTTCTCTTCTTCATCGTCGTCGTCGTTTTCTTCTCCTCCTCTTTATTCTTTCTTCTTCTTCTTCTTCTTCTTCTTCTTCTTCTTCTTCTTCTCTTCTTCTTCTTCTTCTTCTTCTTCTTCTTCTTCTTTCTTCTTCTTCTTCTTCTTCTTCTTTCTTCTTCTTCTGCTTCGTTGTTTTCTTCTTCTCCTCTTTATTCTGATTATTTCTTCTTCTTCTTCTTCTTCTTCTTCTTCTTCTTTCATATTCTTCCTCTTGTACTTCGCTTCCTTATTCTCATTCGTTGCTTCTCCAGCTCCTCCTCCTCCTCCCTCCTCCTCCTCCTCCTCCTCCTCCTCCTCCTCCTCCTCTTCTTCTTCTTCTTCTTCTTCTTCGTCGTCGTCGTCGACGTTTTCTTCTCCTCCTCTTTATTCTTATTTCTTCTTCTTCTTCTTCTTCTTCTTCTTCTTCTTCTTCTTCTTCTTCTTCTTCTTCTTCTTCTTCTTCTTCTTCTTCTTCTTCTTCTTCTTCTTCTTCTTCATCGTCGTCGTCGTTTTCTTCTCCTCCTCTTTATTCTTTCTTCTTCTTCTTCTTCTTCTTCTTCTTCTTCTTCTTCTTCTTCTTCTTCTTCTTCTTCTTCTTCTTCTTCTTCTTCTTCTTCTTCTTCTTCTTCTTCTTCTTCTTCTTCTTCTTCATCGTCGTCGTCGTTTTCTTCTCCTCCTCTTTATTCTTTCTTCTTCTTCTTCTTCTTCTTCTTCTTCTTCTTCTTCTTCTTCTTCTTCTTCTTCTTCTTCTTCTTCTTCTTCTTCTTCTTCTTCTTCTTCTTCTTCTTCTTCTTCTTCTTCTTCTGCTTCGTTGTTTTCTTCTTCTCCTCTTTATTCTGATTATTTCTTCTTCTTCTTCTTCTTCTTCTTCTTCTTCTTCTTTCATATTCTTCCTCTTGTACTTCGCTTCCTTATTCTCATTCGTTGCTTCTCCAGCTCCTCCTCCTCCTCCTCCTCCTCCTCCTCCTCCTCCTCCTCCTCCTCCTCTTCTTCTTCTTCTTCTTCTTCTTCTTTGCAGCCTACCAACCGGTTGATTGAATGTTCGAATCAAAATGCAGACGGAAATTTATTTTCTTTTTAAAGAACTTATATGGGCTGCCAGCTTCACCCGACCTCAACTGGGTACCAGGGTAACTTGAGACAGTGTAGGTGGCCGGCACGACACTGGCCACGTCACCTTTCCACAACCGAGTGCTCTATACAAAGGATAAGTCAAGCACCATATACACATTGTATGTGTATGTATACACATACATACATATGTATACACATACATATATACACATACATACATGTTAAGGACTGCAACCAGTCAAGCCAGACAAACTAACAGCCTTCACTAACAAAAGACACCAATAGAGGAGTCGGGAACAGGACAGCCGCCGACCGATCCCCCAGCTGACGGCACAGACACAAACCAACATAATAAGCAGTCCGAGATAGGACTCACTCGTAAGAGGGCACAAGACAAGAATTAGGGTGACTGAACCTACCAAAAAAAAAAAAAACGGACCTCAACGATAACAACAGCTGAAGAGGCAGGTTGAACGAGGCCGAATTTGGAATTTTTTTTGTTTTTGTTTGGGGGGGGGGGGGGGGTGAATTGGAATTGGAACCATACACACAGTGCGCTTCAAGAAGGTTAAAACCCCCTTTCCTTCCTTGGTAACTCAGTAGGTAGGGGATCAGTCTCATAATCACTCTTTGAATCTGAACTTAACTTACTTACTTACCTAATGTTTTACTTACACAGTAACTTATCTACTTACTTACATACTTACTTATTTATTTACTTACTTACTTATTTACTTACTTGATGATATCGGTGTAATCACTGATGTAATCAATTACATATTTATTTGCTCACTGACCTGTAACTAACTAACTAACTAACTTACGTACTTACTTACTTATTTACTTACTTACCGACATATTTTATTACTTACATACTTACTCACCTACTTACATACTTATCTTCCTATTTTCTTACTCACTTGTTGACTTTCTGATCTCTTTCTTACTTACCTACCTTTTTTCTAACTTGCTTACTTGCTGTATCCTTACTTACCTACTTATTTTCTACTTACTTACCTACTTAGTTACTCATTTACTTACTGACATACTTACTTTCTTATTTACTTACTTACCTAAGTGCGAACTTACTTACTTATTTACTTACTTACTTTCATTACTGCTTACTTACCTACTTAGTTTCTTCCTTCCTTACTTTCTTACTGACTTTCTCACGTTTTACTTTCTTACTTACCTACATGAGGATCGGCTGGCAGAGTAGCTAAGAACTCCGGGTTCGCCTCCGGGAGACCCGAGTTCGAATCCTCGGTAAGGTGTGGATTTTGTTTTCTATCGGGGGCATAAAGAAAATCCTAACCTGCACAGTTCGCGGCGACTGCACTAGCCAGGCGGCCTTAATCCTCAGGCTCAATGCCCGCCTGCCCGAAACTTTTTTTTTTTTTAAACAGACTTACTCAGAGGATTACAGAGTTATGATTATCTGGGTGTGCTTCAGGCAGACATCTATAGACGAATAAGGGTCTGGACAGAATTACCTCTGTAACGCTCTTTGCTTATGTCCCACTTCTTTTGAACGTAGCGTCGCAGAAAGGAAGAAAGTTAGTTGCATATACTTTACGGACGTAGTAATCAACTCCAGCATTATTTTTGGCTGTTTAAGATTACTGAGAGAGTTGAATTTCAATAATTTGATTTTGCTTTCTGAACGACTGGAAATCATGCAATTGTTTGGAAATCAAACGCATCAAAATCGCCCGCAGCTGTGTTTCGAGCGCGGTAGACGGGATTGCGAATTGCGCCCATAATGCCCTCGCCACGTAAAACAACAGACAGATGTAATTGCTGTGTTTCTCTTGTCTTGTTTATTTTGCTCAATTTATACCTGATGTTTTTTTATTTTTTATTTTTTGGGTCAAAGTCTCATGTACTCCATCTCTATTGAGCAAAATATGATATAAATTGATTAGAGAAACTACACGTAGACAGTCAACATGTCTTGGTGTCGTTATAAGAAGAAATAAACTAGAGAAATTGGTGACAACTGGCAAGATTGAGGGGACAAGAACAATGGGAAGGCAGAGAAGTAAATATCATGATGGTTTGTCCACGTGGCATGGGCGAGGCAAGAATATAGTGCTGATCCACGACTCTAGTGATGGTGTGAGATGGCGAAACACTGCCACCCACGCTTGTCTGAGTGTCACATGACAATGATGATTTTCTCAATCTAGCCTACTGTTCCTGGGTCGTCGTCGCCGCAGCTATCCCGATTATCTCACGTCGAACGCTCAAGTCGCTGGTTGAGTTTGTTTTATTCTAACTAAATGTCCGAAATATTTAATTCTTTGGTGTTCTGTTAAGTCACTAGTATACAAGCGGCCTTCAAATGAAAACTGTAAAAGTGTGACAGAAATTACAATAACCATGCCATTGCCATGTAACTTGTCAATATTGTTGTTAAGGATGTCAAAAGTGTTAAAAAAGTGACATCACAGTGCAGATGGACAGAATGACGTCTTAAGCCGTTTTAAAATGGCCGGCCCACTTTTGATGTGTACAAAAGGGGAGCAATGTTATGTTATCCGTTTTTTTTTAATCAGTGAAGGGGTGAAACCTAGAGAAATTCATCGGTGATTGAAGGTCCTGTATGGTGATGCTTGCCTATCAGCCCAGCAAGTGTATGAGTGGAGTAGGAAGATTCAAAACGGCGTGACTTCTGTGACAGACTGTTCACGACCGGGTCAGGCACACGGAGTAGTGACCCCAAAGTCGATTTTACTACAAGAATCCAAGCACTTTATCGGCACTGCGTGACTTACATTGAACGCAGTGATGGCTACATCGAAAAATAATAATTTGTTCTTTACTTTTTTTTCAGTATATATTTACACAAAAAAAAAACAACAACAAACAAATAAACAACAACAACAACAATAACACATTTAAACTTTTCATATGAAGCCCCCTCAAGTGTCAACCCCACACTCATTCTTTAATTCTCATTTGTCTTACTATCTCTTCTTGTTTGTTCCAGCTGCTTTTCTTCTCACATGATGCGATTTTACGCATGACTATTTTTAGAACTGTCTTTGTCTGGCAATGGTATACCAACGTTAGGACGAATAAAACGTCTTTCATCTACCTCTTTAACTAAATGTCTTTGAGTTGAAAATCACAAACCGACACGGATAACCAAGATAAATGTTCATGCATCTTAAGTGTACGCCTGCTTACAATTCGCCTCAGACCTTGACACTTGAAACTTGAGAGGAAGATGAAAGCTGGTTTGATATTCACTCACCGTTATGATTGAGTTACGATGATTCTCGTTTACTTGAGGATGAGTTACAATAGTTCTGGTAATTTGTTGTTTGTAAGTTGAGCCTGTTTCTATAACTACTGCTATTGCTGCGTCTGTTGCGTACTTCATTAGATAACCATGTAACTAAGCTCACTTCATCTTTCAAGTTTCCTTATTATATCCTGATGCAGCAAGTTTGGCTGTTGGGAAAATACACTGATAAAAATCAAGTTAGTTTTATTTACGTTAAGAGTTTTTCTCTAGAAGTGCAGATTCGTTTGTTTATGAATTGCTTCCCTGGATCATCATCTTTGGTCATGCCAATTGGCGCAGGCGATCATGTTTCTCCACAAACATGTGTTCTTAATCTTCTTTTATTTGTGTGTTTGTTCGTTCTGTGCTTTGAAATCAAGGGTAGTCCATACACCTGCTACTACTTCTATCCTGTGTAGACTTTGCGTGTGGAATAGCTTTACCATTTACTAATGTCCTTGGCCATATGGCAAACCCACTCCGACTTCAGAGGTACTTGTAATTTACGTCCGCACATCAATGACAAAAAGTCAACATTTTAGTTCATCTGACTGGTGTAGGGGTTGAACCCACCACCACGGCATCAGCGCACAGGAAGTTTAAGAGTAAACCCTCTCATACATTCGGCCATGCTGACCTACCTTTACATTCTAGATAAGTTCTACCTCCCTCTGATCGTCTTCCGCTCCACTCCGTCAACCTGTTCAGTATTTTTCCCCGTTGTCGTAAAAGGGAGTTTAAAGGCGAGAGCATAGATTTCATTGCATCGAGATTTATCCCACAATGCTCGGCCTCTTTCCACAGGGCGGCTTGCCGAAAGGTAGCAAAAAGCACGCTCCGTAGCTCCTCCAGCGACGATCCCCCAGGATACTAAGAGAAAATTGTACACGAGAATCGAATAATGGAGTCTGGACACGAACTCACAACCTTCAGAGCGCATGTCATTGAGTGGTTTACCCACTTGGCCACAAGACCCATCTGTCTATTTCTATCTAGAACTTCGGTCTTGCGGGCGGTCAAGATCTAAAGTAGACCCTCTTGTCTCAAAATGTAACAAAAACTGGCGATTATCTTGCGGGTTGACATACATGATCGACAGTAGATCCTCTTGTCTCAAAATGTAACAAAAACTGGCGATTATCTTGAGGGTTGTCATGATCTACAGAAGATCTTCTTGTCTCAAAATGTAACAAAAACTGGCGATTATCTTGAGGGTTGTCATGATCTACAGAAGATCTTCTTGTCTCAAAATGTAACAAAAACTGGCGATTATCTTGCGGGTTGACATACATGATCGACAGTAGATCCTCTTGTCTCAAAATGTAACAAAAACTGGCGATTATCTTGAGGGTTGTCATGATCTACAGAAGATCTTGTCTAAAAATGTAACAAAAACTGGCGATTCTCTAGCAGGCTATCATGATCGACAGTAGACCCTCATCTCTTCTCATATCATCTCTTCTCATCTCATCTCATCTCATCTCATATCATCTCTTCTCATCTCATCTCATCTCATCTCATCTCATCTCATCTCATCTCATCGTGTTCCTCTTGTACCTTGCGTGTCGAGGTGAAGTATAAACAGCAGGGGTAGGGATGCCCGCTTATGGGCTTCACTTATCGATGTTCCTATGGACTCTGTTATTCCCTGCGTTCATCGTTTGCATGGTCGGCCTCTTTCTCTGTTTCCATCTGGTCTGTACATCATTGCTTGTTGTGGTATACTGTTAGCTGGTAACCTACATGCATGGCCAAACCATTTGACTTGCTGCCTTCTAATAAAAATCTTTAGCCCTGATTTCTTCATTTCTGATCTTATCTCTTCTTGATACATTGAGTATCCTTCTCAGGAATCTCATTTCTGTTGTTGTGATTTGTCTTTTCTCTTTTTCTGTCATTGTCCAGGTTTGGCATTGGTAACATAGAGTTGGTAGGAAGATTGTGTTGTAAAGTGCTTTCTTAGTAGTTATTGATACATGTTTGTTCTTTAGTATTGGTGCCATTTATCCACTGAGTTGGTTTGCCTTATTGCATCTATTTTCGATCTCGTCTTCTGATTTGTCATTTGATGATATTATACTTCCTAGGTACCTGACACTATGTACTTGCTTCAAGGGATGTTCGTTTAGGTGAATTGTTGTTGTTATTTCTTCTTTAGTTATAGTCATTACCTTTGTTTTACTTGTGCTTGACTTGACTTGACTTGTGCTTTACTTGAGCTTGACTCTAGTCCGAATCTGTGAAGACACATGAAGGGTGTAGCATACTTGGGAGCGCAAGCGCAATTGAAATACCACTACTTTGATCGTTTCTTTACCTATTCAGTCTCGGTAGAGATTTGTCCGCAGCAGACGAACAATATTTCCGGCGGGCCTATTCTCGCCGGTCGCGACATCCGCACAGTGGAAGGATGGGACATTTGCTCGCAATAGACGAGCAATATCTCCTGCGGTATCTTCGGCGGGCCTATTCCCGGTGGTTGCTGGATCCGCTAAAGTCAGGCGGGGAGTCTGACAATAATGCACACTTTACACAGGTCCGGGCACTTGTGATTGATAGAAGTACGCGTCCTTATGGTCCAGGCACGTACGAGGCCCTCACCTGTGGGACTTGGCTGAACGCCTCTAAGCCGGGTCCCTTGGGGTCCAGGGTCTGGCCATCACTCGCCACCGGCTCGTGGTGGTGAGGTCTCGGAGGTTTTGACGCTGAGCCGCCAGCGTCTGCAGCCTACCTTGTGCCAGACGTATTGGTTACCCATTCCTCTGGAAAACATAAGACTAGGCCGAGAGAGGGAACATGTCGTTTGGGCACCACATGTGTCTCTCAAGCTCTGCCCAGGCATTGTGATGGAATATTGGCCACATTCCAACTCACATACTTTGGACTGTCAAGACTGCAAGGTGCCACTCACTTGTGCTAATTTTCATGTAATGTTCCCTACACATTTCGTTTAGATTATTCATGTGGTCTTATGATTCAGCTTCCTGTCTCAAAATGTAACAAAAACTGGCGATTCTCTTGCTCTAATGTGGATAGCCAAATCTTCGTGTTAATGTTTCTTCTACCAAACGTTGATGTTGCAAAATCAGCATTTTTATTTGTCGCCATCATCTGAAAGGTTAGATGTCGAGTCAACTGCTGGTTGTGTGACATTCTCTGGTGGCTTTCTTAACTGTGTTTGAACATGAAACTTGTTGATTAAGACTTAGGCGCTCTGGTTCTAAACTACTCTGCTGATGTAACGGTTAAGACGCTATCCTGACAATGGCACGGGGGAGGTAGGACAAGGGATCTCGCCGTTAGCCTCGTGAGGAAAAGATTTCTTCTTCTTCTTCTTCTTCTTCTTCTTCTTCTTCTTCTTCTTCTTCTTCTTCTTCTTCTTCTTCTTCTTCTTCTTCTTCTTCTTCTTCTTCGTCTTCTTCTTCTTTTTCTTCTCCTTCTTGCTTCTCTTCTTGAGAATACAATACCACAATCATATGTCAAGCGAGTGGATGGATTACTAAAGCAGAAATGCAACATCACAATGCAGTGTTACCGTAGAGATAATAGATGTTCCACATTCGAACAAAACCAGTGACTATGCTTTATTTGTTTCAGCTTAAATATTATTGATTTATTCATTGCATATAATATATAATTCTGCAGTATGCACCTGATGAGATGCAACGAAATATGCCAGGCCATAAATCGTGCAATGATAAAAAGATGTCAGATGCAACGAGAAAAAGAGTGTTCAAGTGCTACATAGAACCTATACTTTTCTATGGATGTGAAACTTGGGCAATGAGCAAACAAAGCAGAAAAACACAATGAGCAGACAGGTGAAAACCATTCAATGGCTGTTGAAATGTGGTTTCTGAGGAAAATGCAAAGAATACTAAGCAAAGCAGGGGGGAAAAACAATGAGCAATTCCTACAATGAAAATCGTAACATTTGAAAAATGAGACGTAGACAGTCATGATTTGTTGACACGTAATGAGAAAAAATACATTGGAGAACTTGGTGACAACTGGCAAGATCGAGGGGAAGAGAACATGGGGAATGTAGGGAAGTAAATACCTGAATGGCTTGGCCACGTGGTATGACCAAGACAAGAAAACGGAGCTGATCCACGACTCTGATGATCTTGTGAGATGGCGAAACATGACCGCCCACGCTAATCGGTTTGGTACATGCTGATAATGAAGATGATGCGTCAACTGTGGGTTTTCTGGTGCGGTTTTATTTGTGTTGTATTCTTGCTGCTTTTCGGTCCGTCACTGAAGGCTCGTTGCACTGATATTTTTTTCTTCTCTGATGTAACCGTAGGAAGGACTTGCACTTGGAATGGCTCCTCCGACCTTTTCGCGTTGGTTGTTTTTCTTTGTGTTCTTTCTTTATTCTCTGTATATCGTTGGGTGTCGTCTCCATGTCTAGATGCCGTTTTCTGTTTAGCCGCTGTTTTCTGTCTTTGCGGTTGTGTGTTTCTTCACCTCAGTCCTAGAACGATTCCATTATAGTCTATTATTATCCCTACCCCGTTCAACCTCAGACGAGAAGTTATATTAGGGTCCATCCATGGCTCAGATCAATAATCCTGTCAACGAGTCAATCACAATTAAGATTAATTAATTTGAAGGTGATTCTTGTCCAAAGGATGTAAGGAGTTATGCAGAATGTTTTTCCCCCCGCTCACTCGCTTTGAATTCAAGCTTAGTCCATACACGTGGTAGTACTTCTAGTGCACTGGTTGATTTTTGCGTGTGGATTAGCTTTCCCTATTACCAGTGTCCCTCGCCATCAGGCGAACCATTCCCGACTACAGAGATGTCTGTAAGTTACGTCCCCAGGTCAAAGACAAGACGTCAACATTTTGGTCTAACTGACCGATGTAGGGGTTGAATCTGCTACCCCAGCATCAGCACATTGGATGTTTAAGAACTAGCGATCTTATTCATTCTGCCATGCAGGCCTATAAAATGTTGAAAGGGCTCAGTTTATATTGCCAGCGTGGCCAGGATGCGCGCTCGTGTAGGGAAGGGGATGGGAGCGGGCCAGTGAACAAGCCTTGAACATGCGTATTTTGTTAAGGGAGGGGATGTGGTGTGTGGAGATTGTGAAGAGGTAGAAAGAAAAAGGCGGGACAAATGGAGAAAGACAAGATATTATGGTGTACAGTCATTGAACCTAGGGAGAAGTATCTGTTGCTGCTGCTACTATTACTGCTACTGCTACTAATACTACTATTACTACTACTACTACTATACTACTACTACTACTACTACTACTACTACTACTACTACTACTACTACTACTACTACTATTACTACTACTACTACTACTACTACTACTACTACTAATCAAATTTTACTGCTTATACTACTAGTATTACTATTTATACTACTACTACTACTACCACTACTACTACTACTACTACTACTACTACTACTACTACTACTACTACTACTACTACTACTACTACTACTACTACTACTACTACTACTGCTACTATTACTACTATTACTACTAGTACTACTATTATTGTCATAACCACTACAATCTCACTATTAGAATCGATATTTTGTAATAAAAACGTATTGACGTTTTCTTCTTGCAGATAAAAACAATCAAGAATTCAACAATATCGCTCGCAAATACCGCTCCAACGTTTACTAACAGAAATCTACTATCTGAAACTGAGGAACATACATGACAGCCCAAACACTGGCTTCTATAAACATCCAGCTTCAGTCTGGGGTCTCCTGCAGCCGACAGTAACGGATTTACACAATCGTGAATGTGCGAGATAATGGGCATAAAGCCATACAGTTCATATTATTTTACTAGTAACATCGAAACATTTACAGCGGTTGCTTTGCCATCTTGCCTGTTTAATAGTTCTTTAAAAAAAAAAAATAAACAGTAAGAATACGATTAGCTTAACTGTCGTCGCTTCATTATTGATTCATGCATCACTGCGATGTTTTAATTTGCCACAAGGAAGATTAGAAATAATTATTTAAACAGCTGAAATGTCATCTAGATGAATAAATACAGAGATAACAAATAAGATTAAGCAAGTCATAAATAATATATACTCACTGTATTTGTATGGTAAAGAGGAAGTGACATTCAGAAAACAACATAAAATTAGTTTTTTATTTGCTATGAACTAAAACATTGTCTATATTAGTGCTACTACTTTTTTTGCACTGGATTAAATTTTGCGTGTGGATTAGCTTTCCCAATTACCAGTGCCCCTCGCCGCTCCGACTTCAGAGGTACTTGTAATTTATGTAGGTCAAGGACGAGAATTCAATATTTTAGTCCGATTAACCGGTATAGGAGTTGAACCTGCTACCTCGGCGTCAGCACACCGGAAGTTTAAGTGCAAGCTCTTTTATACTTTAGGCCTGCGTTATTCTGAAAACACAGTAGATATATTTATAGAAGACAATTGTTGCGTAATTGGTATGACTAATGAATTCGCTCATGCAGCAACAACAACAAACCGAAACACAACGATTCAAGGAATGCGCACTACATTTCTTTAGACTGAATTGCCTCTGAGTTTTATTCCTTATCAACTTTAACAATGTTTTCAAGTGAACTACAAAGTCGACATTTACGGAGAGTATACCGGTGTTTTGTTAACGTTGACTGGAAAATACAGTTTCATGAACATTTTGGAATTCGGGCATTTTAAATTTTCTGCCTGGGAGTAGATTTTGGGAAATCCGCAGATCTTGGGATATCATTTGGAGTACCTACAAATCAGAATGCCACGAAACACGTCAGGTCAGAATACCTTCCTGGACACGATCGCCACCAGGTTTGACGGCATCCGTGAGTATTTCCTTGTCAGTGTGGTTCATGTTGTCAGTGTGTAACTGTTTGTGATACCAGGTTGTAACTGTGCACTGATTGGGGTTGTATGGGTTCTTATCGTCATCAGCGTTGACTCCATCTTCGTTGTTATCACGACGGAACCGTTATAATTTTTAACATCAAAGTCATGTTCATCATTATCTCCGTCGTCATCATAATGGTTGTCGTGGTCGGCATCATCATATTTTCATTATCAGCGTCAACATCATCACGTCTGTCGTGCTCTGCAACATCTTATTTTAATTATCAACATAATTATCACCATCATGTTCATCATAATTATTATCATCATCATTATCAGCATCATTATAATTATCATTATCATCATTATCAACATCACCATTTTCATTATCGTCATTATCTTTATCATCATCATCATTATCATCATCATCAACATCAGCATCATTATAATCAATATCATTAGTATTATTATCATCATCATCACCATTATCATCCTCATCAACATCACCGTCATCATCATCATCATCATCATCATCATTTTAATCTTTCTCACCATCATTATCAGCATCATCGTCATCATCGCCATCATCTTCATTATTATCATTATCATCATTATAATTATCATTATCATCATCAGTGATGACGTCAACATCACCATATCTTTCATTATTAACATCATAATCGTTATCAGCATGATCATCATTTGACAGGAGCCTGACCTTCAAGGACCATGTGGAGTCGGATGTGACAAGGTCTCAAAAGGGACTCAATGCACTTAAAACTATGGCTGCAATGGACACAGAGCAGAGAATGTTTTTCACACTATACCAGCACTTGATCCTCTCAGTAATTGATTATGGACTAGGACTGATCACTGTCTCAAAGTGTCAACTGGTGAAATTAGAGCGCATACAGAACGAAGCTATGCGGGTCATTCTGGGATGCACCAGAGACACCCCAGTCGTGTGTATGCGTTACATCCTTGGTTTGCTGACTGTTGCTGGTAGGCACAAGGTGATGAAGGCGAAGGCATAGCTCAGAGTAGCTGCAGACACAGATCACCTGTTGCATGAGGCGCTGGACGCAGTTAAGGGTCAGCGACTGATAAGAGGGAAATCATGGACGGCTCAGGTGGAGGATACGATCAGACAGTTGTGCTCATTGGAGAACTTTAGGCGAGGAGAGGAGTGGGTCAGAGTGCCAGCGGAGCAGTTAGACTTGTGCAGGGTTATAATCACATTGAGCCGGGAGTGCAGGGAGTGGCCAGTAGGGGCCACGGAAGTGGAAATCCAGTACCTAATTCAGGATAATGCTCGCCCGGGTGATGTTTTTATATACACAGATGGTTCGGTGTTGAGAGGCAGGAGAAGTGCCTCGGGGTTCTTAGCAAAAGCGAATGGTTGCCGTTTGGTGCAGGAGAGCCTGGCATATGATACCACAACATCTAGCTTAAGAATGGAGGTGGAGGCGGTCAGTGCAGCTTTCCGCTGGATGGAGAATACGACACACACACACACACATCGTGATTGTAACTGACTCAGAAAGCATGCTGAGTAGGGTGAGGCAGGCAAGCTTCGGGCAGAGTGGCTTGCTTCGCTTCGGAAGTCACGGGTGACAAGCATCGTCTGGATCTTTTCTCCGGGGCATGCTGGTGTGCTGGGGAATGAACAGGCGGACAGATTGGCTGGCTCTGCCAAAACTTGGTGGAGTATTGATGCATAATAAGAAAACCGTGGTTGCGGCCTTGTGGGAGTACGTGTACACCTCGGAGGAGCAAATGGATCACCATGGTCTGGCAAGAATGCGATAGCGAAGAGTGACGAGGGGATCTGGCCGACGATCGACGCTCAAAGGAAAGGCGAGACGGACATATAATCAGATTGCTACTGGAACTATTGGTGTTGGAACTCTTTGCTGGCTGCTGAGGATGGGGACGGAGAGCTTATGGGAATTCCCCGAATGCTGTGATGTTGGTTCCTAAATCAATAAATCAATCAATCAATCAATCAATCATCATGATGATGATATCAACGGTGTCTTGGTCGACATCATTATATTTGTCAACATCAATGCCATATTCATTATTGTCAACATCATCATCATCATCATCATCATCATCATCATCATCATCATCATCATCATCATCATCATCATCATCATCATCATCATCATCATCATCATCATCATCATCGTTAACGTAATCGAGATCATTATAGTTTTCATTATCAGCGTCATCTTCGTCTTTTTATCATCATTATCATCAACATCATTGTTGCCGATGTCATATTTAAATTGTCCATTATCAACGCCATATTCATCATTGTTATCGTCATCATCATCATCTTTGTCGATGTCGACATCATCGTAATTGTCATTATCAATGTCATGATCATCATTGTCATCATGAAAATCCTCATCATCATTGTAAGAACATCATTGTAATCTTAATTAATGTGTCCACTATTATCAACACGATGATCATTAACGATGGTATTGTAATCTTCGCCGACAACAGCAACTTCGCCACTGGCATCGCCATCATCCTCATCTTTATCACCGTCGTCTACATCATTATTAATATCACAATAGAATCTTTAAACTGTGGGCGTGGGAAGGCGAGATGGCTACTGTCCATCTACGACGAAATACACAAAAGTTGTGTTAAGTTCAAATATAATGTTTCTGTGTCCATATCAGTTTCCCGTTTTCTACGTTGGGATTCAGTTTTGTCCCTCAATGACAAACATTGTGTCGCAACGTTCTATTCTATTAGTGTCATATTTTCCTCCAGATGTCTAGACATATTGTCATTTAATTTGTGTTATAAGTATTCAGCCTTCTTCATCATAATCAACATCATCATCATAACTTTCCAGTTTCACTCGAGAGATTCGCTACCAGGCTGCTCTTGTTTAGTATTGATATGCACGGTAGACTTTGCTTCGCAACTTGCAAAGCCGGTATTTAACTGGATACGTATAGTATTGAAAGCTGTTAGATTGGTGTAACTGTTAGACGTTATCCAGACAATCTAATAAGCACTGTTGGACCAGAATTCGATGTCAGCTCTCGTCTTTCACTAAGGGAGATAAAGTCTGGCCAGCTGGTCCTCCGTACACTCAGGCCTGCACAATATGACGATCCTAACACTTGACATACCCAGAGTGCGCTCCTGCTCAGAGACTTTTTGTAAAGCGGATTGGTTGGTGTAACGATTATGACGTGAGCTGATAAATGCATCATTGGGATCTAGTAAGTGTTAAACGCCAGCTATGATCGTTCACAAGGGGAGGGCAGCGGGTTAGATGTTAGATATCACCGTTAACACCGGGAGGGAAACGGGTTAGATGTCAGATATCACCGTTAACACCGGGAGGGAAACGGGTTAGATGTCAGATATCACCGTTAACACAGGGAGGGAAACGGGTTAGATGTCAGATATCACCGTTAACACCGAGAGGGAAATGGGTTAGATGCCAGATATCACCGTTCACAAGTGAAGGGCAGCGGGGTAGATGTCAGATATCACCGTTAACACCGGGAGGGAAACGGGTTAGATGTCAGATATCACCGTTCACAAGGGGAGGGAAACGGGTTAGATGCCAGATATCACCGTTCACAAGGGGAGGGAAACGGGTTAGATGCCAGATATCAGCATTCACAACGGGAGGGAAACGGGTTAGATGCCAGATATCAGCATTCACAACGGGAGGGAAACGGGTTAGATGCCAGATATCAGTATTCACAACGGGAGGGAAACGGGTTAGATGCCAGATATCACCGTTAACACCGGGAGGGAAAAGGGTTAGATGCCAGATATCAGCATTCACAACGGGAGGGAAACGGGTTAGATGCCAGATATCACCGTTCACAACGGGAGGGAAACGGGTTAGATGCCAGATATCACCGTTCACAACGGGAGGGAAACGGGTTAGATGCCAGATATCACCGTTAACACCGGGAGGGAAACGGGTTAGATGCCAGATATCACCGTTCACAAGGGGAGGGAAACGGGTTAGATGCCAGATATCAGCATTCACAACGGGAGGGAAACGGATTAGATGCCAGATATCACCGTTAACACCGGGAGGGAAACGGGTTAGATGCCAGATATCACCGTTCACAAGGGGAGGGAAACGGGTTAGATGCCAGATATCACCGTTAACACCGGGAGTGAAACGGGTTAGATGCCAGATATCATCATTCACAACGGGAGGGAAACGGGTTAGATGCCAGATATCACCGTTAACACCGGGAGGGAAACGAGTTAGATGTCAGATATCACCGTTAACACCGGGAGGGAAACGGGTTAGATGCTAGATATCACCGTTCACAACGGGAGGGAAATGGGTTAGATGCCAGATATCACCGTTCACAACGGGAGGGAAACGGGTTAGATGCCAGATATCAGCATTCACAACGGGAGGGAAACGGGTTAAATGCCAGATATCACCGTTCACAGGGGGAGGGAAACGGGTTAGATGCCAGATATCAGCATTCACAACGGGAGGGAAACGGGTTAGATGCCAGATATCACCGTTAACAGGGAGGGAAACGGGTTAGATGTCAGATATCACCGTTACCACCGGGAGGGAAACGGGTTAGATGCCAGGTATCAGAATTCACAACGGGAGGGAAACGGGTTAGATGCCAGATATCACCGTTCACAACGGGTGGGAAACGGGTTAGATGCCAGATATCACCATTCACAACGGGAGGGAAACGGGTTAGATGTCAGATATCACCGTTAACACCGGGAGGGAAACGGGTTAGATGTCAGATATCACCGTTAACACCGGGAGGGAAACGGGTTAGATGTCAGATATCACCGTTAACACCGGGAGGGAAACGGGTTAGATGTTAGATATCACCGTTAACACCGGGAGGGAAACGGGTTAGATGCCAGATATCACCGTTAACACCGGGAGGGAAACGGGTTAGATGCCAGATATCATCATTCACAACGGGAGGGAAACGGGTTAGATGCCAGATATCACCGTTAACACCGGGAGGGAAACGGGTTAGATGCCAGATATCAGCATTCACAACGGGAGGGATACGGGTTAGATGCCAGATATCACCTTTCACAAAGGGTGGGAAACGGGTTAGATGCCAGATATCACCGTTAACACCGGGAGGGAACGGGTTAGATGCCAGATATCACCTTTCACAACGGGAGGGAAACGGGTTAGATGCCAGTTATCACCTTTCACAACGGGAGGGAAACGTGTTAGATGCCAGATATCACCTTTCACAACGGGTGGAAAACGTGTCAGATGCCATATATCACCGTTCACAACGGGAGGGAAACGTGTTAGATGCCAGATATCACCTTTCACAACTGGAGGGAAACGGGTTAGATGCCAGATATCACCTTTCACAACGGGTGGGAAACGTGTTAGATGCCAGTTATCACCTTTCACAACGGGAGGGAAACGTGTTAGATGCCAGATATCACCTTTCACAACGGGTTGAAAACGTGTCAGATGCCAGATATCACCTTTCACAACGGGAGAGAAACGTGTTAGATGCCAGATATCACTTTCTCAACGGGTGGGAAACGTGTTAGATGCCAGATATCACCTTTCACAACGGGAGGGAAACGTGTTAGATGCCAGATATCACTTTTCACAAAGGGAGGGAAACGGGTTTTACACCAGATATCACCGTTCACAACGGGAACAAAGGGGGTGGGGGGGGGGGGAGGAACAGGTAACATGACAGATATTACCGTTTACAATGGAAGGGAAATGGGTTTGACACCAGCGATCACGGTTCACAATTTGGAGGGACACGCTGACAACGTATCCCCCCGTGCGCTCAACACACCACATGTATGATGATGTAACACGTGACGAAAACATTGCAGGCTCGTGCTGTGTGTGTAGTTGTCTTACTTGTACGAGCCCGTTTGTCTTGTACGAACCCGTTACTCCATTTCTTGTAGATATGGTACATTATGGGGGAACAAGTGTAATCATTGGCATTAGCTGTGGCACGGATTTCCGGAACGAGGCAAGCAAGCTACATTTCAGAAAATGAAAAATATCTTCTACAATAAGTCAGAATAATTGAGTGTATGAAAGAGAGAGAGAGAGAGAGAGAGAGAGAGAGAGAGAGAGAGAGAGAGAGAGAGAGAGAGAGAGAGAGAGAGAGAGAGCTGAAATTCTTATAGAACATGTTTTACTGTCTTATTTAATAAGTCATTATCATTGAATGCAAGAGAATGCTGAAATGGTATATGGAACCTGCTTTGCTGTTTCGCAGTGCATCTTAGAATGTAAATGAACAAATTAGGAAGAACTTGGAAGAATCGCAGATGTGGCTCCTGAGACGAATGTTGAGTATCCATTGAACTGTAACTAACAATGATTTCCTGCAAGGGGCTACTGAAATTAGAAAATTATATGAAATTTATAAGGAAGAGGAAAACAGCTCTATTTGGTCGTATGATGAGAAGAGAGGTATTGGAGAAAATCGTAAGGAATGGAAAGATCAATGGGCAAAGAGACAGAGGCAGACCAAGAGAATTAATGGTGGATTGACTGAGACGGTGGTGGGGAGGAATTTTATCAACAGAGTTGGTCCATAACACCAAAGACCGAGATCTGTGGAGAGACATGGACGCCTACACCAGCTGACAAGTTACACGACGATGATGAGCCATTTCCTGCACGTGTGCCACTGGTGTATTTCATGAGATACACAGAACAATAACACTGTAAACCCCCCCCCCCCCCCAAGCATGTCACAAGAGACGTCCAAGTAGGGTTGGCGTGAGACTGACTACCTCAACCCGTAGAAAACTTGACCAGCTAAGTCCACCTAATTATGAAAACGTTTACAAAAAGCTGATGTGGGTAGGTCCAGGGCCCGTAGAAAACTTGACATGCGAATTCCACCCAATTATGAACACGTTCACAACCAGCTGATGTGAGTGGGTTCAGAGCCCGTAGGAAACTTGACCTGCAAAGTCCAACCAGTTATGAAAATGTTTACAAAAAGCTGATGAGTTGGTCAAACGTCCGTAGAAAACTTGACCTGCAAAGTCCAACCAATTATGAAAATGTTTACAAAGAGCTGATGTGAGTGAGTTCAGGGACTACACTCCAATGAGTCATGACCAGCAGAAGACGTCCAGCTCTAGAATCAACCCATGCTCATAAATTGGCCACGGGTAATTCTCAGCGTGTTCTGAGAATTGAATGATTGAGGTATTCAGGATCCTCGCAGGTGCTACGGAGTTCGTGCACTGAGCTGAGATTCTCCGAACTCAGGCTTGAGTTAGGAGTAGAACAGAGAACTTATGAGTTACACCCGTGTACCGTGATGTTGATCCGTCGACTAAACTAAACTGAATGATTGAGGCAGGGGAGACAAATCGAAATGGCCGTCCTGGATAATTAAACACAGCATAATATATGTGTACGTGGGTGCTTTCTCCGTTGCGAAGGTCTTACGGACGCGGTTCGTAATCCCGCTTAACTACGTTCGAAACACAGATGCGCGCGATTTGGCAGCAAACAACGCTGCGCTGGGTTTTAACGAACTGGTATGGGAGCCGGTCGTTCAGAAAGCAATGACAAACTACTGAACGTAAACTACTTGCCAAGACATCAACATCAGCAGTAAAATTCTGGTGTTGACAGCGTTGTCTTGTAGAAAAGGATATGAAAAAGAAAACAGTGTATGTGGTAGGATGTGTGGCTAGTATATGTGGCTTGTGTTATGTAGTATGTTATGTTATGTGTTATGCTACATTTAGAAGCAAGTAGTGTGTGTGACTAGGATATGTGGCTAGGATATGTGGCTTGTGTTATAGGTTAGTGTATGTGGCTGGTGTATGTAACTAATGTACATGGCTATTATACGCGGGGAAGTCAATAAGTAAGTCACACATGGCTGTAGAAAAATAACTCAATATGATAACAACTTGAAACTGTATTTGCAGTAGTTTGCCAATGCTGCCTGAACAAGACGTCAAGGTTGAAATCCAAATTAATGCCCTTGTAGGCATTCGGCCGCCTAAATCGCTATCAGCGTACAGGAAGTTTAAGAGCGAGCGCTCGTATTCTTTCAGCCACGCCGACGTCTGATTTAACGTCTTCCCCACAGTTTCTAGTACTGTAAAATCTCCTCTTGTCTTTTGTCTTCCCCACAGTTTCTAGTGCTGTAAAATCTCCTTTTGTCTTTTGTCTTCCCCACATTTTCTAGTGCTGTAAAATCTCCTCTTGTCTTTTATCTTCCCACATGTTTCTAGTGCTATAAAATCTTCTCTTGTCGTTTGTATTCTTATTGTGGTGTATGTATATATCGCCCCATCTTTGTCTACATATATGGGGAATTACAGTTTTACACAGCTAGTGTCAGAGTCCTAACTATTGGCTCCGTCTAGTTCACTGGACTTAGACAGGCAAATTACAACATATACGTAACGTACACTAATAACACATGAATGCAATTAGAAACTGGCAGGAGCTATCTCCTGAACAATCATTTATTACAATATATTACAGGCTGACAACATAGTCGCACTTCGCGCTCAAACAATCGTTCAACACCAACAACCACGCGTTAGCTCACAATGGCGATCTTTACACTGTCGCCCGCATGATCATTCACAATCACAACTTCACATCATCCCGCACATATCACAGTTCGTACATTCCTCGAATATCACTACACAACGTTCATCTCCATCTATCAGTTACAACACTATCGTTCTATCGTTCGATCGCTCTCTAGATCTCCACACGTCCGTCTCTATTCGCTGCCTCACACACACTGACCCTCTCTCCTCGTTGACCTTCCCACATCACGTGGCTCTGTTCACGGGCTTCTTGCCTGACCGTCCGCTAGCCAAGCCGTGGTGTCTCTTACTGCCCTTTGACCTCAGCTATGCTTACACTGACTCTCGCTTACATACCGGCACTTACATTCTACCTTACATATAAGACCATGACAGCTAGAAATCCGCTTCTAAAGAATAAAGTCCCCCGTTGATCTCCCACCGTCTCTAATGCACTATAGCACAGACATCTCTAGGGAGTCTAGACGCAAAGTGACTTTTCCTTACACTAATAGTCACCAGAATCACTTTTATACGGCACTTTTCCAGAAATGGTTTGGCAATTTTATTTTGCATACTAAAGACGCAACAAGTCTCAGGAACAAATATCGAATCCCAAGAACATCTCGCACTCTTCTCATGAATAAAAGTGTAAAGCATCTCTTCCATTCTTCCCATCCACGGAAACTGACCTTTTGCTACTCATCTCACGCCTGTTCATTGATTTCTTCATCATGGCGGCAATAAGGAAGTGGTGATAGGAAGCAGATCTCCACGGTGACCGACTAGATTTGATTGCTTGGCAGATTTTTTTTGTCCAGCGGACTTTTTGTACGGGGGCGACAATTTGATGAAAACCCGACTTGCTCTTGTTGGACATAGTCAGGAATATTAACTGCTTTAGGTCGGATGTTGAAAGTACCTGATTGCGAAAGTTCTATGAGTGTTACATTGCGAAAGTTCTATGAGTGTTTCAATGTGAAAGCTCTACGAGTGTTCTATTCATAAAATGTGGTATTTTGGCATATTTCAAAATCGCTTGAACTGCAAAAACGAGGTTGATTTCCTGAAGAAAACGAGAGCAACTTTGTCGAAACATTGGAAGTATGTTATTGTCATCTCTGGTCACAAGGCAAAATCATCATTACCAACATCATCATCATTATCATTATTATCATCATTATCATTATTATCATCATCAACACCATTATCATCATGATCACGTGCCTTGTCGATTATCGTAGGCGGGCATAGTTAGCCGTCTCACTCAATCACCAGTATCTTATGAGGTTTGTGTTTTCCCCCGATTACGTCATGTGACCAAGCTATCACGATACTCAATTTGTTGCCTTCTTCTTGCTCTTTTCTCAACGAGTTCGTTAGTTGTCGTTACATTTCCAAATTCATTTGTTCTCATAATAATAATAATAATAATAATAATAATAATAATAATAACAATAATAATAATAATAATAATAATAATAAATTATACTGAATCCGTTTCCTGTTATAAGTCTGTGATGTTATAGCGCCATAACGTTGTATAGGCCTAAGAGCAATAAGTAATTTTCTTTTTTAATTCGCATATCCTTTTACAGGACATCGCTGTCAACAGCAGCATCTTTCAGCTGTCTGTTGATTTCTTGGCAAGATTACGCACAGTAGTTTGCTATTGCTTTCTGAGCGGCCGGCTTAGTTATCCCGCAAGTTACCAGCGGGGGACGAACCGCTCCCAGTTCTCGCCCGCTACGAGACTCTGCGTGATAAACGGGATTACGGAGAACGTGTTGTAACCCCTCGGCCAGAGAGACCGGCCGATAAGTAATAGCTGGCCATTATTTCCCACACGTTAACAAGCGACGGGCCGAGCAGTCGAACCCGCGTCCTACCTGGCGCATGACATTGCCCACACAGTTCTCTATCCACTTCTCTAGTGCTTCATATTTTTTTTCTCTTAATGTTTAAAAATTAAAACAACGAAATCTTGATCTCATCTCATCATCTCGTCTTGTTCCTCTTGTACCCTGCGGTGTCGAGGTGAAGCATAAACAGCGGGAGAGTGCCTGTTTATGGGCTTCATGTATCGAGATTTCCCATGGACTCTGCTGATTACCCCTGTCCATCGTATACGTGTCCGGCCTCTTCTTCTGCTTCCATCTGGTCTGTACATCATTGCTTGTTGTGGTATACTGTTAGTTGATAATCTTGTTACATGACCAGACCATTCAACTTGCGGCCTTCTAATAAAATCTAGCCCTGCTATACCTCCCGCTTTAGTCCTGATTTCTTCATTTCTCATTTTCTCTCTTCTTGATACTTTGAGTATTCTTCTCAGAAATCTCATTTCTGTTTTTGTGAATTTTTCTTTTATCTTTTTTCTGCCATTGTCCAGCATTGGCATTTATAGCATAGAGGTGGTAGGAAGATTGGGTTGTAGAGTGCATTCTTAGTAACTATAGATACGTGCTTGTTCTTTAGTACTGGTGCCATTTGCCCAATGCATTGTTTTGCCGTATTGCATCTATTTTCGATCTCGTATTCTGATTTGCCTCTTGATGACATTATACTTCCTAAGAACTTGAAGCTCTTGTTTCAGGGGGTTTTCTTTTTTATGAATCATTGTTTCTTTTTTTTCTTCTTGAGTTATAGTCATTACTTCTGTTTCACTGATGCTAATATTCATGTTTTGACCCGTACACAATTAATTTAACCTATTCATGCGGTCCTGTGCGCATACTTCTGATTTTCCTATTAGTTATTGATCGTCCGCAAATAGGAGTTCTTTAATGGTGTAGTTTGCCGTTGGTTCTTATTCTGTGTTCTGTTCGTCATGTGGTGTTTGGCTGTTTTTTTAATTATCATTTTTTTACGTATACTGTCTATATAGGTTAAGAACAAGGTGGGGGGGGGGGGGGAAGGACACAACCTTGTCGTGCTCCGAATTTTATGGTGAAAGGTTCTGAGTGTCCTTCATTTGTTCTCATTATGCATTCACTATTGATAAATAAGCTTCTACATAAGTTTGTTAGATGTGTATTCATTCCCTATCGTTTAATGATTTCCCATAGCTTGTTTATATCTACTCTATCGCATACCTTTTCTTGGTCGCCCAAGTAGAATGTTCCATTACATTTGATTTACTTTTTCTATAAGTTGCATAAAAGTAGCAATGACAACTGCGCATCGTTTTTTTTTTTTTTTCTAAATCCAAGTAGCGTTTCGATTAGCTGGGGTTCTATTGTATGTGGGCCATTTAACATTGTCGTGACTATATCCATTTTGGTAAGTCCAATTATGCTTCTTATTTATCTACGACCAACATGAAAGTCCTCTGCCGTCTTGCTTGGTCAGTGACGGGTTAGAACAGACAAATCTGACTAATAAGGGGGTTCCGCTCTCCTTGACGAGCCAGACTCTATTGGCCAACGACCTCGCGGTCATGGTTTTCCGGTCTACATCGCAGGGAGGAGTGGTTGATGTGTGTAGTCTGCGGGTCATCCTCAGGCTACTAATGTTCACTTTTCACCCCTTCTGGGAGTGGCTAGCCAATCCTAATCCTGCTGTCTGCATGGCCAGGCGCAGTCCACACCTTGTGAAATCTTGCAGGTCAACGTGAAATCACTTGTGTAACATCAAGGAAAACACAGTCAGTCACAAATTGAAAATGTCTCAAATAACTTCAATGTAGTGACCGAGGCTTTAAAAACTGCAACATAAATGCTATTGACAGACAAACATACAAAGAAACGCGTATTTATCTTTATAGATGCGAAGAAATGTGTCTGAATACTGAAGAGAGGACACAGTACTGAACAAGCAGACATAAGAACAGCATTCCGTGGACTAAGTTAGAAATCTAAATGGATTGTAATTAAATAGATTCTATCACAGGGAATGGCCGTGGCGTAATGGTTACATCGCCTGCCTCTCTCTCCGGAGGTTGTGGGTTCGATTCCGGACTACATCTTTCGGTTCACATTTGCAACTTTACCGGAGATTCAAGGGAGTCGTCGCTGGAGCTACGGTGTTGGTGCTTTGTGCGACGCTTTCAGCAGGAAAGAGACTGAACTAGTTTAGTTTAGTTTAGTTTAAGATTGAGCGATATGGGATACAATCAGGTGCTATGAAGTCGATCCTCGTGCCTGTTTAAACATTGTCAACCCATTGGGTCGCATAACATTGCAGTATACCCGTAAATAAAGAGGCTGGCAGATTGGCATTGGAAGGTGTGAGACTACCTTTGTCTGATCTAGTCATAACCTATGACGAGGCCAAATTGTTCATAAGAAACACTTAAAGTACCAGTAGGGAATCGGGACATCCTGTTACCCAGAAAGGTGATGTATATTACCGGATCGACTGAACCGTGAACCGTCCTATGTTAATGTAACATGCACATTTGATGAATGAAAGATGAGTGATTGAAAGGGCCGAATGTAAGACGGGCCTGCGTGCCCAATTTGTTACCCGTTTATAATAAAGTTCGTTCGTTCGTTCGTTCCTTCGTTCGTTCGTGATTGGCCACATGGAGAACAGCCAATGACAGACGATTGTTGATTGGCCACACGAATCATAGGCAATGACAGACGATGCGTGATTGGCCACTCGCAAAATAGCCAATCATACATGTCGAGCTGATTGGTTCTCACGAATAATAATCATTCACAACTTGTCTGTGAGTGTGTGTTTTTTTATTTTGTTTTGTTTTGTTTGACTGCTCGCTGTGAACTCAAGCATAGCACATACACGTACGACTTCTACTACCAGTGCATTGGCTGATTTGTGCATGTGGATTAGCTTTCTCTATTACCAATGTTCTTCGCCACCAGTGAAACATTTCCGACTTCTTTGGTACTTGTAATTTACATTCCCAAGCCAAGGATGAGAAGTCAGAATTTTAGTCCAATTGACCGGTGTAGGAGTTGAACCGGCTAACTCGGCATAAGCACACCGGATTTAAAGAAAGAGCGTTCTTATCCATTCGGCCATGCTGACTTCCATTTCATTATCATTCAGCGCCTTGCAGGCTAGCGTGGGAATCATGACTCTTCACAAACTACGATCTTCCGCGGAATGGGTGAATTCGTGTGTCTACTCCCTTGCGTGCGATGACACAACACTTTCAAAAATATTCAAACGCTTAAAGAGTTAAACCTCAAAATCTTCAGCAGAATTCACAAACATATTCACAAGAAATAACATCAAATAACACAACCAGCTCACATCTGAAAAAAAAAATGCCAACCATATTTGAGATATTTATCCTCATTACTTCCCGTCCACTAAATTCAACGACACGCAGCCTTAACCTTGGCATGTTTTCTCCCTGACAGGTATTGGTAAACAACATTATTACCGGCCAGAGACTCGGTAAACGTGGGGGTGTCCCGTAAACATAATAAAATCAGGGACATTATTGCCAGAGGCCTGACTGTTTGAACAGCATGCGACTGGCCATTCTGTTTTTATTTAAAAATTTGCTTTAAATAGATCGAGGAAATCCCGCAGCAAATACAGCGGTAAGGAATTTATGGATGGAGAATTCTACGTAAAGTAATGCAACAAAATGTAAATATCAATGTGAAATCAGTAAAACAAGCTAGAGAGTATCTGGGCAGTGGTCTAAATTAGGATAGAAGATTAGATAGGGAAATGGAAACGAGAATATAGAAAGCAAATAGCATTAACTAACAAATATCACTCATCCTACACATCCATATATCAACAAGCATTTAAAAAACAAAAACAAAACAGACGATAGAGACTTTATTTATCCCAGGGATGTGTTACTATTGCCAGGCAAGGCCAGTTATAGAAACGCACGGGCGTAAAATGACATCATGCGAGATGGGATGTTTAACAGATGCAGTGCCAAACACAAGGGAGGTTTGGCCCATACAAACATTGGTGGCGGAAATAAGGAAGTTAGGTTGTGTCACATTTGACTTAAAACTGATTAATATGGTAGCAGACATGTTGTATTATATATTTAATTAAAAGAGGTATGCATAGGACAAACTGATTTACTTTTTGTAAGCAAAAATTTTGAAAACCAGAATATGTTGAAACAGAAGAACAATTGTAGGTATTATACAGAGTATTGACTTGATAAAATACCAAAGAAGAAAATGATTCGGACATTTAGTTAGAGTGGAACATGATCAACGAGAGGGCTGGAGAGGTCTACAAGAAGAAGAAGAAGAAGAAGAAGAAGAAGAAGAAGAAGAAGAAGAAGAAGAAGAAGAAGAAGAAGAAGAAGAAGAAGAAGAAGAAGAAGAAGAAGAAGAAGAAGAAGAAAAAGAAGGAGGAGGAGGAGGATTAGGAGGCGGAAGAGGAGGATGGAAA
>OY992879.1:21882413-22027413 GCA_963921405.1 Cepaea hortensis | reverse complement strand
GGCCACCACGGCGTCCTCAAGGGGCGAAAATGCAAACAAAGCTAAATGTCACCCGCCTAAACAGCAAGAAAATGCAGCAGTCGTTTTTGAAATATGCTGGAAGACCGCCTCAAGCCCAATGCTGAAGCTAAACAGGATACAGAAACAGAATGGAGAGCCCTAAAGGACACAATTTACGACACTGCTATGGAAATCCTGGGTCCAGCCCCCCGAAAGCATAAAGACTGGTTTGATGAAAATTCCGAAGACATCAACCAATTGCTGGCCGAGAAACATCTTCTCCTCAAGGCACATTTGAATGACCCAAAGTCAACATAAAAAAAAGATGCTTTCAAGAACATTCAGAGAGTAGTGCAGCAGAAACTTCGGCACATGCGGGACTCCTGGCTGAGCAGCAAAGCTGATGAAATTCAGGGCTTTGCTGACAGACATGATATGAAAAACTTCTACGACTCACTGAAAGCGGTCTATGGTCCTTCATCACCAGGCATAGTTCCCCTCCTCAGTGCAGATGGGGGAACATTGGTCACCGAGAAGAAAGAAATCCTTCAACGCTGGGCAGAGCATTTCAGCAAAATCTTAAATGCAACTTCCTTCTTCGATGATGAAACCATCAACTGCCTTCCTCAAGTTCCCACCAATGAGACACTTGATGACCTGCCAACCATAGTGGAAGTAAACAAAGCCATCCAGCAACTCTCCAGCGGCAAGGCACCTGGTCCTGACTCCATCCCAGCAGAGATATACAAGGCAGGTGGGGCGGTCCTAACAGAGCAGCTTCACCAAGTCTTCACAAGCATATGGATGAACGAGACCATGCCACAAGATTTTAAGGACGCGTCAATAGTCCACCTTTACAAACGTAAAGGAAACCGCCAATCCTGTGACAACCACCGAGGCATCTCCTTGCTTTCAATTGCAGGGAAGATACTCGCCAGAATTCTTCTCAATAGCCTCACAGCCCATCTCGATCAAGGTCTTCTTCCTGAGAGTCAATGTGGCTTCAGAAAAGAACGTGGAACTGTTGACATGATTTTCGCTGCAAGGCAGCTGCAAGAGAAATGTCAGGAACAGAACTGCGAAATGTTCTCCACTTTCATTGACCTTACCTAGGCTTTTGATACAGTCAGCAGAGAAGGACTGTGGAAGATTATGGCAAAATATGGCTGTCCACGAAAGTTTGTCAAAATAGTGCGGCTATTTCATGACGGCATGCAAGCAAGAGTACAGGAAAATGGTGAACTGTCTGAACCCTTTCCTGTCACCAATGGAGTGAAGCAAGGATGTGTCCTGGCACCAACACTGTTCAGCCTCATGTTTTCAGCCATGTTGATGAATGCCTTCGAGAACGACGACATTGGAATAGACATCAACTACTGTATGGATGGAAAGTTATTCAATCTCAGAAGGCTGAAAGCTAAAACCAAAATTAACAGCGGCACCGTCATAGAACTCCTGTTTGCTGATGATTGCGCTCTATACGCCAACTCAGAGGCGGACATGCAACATAATGTTTCAGCTTTCTCACATGCCTATGCCAACTTTGGGCTCAATATCAACTTGGAGAAGACTGTAGTGATGTACCAGCCAGCTCCAGGGAATAATCACACTGTGCCGAATATCAAAGTGAATGATCATAGACTAAGTGTTGTGGACAAATTCACCTATCTTGGCAGCACCGTGTCACAAGCTGCCACAATCGATGACGAAGTGAATGCAAGAATCTCCAAGGCCAGTGCAGCCTTTGGCAGACTGTACAATGTATGGGACAGAACTGGAATAAGCCTGCAAACAAAGCTAAAAGTCTACAAAGCAGTTGTATTATCCACACTGCTATATGCTTGTGAAACCTGGACTGTTTATCAGCGACACGCTAGGAAATTAAACCACTTCCACACAGTCTGCCTAAGGAAGCTACTGAAGATTAAATGGCAAGACAAGATTCCAGACACTGAAGTCCTAGAAAGAGCATCCATGCCCAGTATCCACACTATACTGATGAAGAATCACATTCGCTGGGCTGGTCACTTGACTCGCATGCCAGATCACAGGCTCCCTAAACGAATTTTTTACAGCGAACTGCGTTGTGGTAAACGCTCCCAAGGTGGCCAGAGGAAACGTTTTAAAGACACTCTGAAAATTTCACTGAATGCTTTTGGAATTCATTATGACACCTGGGAGGCTGCAGCCAGAGACCGAAATTCATGGCGTGCATCATTGCGCAAGAGTGCAGTCATATGTGAGGCAACCAGGACTGCAAGAGCTGTGAAGAAAAGGCAGGACAGAAAAACCACTGCAGGAAATCCTCCTCCAGAGACGTCAAGCATTCTTTGCCCACATTGTCAAAGAACATTTCGAGCCAAAATAGGCCTTATCAGCCATCTTAGAACCCACGGCTCCACACCTTCAACCCCACTGGATGAAATGAATGGTCATCATCATTCTTGATGGACAAACAACAGTAGTAGTAGTAGTAGTAGTAGTAGTAGTAGTAGTAGTAGTAGTAGTAGTAGTAGTAGTAGTAGTAGTAGTAGTAGTAGTATTAGTAGTAGTAGTAGTAGTAATAGTAGTAGTAATCGTAGTAATAGTAGTAGTAATCGTAGAAACAGACTAAGAAAAAGAAGAAGAAGAAGAAGAAGAAGAAGAAGAAGAAGAAGAAGAAGAAGAAGAAGAAGAAGAAGAAGAAGAAGAAGAAGAAGAAGAAGAAGAAGTGAAATAATAATAGTACAACAACGACAACAACACCAAGAAGAAGAAAAATGAAAAAAAGGAAAATGCGAGGATAACGGGAAAAACATACCAAAGAAACTGTGTTAAATGACAGGAAATTATAGCATGTCTCTACAAGACTCCAGGGACATGTCTCAGCCTCACTGAGCGTCACGACCTACTCTACAATCACTGTCATCGATCTGGGGAAATGGTATCAGCTGTCTGGTGGACATTATGGTAATTGTTTCTCCAGACCCTCAACCCATCCACCCACTCGCCCACTCTGCAATGCTTGCGAGCATAATATCTAAATAGCTACCCTATCTGTTAAGAGCCTGTGGAAACGAACTTTAAAAAAAAATAGTTGCATAGCCTTTACAGGACTCCGCACTCAACCCCAGCATTTTTGACTGTTTGTTATTTCTTTGCAAGTTTACTTTAAGAAGCTTGTCATTTCTTTCTAAACGTCCGGCACTGATACTATTTTATGAAAACAAACGCAAGGCGATTGGCTGCCAAATCGTCCGCAGCTGTGTTTTGAACGCGGTATGCGGGATTACGAATTGGGCCCGTAACCCAACTAAACCCACGTGTAATCTCTCGGCGGTCACCGTGGCTAAGAAATGTACCGCTTGAAATGAGCTCCGAGTGTCTCGGGGTCGTGTCCGAATTCCGTCATTTGATTCGCTACTGCAGGGATCCGTATTGGTAGCGGCGGGTCGTCTATGGAGCACGGTGTGATTGCGACGATGCACACGGTCGCTTTTCGGAAATAGATGAAGCCATATGGAATAAAACAAGGCGCAATGAAGTCAACCTCTACCTCTACAAATTGTCAAGCCTTGAAACATGTTAACTATATCGTGGTCGTGGGATTCTAGACATAACAGTCTTTCTGTTTCTGCGTATACTACTACAACAGTTAGTGGTAGTGGTCCTACAACTACCACAATAACACTAACAATAACAGCAACAACAACTGCTACTATTTTGTAGTAGTAGTAGTAGTAGTAGTAGTAGTAGTAGTAGTAGTAGTAGTAGTAGTAGTAGTAGTAGTAGTAGTAGTAGTAGTAGTAGTAGTAGTAGTAGTAGTAGTAGTAGTAGTAGTGGTGGTGGTGGTAGTTGCAGAAGAGAAACAATTAACAGAATGTCGACCAGACAGCTGATACAAGTGCCCAACTACTAGTACTACTATTGCCACTAGTACTATTACTTCTACTACTACTATTACTTCTACTACTACTATTACTTCTACTACTACTATTACTTCTAATACTACTACTACTTCTACTACTACTATTACTACTACTACTACTACTACTACTACTACTACTACTACTACTACTACTACTAGTAATACTACTACTACTGCTGCTGCTGCTACTGCTACTGCTGCTGCTGCTACTGCTGCTGCTACTGCTACTACTACTATTGCTATTACTTCTACTACTACTACTACTACTACTACTACTACTACTACTACTACTACTACTACTACTACTACTACTACTACTACTACTACTACTACTACTGCTGCTGCTGCTGCTGCTACTGATGCTGCTGCTACTGTTACTACTATGCCATCAACATCGCTACTACAATTACTAGTTCTACTGTTATATATTATTGTTTAGGAGTCATTCGTTATTAAATGATATAGTTAACAGGGTGATAATCTAATCTAAATCGACGAATTCGAGAACTAGTGGGCGTTGCCATTTCTAATATCGGAAATTTAACCACAAAAAATTAAACAGATTTCTGCTCAGTTTTGAGAGACTTGACTCTTCGTTTCTGATAACTTAGAAAGAAAGAACAATTTTCAGTGTAAATTTTCATTTCCTGGGCAAAATATTGCAGAAGTTACAGCAAATAAAACAAATAGCGCACAGTCAACATTCAGGCGATATATTATAATAGTGGCGTTCATTTGAAACCCGTTCGAATGGCTTTATTTCAAAAGCATGAAAGAAACATTAATAGGTGTGGTACAATTAAACAAAGCATTCATTTGGAATGAATTATGCACCATGGGTTGGTCAGAAGAAGCCGCCGTGAGCATTCAGACAAGCATCCCATTACTTAGGTAGGTGGCGAATGCCGTCCGAGAAAAAAAAGGATTGTGGTTGCTCACTGTATCAAGAGTTTATCGCTTTCATTAATCCTGCGTCTGTGTGAAATCGTTGCCCCTTGAGAGCATTTTTTTTAGAGGTCCGAACACATGAAAATCACATGGTGACAAGTCAGGACTATAAACTGGATGTTGCAGAATTTCCCACTTCTTCCGTGCTAATACTTCCTGCACAGTCTTTGCGAAATGAGGACGAGCATTACTGTGCAACAAAATTACACCGCGAGAAAGCATCCCAGGTCGTTTATACTTTATGGCTTTTTGCAGCTTGCCTAGTGTTTGCAAGTAGTGGGTAGAGTTGATGTTGACACCAGGTTCTTTAAAGTCGGCCAACAATAACCCTTCATGGTAAAAAAAAAATGCGCTCAGGATAATCTTACCTGCGAAAACCGGTAACTTGATTTGTTTGGCTTTTGGTGATCCAGCATGCTTCCATTGCATCATCTTTCTTTTGCTGCTCGGCTCAAAGTGGTGACACCATGTTTCATCGCCTGCCACTATGTGGAAGGGAAATGCATCACCCTCCACTCTGTAACGCAGCAAGTGGTTCAAACACCATCCCATGCGTTCCTCTTTTTGGTGATCGGTCAACATCCGTGGTACCCACTGTCAACACACTTTCCGATACTGCAATTTCTTACGAACGACCTTTTGAATTGTCCCAATTGACACATAAAATTCTTTCGCTAGCGAACGTATGCTTCGACAACGATTCATCTGTACTGCTGCATCAATTTTGACGATGGTTTTTTTCTGTTGCAACAATATGCGCTTGACCCGGCCGTCGAAGATCTATCGTGAACTGACATCCTTTCCGAAACATTCGTGCCCAGTCTGTCACTGTTGTCTTCGACACACATTTGTTGCCGTGCGCTGACTGCATTCTTCGATGAATGTCCACTGGTCGACATCCTTCAAATGAAAGAAACTGAATCACCGCTCTTTGAGCTTCTTTGGACGGATTTTAGATCAACCCAGCCATTTTCTCAACGGTCAGAAACAGAACCTATGCATCATGGGACGATAAGCACTTATTCTTTTATTCATTGGTGAGTACTTATTACATGACTATGACATGATCATGTTCAACGTGCGCAATTACGCGCGGTGCGGCACGAACAGATTTCAAATGAACGCCCCTTATACCATATTAATTTCGGGTAGTTCTACTAAAACTATATATCGTACCATGGCAGTCAATCATTTAAATAAGGAATAGGTAAACGATGATTCATAATCATTAAGCAATATCAAACTGCGATTAATGATTTAGTCAGGAAAAGTTAATGAATTATACAAGTATGATTAATTATGAAAATATTTTGGGTGATTAATCATTAATAAAGATTAATATCAATTAAATTTGACATTACCAAGAGGATAACATATGTTCCACATTCGAACTATACTTGTGACTATCTGTGTTAATTTAGTCAGCTTATCATTTATTTATTCACTCCATATGATACATAACTGCAGTATGCATCTGACGAGATGCATCGACATATGAAAGGCAATAAATCGTGCAACATAATGTTTGTGGCTTATGTGTTTAGAGTAATTAAGCAATGATTCCATTATTCTCCATGATTAAGTAAGCAATAGTACAGAGATGATTCACGAACAAACTAATTGACGTAGACAAACTGTGACTCATACATTTAAATTACTCGTCCAAATGAACAAAAATCAAATTGCGTTCATTATCTTCTGAGATTAGGGTTTTCCATTTTCAATGTTCATGTCATGTTTTGAGTGCGTCATTAATCAAAGCCATGCGAACAGGAAAATATGTAAAAATGATCTCATTCGTTTTCATTTTTCTGTAAATATGTACGCATGCTAGATTGTTTGTCCAATGGCTTTGTCTGTCTGTCCTTTAGTACGTCCGTCTGAAGTACGTCCGTCCATCCGACCGCCCGCCCGCCCTTCCATCCGTATGTATGTCTGTGTGTCAGGCCGTCCATCCGCACCGCCCTATCGTCCATCCGTCTGTCTGTCTGTCCGTCTGTCTGCCTGTTCGTCTGTTTGTCCGTCGATCTGTATGTACGTCTGTCCGTCTGTCAGACCCCCACCGCCCGCCCGACCGTCCTTCCGTCTCTCTGTCCGCCTGACTGTCCATCCGTCTGTCTGTCTTACTTTGTATGTAAGAGTCTACTCCGCAGTAATCTTTATTCCAATAATTCTATTCCTTCTGTGATCCAACGTAGCACAGTGACCAAACGTTCACCTGCCACCCGGTCGCCATAAGTTTGAACCCGCATGGGACGGAGTTGTAAACCCAATAACGGACACAAGTACATGTCTAGCTAAGTATAGGGCGCCGATGTAGCACTGCCCGCATCACCCAGCGAGCGCTCATTCGTCGTTAACTACACTGGCCACAGCACCATATACCCAAATATGCCTAGGGCATGTAATATGGTGCATTACTTTGCTACTTCACTTTTTTCTTCTGTGAGAAGTAAAGTAATAACGACCGCGATATAGAAAATTCGATCAAATGAATCACAGATCCTGCTTTATCCTGCAGCACTGAAGTAGCTGTCTCTATCTCTAAATCCTGGCCTCTAGATACACGTTATGATCAAACCAACAGTAGAAATTGATCAATACTCGAGCCTGAAAGAAAACAGCAAATTTCATCATGGAATCAGCATGACGTATATTTAAGACGCATACAAAATATTTATAAATTATTATGGTTGTTATTAAGAATGACATGTTATTTTAGAAGGTAGTGCGTCGTGTTAGAATGTAACTAAGCTACGGGCGTGATGATAATTAATTGGTGTATGTTATTGCCACGCAGAAAAATATTTTACAGATTCTTTAAAGACAACATCTAAATCATCTCTGCTTCTTAAAGTCTTGTCATTTGGCGTTGGTGATCATCTCGGTGTACAAACTTCTGTCTCTTGTCTGCCAATGATTTATGGTATTTATATTCCTCCATGCCACGGTTCAAACTGCCAAGCATCTTCTATCTTGGCCTCCCGTTGCTAATAATCCCTTCCAGCCTACTCGTTGTGACGTTAACTTTCCACTTCTCATGTTGTCGAGGTGATTATGCTTCGAAATACGCCTGTTCCTGCAGCGAGGTGCTGTCGATATTTGGAGGTGACAGGTTCGGATCCCGGTCAGTAACTACATCTTTCAATTTGTATGTTGTCTAGTGCCCCATTCCCATACTATGAGCGCCAAATAATACGTTTGTGATTATTAATGGCATTCCTTTTCTCATGACATGTCAAAAGAATGGGGACTGTTTTCTTCTGATGAGAGTAATCTGCTATCTTTGTGAGTTAACGTCTTACAAGATATATCCATTGATCTGTCTATTCATCTATGGCAGTGGTTCTCAACCTTTTTTGGCCCGTGCCCCCCTTCACCATATTTTCAAAATGTCATTCCCCCACCTTTCGTATTTCCTACCTAAGAATTTGGCCTGTGGCCCCCTCCCCCCACCTTCACCATATTTTCAGAACGTCATTCCCCTCTTTTGTATTTCCTACCTAAACATCCCGCCCCGCCCCTACACAGTATATGTAATAATGGAAGCAAAATTTAATAGCACATACTAAAACAAGACTAGACGTCCACATAAATCGTGATTTTTGGGTCTACTTACTTTATAAAATGAATTTTAGAAGAGTGAGACGTACAGAACCGTACAGTAGGAAGAGAAAAATAATATCAAGTAATCGGTTCTTGTATTAACGTAATCTCAAATCATCCAAGTCCTCCTATGCTCAGCTATTTTATGCAGCTCCACCCATGTTTACCCATATTGTTCATTTCTGTCTCAACTTCTTTTCTCTGTGTGTTTTAATGTCTTCTTCTATTTGTTTGCCTCGCCGTTTCAAGTCAAAGACCTTTCTAGTTATACTATTCTCATCACGTAATTGCGTGGCATCCTGATTTTTGTGGTGCACCTCCTGGCTGGCTGCCTCCGTCTTCAGCAGCGTTGTTAGAGTAGACTGTTATCTAACTCAAGTTGAGATATGTATGCGCTTACACACATATATGCGCATGTATGTACGTGCATAATATCCACAGCAATCTGTGTGTGTGTGTGTGTGTGTGTGTGTGTGTGTGTGTGTGTTTTTTTTAAATGGCGCCAGAGACTCGCCGCCGCCACTTCTCCTGTTAGTTAAAAGCCATAGGGTGTTGTTGTGCAAGGTTGAGCGCTCACTTCAACTCTACGCCCCGGTTATATAACAGCAATTTTGAACTCTGTGGAACACTGAGTGAACTAACAATTACAGTTAGATAAGTAATACCTCAGAAGTCGGAGTGGGTTCACCTTATGGCAAGGGACACATGCTAATCACAAGTAAAAATCAGTCCCGTGCACTAGAGGTAAAAGTGCATGTATGGACTACGCTTGAGTTCAAAGCGAGCTAATATGCGCCCCCCCCCCCCCCACAAAAAAAAAATAAAATAAAATAATAATAAATAAATAAATAAATAAAATAAAATTCACATTATCGTGGGGATAACAGATGTTCCACATTAGAAGAATACCTGTCACTATGTGTCTCATCTTTAGTATTATTCATTTATTCACTTCATAATGATATATACCTCCGCAGTATACCCCTGATGGATATGTATGTATTTATATCACATACAGCGTCCATAACGCCTGTGCCACGATGACCGGCACACCTACCTCTTAGATAATTATAATTACCACCTCAGAATTAATTTTGGTGAGTCATTTATCTTTGAATATTGCACAGTTTCCATGCATTTATATTTTATATTGTTTCTGATGTTACCGCTGGTGTCTAAGATTATCTTCATAAATGGCATATGAATAAAATCAAGCATGAGCGCAGAGAGACAAGAAGGGCAGAATGTCAGACGAGCTTGCGTGCCCAATTCTCAACCCTTTGAAAATTATATTATTTCCTTCTTTCTCTCTACCAATCTGCCCATCTCTGAAGTCCGCCAACGGACGTACATCCAATTATCAGCACCTCACAGGTCTTTCAGCCAATGTATTTTAACATCCCAGCTCTCAGTCAAACTAAAAATCTCTCTCCAGCGTGAGCACTCACTTTTACTTTCTTCTACCACTAAACGGATTGACTGACGGACCCACGCTTTGTTAGACGTGCCACATACTTAGCACGGATGACCGGATTTCTGTCTGTTTGTCTATCTGTCAGTCTGTTTTCTTTCTTTCTTTCTTTCTTTCTTGCTTTCTTTCTTTCTTTCTTTCTTTCTGTCTGTCTTTATTCATTCATCATTACAACAAATTCTAATTTGTTTCGTTAAATCAATTATTTCTTTCATTTTGAATTGATGGATGACTAGATGGAAGGATTAATGGATGGATGGGTGGATGCTTGGATCGATTGATGGATGGAAGGCAGGAAGGAAGACAGGAAGTACGGATAGATGGATGTATGAGTGGATGGATCTAACGATGAATGGAAGGATGGATGAATTTAGAGACGGAAAGATGTATGGATGGAAGGAAAGACAGATACAAAGATGCACGGATAGATGAATGGAAGGATGGATGGATACATGGATAAATGAACGGATGGATGAATGGTGGATGGATGGATGGATGGAAGGAGTGATGGGTGGTGCATAAATGCATAGATGGGAAGCTGGATAGATAGTTTAATGATTCTATATATAAGCAAGCAAAAACAGGGACATTTAAACAGATATCCAAATAAATATAAATATAGACAGGCAGTCGGACAGATCACCAAATGGGCAGAAAGGCGAAAAGACACAGAGATATACAGAAAGACAGACATGCAGATGGATAGTCAGATAGGCAGACATATATAGTGTCAGACAGACAGGCATGTCAAATTGAACCCAAGACAATCGCGCTGGTTGTTGATTGTCTTTCAACCGCTCCCCATTTTGGTACAATTTCGAGTTATGTGTCTCTAAACCATCTTGACTTCGATAGATGCAAGCCCTATTGCACCTGTGCGCTAATGTATCGACCATTAAAGTTGAAGGTCAGTCTTTCAGAGGGTTTATCAAACCAAGGAATGCACCTCTCAGAGAATGGAGAAGGAAGAGGTGTTCGGGTGCCCGTGGGACAAGTGGAGAAAGCGGTGGAACAGACTGAACACCCGTATGTGGAGAGAATGATATGGTGGGGGATCGGCAGGGGTTCTGTACACATCTCAAACTGAGAGGGAAGCCTAGGAAAACATTCAGACAGATGGCAGTTGAAACGATTTGTGGTATGACTCTTCGCTGGCTGTTGAACGATTAGATGGAGCGCGTGTGTGAATGTCTTGAGTGCAGTGATGTCGTTTCTTAGCTCAACTCAATTAACCACAATACCAGTCAGGGCTGAACTCCTTGTCTCGGCATCAGCACACCGGGTGTTTAAGAAGCTCGCGTTTTTATCCATTCAGCCATGCCGATCTCCTGTTATGATAATGATGATGATATTAATCATGCTGTAGATTACACAAAAGATAATAGCTATAATGATGATGATAATGATGACGATGATACTGACAAAAATGGTGATAAAGGCTGTTATGAAGGTAATGGTAATGTTAACGAAGGTGATGATGATCATGCTGGAAATGATGATGGTGAATAGGTTGTTTACAGGGATACTGACGATGATGATGATGATGATGTCGATTATACTGTTGTAGATTATAAAAGTAAAGTCCGGGAGTCTCCGTGGCGAAGACTCCCTGGGGCTCCGAAGGTTGTGGCTTCGATTCCGGGTCGCATCTTTCTGTTCACGAGCGCATTTTTTCGGAGAATCCTGAGGGTCGTCGCTGGAGCTGCGGAGTTCGTGCTTTGTTCGACGCTTTCTGCGCTGCGGAAAGAGACTGATCCATATGGGATAACAACTCGGTGCAATGAAGTCGACCCTGTCGACTTTAAAGCGACTTTTTTTTTTTAAAGGTAATGCTAATAGCGAAGCTGATAGTGCTTTTAACGCTGATATTGATGCCTAAGATGGTGATAACAATGAGGATGTGAATGATGCTGATGACGATGGTGAAAATCATTGTGATGATGATAGTGAGGATGACGGCATTGATCGTAATGGTCTGACATAACCGCCTATAGTTTGTTTGCGGTGTAAGACATGGGGGGTATTGGGCCTGGGGAATTAAGGCCGCGAGGCTAGTGCAGTCGCCGCCAACTGTGCAGGTTGGGGGTTTTCTTTTTGCCCCCGACAGAAAATAATTCTCACCTTACCGAGGATTCGAACTTGGGTCTCGCGAAGGAAATCATTCTAGCCTCTCGGCCAGCCGCTCCTCATTGTAATGGTCAATGCAGACTAATAATGAAGATGCTAAAGACTTTAGTGGTTGTTATTACCACAGCCACGATCATGATGATGATGATGATGATGATGATGATAATGATTACATTCATTGGATAACTTGATTATCATTATGCTACCGATGATAAGCCAGCTCCGTGGCGAAGGTGTTATGCACGCATTTCGTAATCCCACATACCGCGATAAAACACCCCTGCGGACGATTTGGCACCAGACCGCCTTGCGTTAGTTTTTTACGAAATGTTATGGGTGCCGTTTGTTCAGAAAACAATGGCAAACTTCTGCAAGTAAAACTTGCCAAGGGATCACAAACAGCCAAAAATGCAGGGGTTGAATGCGAAGCCATGTAAAGCATTTGCAACTAACTTTAACCGATGATAAGTCGGCGTCTGTGGCTTAGGCGATAGTGATACACAGTTTCAGATTTCCTCGACATAGCCAGTCGAGAATTCGAAATCAGACGCCGGTTACATGGAAGCATATCGCTTTGCGATAATTTCGAAGATATGAGTCGTGGGCCGTTCAGAAAACAATGGCAAAATACTGAACTTAAGTTAGATAGTTAGTTGTAAGATCATCCTCATTGCATAACGTTCAACTCAGTCCATAAGAGCTCGGATCCCTCTTCAGTATATCCTTCAGCTTGTAGGTGTCGCAGACTAAAGTTCCAGGCTAACAGACTGCACCGTTTTTTTCTTTGTTTTCATTTTTTAAAGTTGCATATCCTTTACAGGACGTTGCAGTCAACACTAGCGTTTTACTGCCATTTTTGATGTCTTGGCAAGATGTTACGTTCGGTAGTTTGCCATTGCTTTCTAAACGATCGGCTCACAAACCAACACTTTAAAACCAGCGCGATACGGTATGCTGTCAAATCGGTCGCCGCTGTATTTCGAACGTGTTTCGACTGCACCTTACTGAACTAACAATTAACTAGAAAATCACGACCAGGCAATATATGATGGAGTTGAATGCAACGTCCTGTAAAGGACAATCAACCAACTTGAACTGACGATGATGTAACCAACTAGGCTCACGCATTCATCACTGGACGAGGTCCAATCGCAGAACCCCCCCCCCCCCCCCCCCCGATCCTCTTGTCCTCCTCTCCAGCTTTTGTCGAACCAGGGTGTTTGTGCTTCACAGACCGCTCTCCAGACACATTTCGGCAAGTTTCTCTCCAGCCTCGCACGCGTTTCCCACGCCAAGCGAACTCCACACTTTTTTCTTCTCCTTCCCCCGTTCTTTGAACTCTAATTTTCGCGTTGAAATCCCCCAAGCTCATCCTGATGTCTCCTTTTTTAAAAACCTTTTCTAATGTCTCTTGAAGTAAATATCTGGATGGCTTGGCCACGTGGCGTGATAGAGACATGAACATATCGTTGTGGCACAAGGTGATGATAAATGTCTCTTGTGAACTACTGTACAATTCTTGAATTGCATTCACTTCTGATGCAGTTGTTTTTGCACATAGTTGTTAAATAAACAGTGGGGTAGGCTGGACTATTGTCACACGTGTAACTATAGGACACGTTCTGGTCAAGACCCGGTTGTAGTTGGTCCCCTGACCCCTCAGACTCCTGGACTCTGCTTTTTCTCACTCACTCAACCTGGGGACATTACCTCTAGGGACTTAATCCATACAGCAGAATCAACAAGAGTGACGTCATCTTAACAACATTCAGTGTATTATACATGATAGTACAGGAGTGGAGACTAAGGCAGTGAGGATATCGATAAGATAGATAAAGAAGGTTAATAAGTTCAGATCTGAGCTGTCATCGGGCAGCTCCCAGTTCGGTCCGTACGTCGGACTGTCCTCGTTCTGTAACCCGGCATCCGAAGGGTCGTCCTCCCAAGAGTATAGACTCGTCACGAGTATGAGTGATGATAGCCTTCCCTCCAGTGACGATCCAGAATTTCAAATGTAGACCAGGTGAACTGAGGCCATCGTTGTCTTCTAACAAATGTAAATACATCAGAATACCCAACTTCACTGAGGCCATCATACTTCTCAATACGTAAATGTCCGGACCTCAGACCGACGTAGGTTGTCTACTGAAGAAAGCACAGTCTCTCACAGAAATGTCCGTAGTGAGTAGGACCACCATCGATTCACTGCGTTACAGCAAAACGCTCACACAGTCGAACCTTCCGTCGGAGCATGGTAGTTCATATACCAGACGGAATGTTTGACCGCATCGTGGCCTGGATAAATCACATGTGCCATCATAGCCTAGCCATAGAAAGTTCTTACTTGGTGAAAGTTGGGGTAGGTGGTTTCTGGGCCGGACCTTCAGATTAGGTCGTAACGTGGCTGAAGGAAAGCTCTCAGGCGGAAACTCTGCGCGCTGCTCCAACACCGGGGAGTTCGCTGCATCACTGGCTTCTGGTACTGGCCTGGCTCCACCTTTCCATCTTCAGTACAGACTGGGTTGGTGCTTCACACTAGAAGGCTGATCCTGTAAGGAGAGCAACTAGTGATATAACTCTGTAATAATCATGTGTACTTGACACATACACGGGCCGCTACGCCCTCAGTAATTGGTAGGCATTTTAACAACGTACCATCTAACCCTATTCATCATACATAAAGAGAGTGTGTGTGAGGGAAGCCCCGTGAAAAGGAGTTCTCATATGTCAGGTACCCCTTGATCAGCTCCGTTTTGGAAGGCCTGTGTTTCATAATGTACGGGTACGGTCTTTCAACACAGATGACATTAGGAACCTATGTGTACACCATTCCGTTTTTCTTTCTCTGTCTCTTCCTCAAAGTGTGTTTCCCACTGGATTCTCAGCCCCAGACCAACTGAAACATCTGACATCCCATTCAGCTCCTTTCCGTACCCGAGCATGGCTGGAGAGTCCCTACTTATTTCTTCCCCCTCTTCAATAAAGGGAAAGAATATTACATAACCATGAGGATTTCCCCTTATATTAGTTAAGTCAAAAGACGTGATTACGTGGTAGCTTCCGGATGTAGAAGGTAGTAATCAGATCCCCGTTCGTTCGCCCCCTTCCGGGTATGTAACCACATCGAACAGTTCTGCTGGTCGCCTGGATCAGCTACAATATTCGTGTACTGCACTCTGCAGCATCTCTATATCCGCCTCTCTCTTTCCCCTCTCTCAGTGGAAGAAAATAATTCCGGGTTGCCTATATATAAAGTTGATTTAATATCAGAAAACAGAATAGTAAAGAGAAGGAGGCATATACAGATTCACAGTTATTATCGGACAATCGATTTACGTAACGCGGTAACCTGCCTGGAACTTCTTCGCGACTGGTCGACATCGTTCACTGCGACACATAATAATCGCTCCAAACGTAACGTTCCATACCTTTCCACTCGACTGGGACTCGACCTCGCTCGCCGTACGAAACCACGGAACAACGCATCTCTTTGCCGCTGCGCCACTCGTCGCTTCGCCGAACGATACCTTCATGTAAATAAGGCATGTTTATATGTGTATGAAAGCTGACAACGTGGTGAGCCGTGGAATAAAAATAGGGGGGGGGGGGGGGAGAGAAAACACAAAGCTGCAAAGTTCACGTCCACTGCTTTAGCCAGGCGATCTTAATCCAACAGGTTTAATCCCCTTAACACCCCCCCCCCTCCACCCCGCCACCCCGGACTTCTCCATGTCCTCCACCGCAAGGTATTACTCATGGCAGTCAAGTGATACTTCCATCACTGACTAGTGCGTCCAAAAAATGCTAAGAAAACCGTCTATGTCACTATGCCACCACCCGAATTCTCTCCATCTTCCTACATTCCTGAACACTAGGAGACTCCGTGGCGAAGTGGTTATACCGCCGGCCTCGCGGTCGCAATGTTGTAGGTTCGATTCAGAGCCACGTCATTCTGTTTACCAGTGCACTTTTTTCGTAGTTACCTCGGGACCGCCGCTGGAGCTACGGAGTTCGTGTTCTGTTCGACGATTTCGTCAGGCCGCACTGCGGAAAGAGACCGAGCCGTATGGGATAGAAACCGGTGCAATGAAGCGACTCTCTTGCCTAATTCTTTCACGGTATAAGTAAATAATCCTTCCACGATAATCATTCTACAGTTCCAAAACTAAGAACCTTTCATGGTATCAAAAGTAAATAATCCTTTCATGCTTTCAACAGTAAATAATTCGTGGATGGATGGATGGGTGAATAAATCCATATATCCATCCATCCATCTATCCATCCATCCGTCTGTCTAATGATCGGTCTTTCTTTACCTGCCTGTCTGAATATCTTTTTGTCTTTCTGTCTTTTTTTTTTCTATCTGTCTATCTGACAGCGTATCCTTCTTTATATGTCTGTCTATTATCTTCAGCATTTCTGTATTGTTGTCTGTCTGCCAGTGTGACACAGCGCCTGTCAGTCCGTAATGCTGTTCTCGTGTATATATGAACAAACATTTAAAAAAGAGAAATGATTAATCGGTTCTAATGGTGTACGCGTAAACACAAGAAATAAATGGGGAGAACCGTTGAGGCCACTAAGACGATTACATAAATAGACACACATAGTATTATTTGGCACTCACAGAAGAAGAAGAAGGAAATAGAGATTAGAAGAAGCACTAGACAACATACAATCTGAAAGCTATAGTTACTCTGGCACTCCAAAGAATTCGCAACATTCGTCTCAGGAACCACATCTCTGTTGCTTCTAATTTCTTCTTAATTTATTCATTTACATTCCAAGATTCACTGCCATACAGCAAAACTGGTTCTACATAGCATTTCAGCACTCTCTTTCTTACATTCAGTGATAGCGACTTATTGCATAAGACACTCTTCATTTTATGAAATGCGGCTTTTGTTTGCCCTATTCAGCTCTTAATCTCTGTTGTACATCTTCCATCTGATGTTATAAATGCCCCTAGGTATTTAAAAGTATCCACTTGGTTAAGAACTTTCCCTTCTATTTCGATGTCCCATTTTGTGTCATCATATTGATATTCTTTGATATCACCTTTGTTACTGTTTTCTTGATATTCAAGGAGAGTCCTTTCTTTGCGCTCTCAGTTATCACAATGTCTAACAATTTTTGTAGGTTTGATTGATTGATTGATTTAGAAACCGACATCACAGCATTCGGGGCATTCCCATAAGCCAGGGGTCACCAAACTTTTTTCACGGCGGGCCGGATTAGCTGAGAAAATGACGAGCGCGGGCCGGATAGTCATTCTGTACAATACTTGCCCCGTTCTCCGTGGCAAAGGTCTTATAGACGCGGTTCGTAATCCCGTATACCCGCGTTCGAAACACAGCTGCGAGCGATTTGGCAGTAGACAACGTTGCGCTTGTTTTACGATATGTTATGGGTGCCGGTCGTTCAGAATGCAATAGTAAACTACTGAAAGTAAACTTGCCAAGACATCAACAACAGCACAATGTTGGTGTTGACTGCAAACGTCCTGTACAGGATATACAGCTAACTTTAACAATAATTGCAAGCCAGAACGAAAGCTCTGGAAAAAAAAGACGAAAAACAAAGTTAATCATGGGAAGGGCGTGCAATGCACAAAAAACAACGACAACCAACATATTTATTTACTATACAAAGTTATCAAAGAAGGCGACGTTAGCAAAAAGATAGTTACATTAGACCTAATGTGCACATATCCGAATCTCACAAACTAAGCAGCAAAAGGGGTTAGGGAGATTTGTGAAACTAACGCGCGGCTTTCAAAATACCATCAATGTTTGGTTTGGAATTACTGCATCCAATCAAGACCTCACATCCAATGTAACCTCACAGAGATGATAGAGATAATAGCACAACGCCGACTGCTTATGGGCCGTAGAAGAAAAGAGGAATAAGAAGACAAAGAAAATCTTATTCTATCTCTACGGCTAACAAGAAAAGAAAAGATTTAGAAACATCCGAAGAAATTCAGTTCCGTGTCCATGGAATCAGAATAATGTAATTGAAAAGATACAACAACATCAGAATAATAATTCCAAAGCACTAATAAATAAAATGCATGATTAGATGCAATGACAAAATAGGCATCCACATGAATAAACATACACATGATCATTCTTCACAGTACCGGTGATCTTTCATCACAGCATGAGTAGTCATCCAACTCAGTACCAGTGATCTTCCATCACAGCACCACTGTAACTGTAGTCTGATACACAACACCAGCAATTATCAGACAACAAGATGGAACAAAGGAACGAACGAACAAACTTTATTTTCAAAGGGTTAAGAATTGGGCACGCAGGCCCGTCTAACATTCTGCCCTTCTATCACTCTCTTCCAAACATTATTTCATTCACACATCATTCAAGGGTAACAGAGAACAGCAACAATATAAAACTTATGCATTATAAAGGCATGGGCAAAATGCGAACATCAAAACTACACGACACAGTAACATTAGATAATGGTCTGACACTTATTAGCCATGTGGAATATACTGGCCTACCAAAAGGGGACTGGCTATTATACTGGGGTTTTGTTGTTATTATTATTATCACTATTATTATGGGGGAAGGTAATCCGTACTGAGATAGTGTTCGAGTAATTTGCGATCATATGAATAGGGATTGGTGATGTCTTTGATTTCTTGTGGAAGATTGTTCCACAGCTGAGCTGCAGAGTACGTTAAGCTTGTTTTGTATAAGTCAATCCTAGGCTTCGGAATGTGTAATATATTTAAACGTTTACTGTATCTAGTAAGTCAGGTCTTAGTCAGATATGACTGAGCTACCGTATGACAGTAGATGGTACTACCTGCTTTCTGTCAGCGCCGAATGTTGGGCGGCGCTTACCAAACCCGACACCTCACATTGTGCCAACGGCTTCGGGCGGAAGAGCGCAATTGGGAGGATACTAGCCTTATCCTGGTGCGAGGAAATGCAACCCAAAGACAAAATAAGTCATGGCAGGGCAGACCAGGCCCTAAGCCTTGGTTGGCAGCTGGTCTAGGATCGAAGCTCCGACAGGCGGACAGTTAGAGCATTGCTTTGCTGATCCGGCAGCTTCTGCAGCTTATCTTGTTCCAGATGTATAGGTGTTAACTTTCCTCTGGAGTGAACTAGGCAGGCCGAGAGAGGGATCATGCTGCATGGGCAACACATTGTTTCTTTATTTTAGCCCAGGCTTTGTGCTATGGAGAGGCAATAACTCCATCCCTGGTCTTAACCGGTCTCGAAGCGAGAGGCAACTGTTACGGGTTATAAGTCCTTGTCAGTTGGCGTAGACATGGGGCGCCACGCGTTGCCTCTGACGGTGGGAGACACCTACAGGTGTCACTGATCAGCTACCGCCCGCCTCAAGCTGGGCAGCCCCCGGCCAATTGGGTGCTGATCCGCCACAGCCTGACTGCTTCAATGGGTGCTTGGGGCTAGGACAAAATCTGAATCGCAGGCTGTAAAACCAGTGCACCAGGTACTAATAAAAAGAATAATAGAAACCTCAAGCTACGGCTTGCAACCTGGAACGTGAGAACCATGTGTCCAGGATTTTCCACTGACTTGACAAATATTGACGATGTGAGAAAAACGGCTGTGATTGATGCTGAACTCAATCGTTTTAACATTGATATTGCTGGCCTGCAGGAGACTCGCCTCGCTGAGGAAGGGTCACTCAGGGAAAACAATTACACCTTTTTTTGGAAGGGAAGAGGGCAGGCAGAAAAAAAGGAAACACGGTGTGGGCTTTGCAGTGAAGAATTCGCTACTGGGAATGATTGATATCCCAGCTGGAGGTAATGAAAGATTATTATCACTGCGCTTGGCAACCTCTTGTGGATTTGCCACCATTCTCACTGCATATGCACCGACACTCACTTCCTCTGATGATGTGAAGGATACGTTCTATGAGCAGCTAGACTCTGCGATCAAGGCAGTTCCAAAATCCGACTACATTTATATGCTCGGTGATTTCAATGCCCGTGTGGGCAAGGACTCGAGTTCATGGCCAGTGTGCCTTGGAAAATACAACATCGGTCGCATGAATGATAATGGGCAAAGGCTGCTGGAGCGTTGCACTAGAAATTACCTATGTATTACAAACTCCTTTTTTAAAACAAAAGAGATGCATAAGGTCACATGGAAACATCCAAGATCCGGCCATTGGCATCAGCTGGACTTCATTATCACACGGAGACAACATCTGAACCATACATCATTAACTCGAAGTTACCACAGTGCTGACTGTGATACAGATCATTCTTTGGTTGTTGCAAGGGTTAGACTGAGACCAAAGAGAATCTACACAGCTAAACACAAGTCTAGCCCCAGGATTAATATTATAAACACTCACGATCCTGGAAAGTGCTTTGAATTTCAACAGCAAATTGAGGACGCTTTCAATGATACATCAGAAAATTGAATAGTAAATGATAAATGGAGTAAACTTAAGGAAACTATTTATAAAACAGCGGTAGAGGTTTACGGCACTGTGGATCATAAGAGGCAGGACTGGTTTGCGGCAAACAGCCACATACTGCAGCCTTTGATTGATAAAAAGAAGATAGCTCTCTTAAGAAACAAGGAAAGACCAACGCGTAACACTCTGAGTGAGCTGAAGCAAGCGACGAAGGATGTACAAAAGGCTGCCAGGCAGTGTGCGAATGACTATTGGATCAAGTTATGTGAGTCCATTCAAATCGCAAGTGATAAGGGAAACATCAGAAGCATGTATGAAGGGATAAAGAAAGCCTGTGGTCCAACGATCAAAAGAAGTTCACCGCTGAAAACCTTGACTGGAGAAATCATCACTGATAAGAAACAGCAGATGGATAGATGGGTCGAGCACTATTTAGAGCTTTACTCAAGTGAGACCAAGCTGGCGGATGATGCCCTCGACGCCATAGAGGCCCTGCCAACTCTTGACCACCTGGACACACTTCCCACTATAACAGAAGTTAAGTGTGCTATAAATAAGCTTGCATCTGGCAAGGCTCCAGGTAAGGATGGGATTCCAATAGAGGTGATCAGGAGTGGGCAAGACACCCTCGCTCTACAGATCCACCAGCTAATAGAGCTATGCTGGCGAGAATGACAAGTCCCACAGGATTTCAAAGATTCAAACATCATAACGCTGTACAAGAACAAGGGAGATCGGAGCGACTGCAACTATAGGGGTATCTCACTTCTGTGTATTGTTGGGAAAGTATTTGCCAGAATTGTCCTGCGCAGACTTCAAGTCCTGGGAGATCAAGTCTACCCCGAATCACAGTGCGACTTCCGTCAGAACCGGTCTACCATTGATATGATATTCTCATTGCGACAGATGCAAGAAAAGTGCCGGGAACAAAATCAGCCACTGTTTATTGCCTTCATCGACCTCACAAAGGCATTCGATTTGGTCAGCCGTGAGGGTCTGTTCAAAGCACTAAAGAAGATTGGCTGTCCACTAACTCTTCTGTCCATTGTGGAATCGTTCCACACAGGCATGAAGTGTATAATCAAGTTTGATGGCTCAACTTCAGAAGAGTTTGAAATCAAGAGTGGAGTTAAGCAAGGTTGTGTACCATCCCCCACCCTCTTTGGGATATACTTTTCACTTCTACTGAAATATGCCTTTCGTGATCAGAATGACGGTATATACATTCACTCACGTTCAGATGGTGGCTTCTATAATGCTCAGAGATTGAAGGCCAAAACCAAAATTAGCAGGGTACTAATCAGAGAGTTGCTTTTTGCGGATGATGCTGCGATTACCACCCACTCTGAGGAAGAATTACAACATCTACTATCTGCATTCTCCAATGCTTGTTCTGAATTTGGTTTAACAATTAACAAAAAGAAGACACAGATTATGTCACAAGGTGCACATGGTGTACCATCAATCTTTATTGACGACGCCGAACTGGAGATAGTAGACCATTTTACATATCTAGGATCAGAGGTAAATAGCAAATTATCCCTCGATCAGGAAATCAACATCAGGATTGGCAAGGCAGCAACAACAATGAACATGTTAGCAAAAAGAGTCTGGGAGAACAGGAAGCTTACTGTCAAAACAAAAGTCCTCGTCTACCAAGCCTGTGTCCTTAGTACTCTTCTTTATGGCAGTGAAACCTGGACAACTTACTCACGCCAAGAGAAACGTTTAAACAGCTTTCATTTGCGGTATCTGCGAAGAATACTTGGTATTAAGTGGCAAGACAAAATCACAAATACTGAAGTATTGGAAAGATCAGGTTGTGTGACGGTGTATTCCATGCTCAGTCTTCGTAGACTTAGATGGATAGGACACGTTAGGAGGATGGATGATGGTAGAATACCAAAGGACATCTTTTTTGGTGAATTACAGACGGGTAGGAGATCTCAAGGTCGGCCTCTACTACGATACAAAGATGTGTGTAAGCGGGACATGATTGATACAGGCATTGATAATGCACAATGGGAGCACGTCGCCGCTGAACGTGTTGCATGGAGGGCAACTATCAGAAATGGAATAAAGACCAAGGAGAAAATGATTGCAGATAAAGCACACACAGAGCGTGAGAGACGTAAGATGGTGCAAAATGGTGGAAATGACCATGTTTTCACATGCACCTACTGTGGGCAAACATTTGCAGCAAGAATTGGCCTTACCAGCCACACTCGCCACCGCCATGGATCGTAGTTATTGCCATATGACAGTTATTAAGCCTTTTTGAAGCACAATGTACCAAACTATCGTCTGTCAAGACGGAAAGGTGCCAATGACTGTGTCTAGCATTATATTTAAACAATGGCCAAAGGTAATTTGGGGCATTCCGATGCAGGATTTTGTGAATTAGTTTAGCTTTATTGAAAAGCAGGCGTTTGCGGAGTGGTAGTAACTGAAGGCGTTTATACAGGCTGGGATTGTCAGATAAATGTTTGCTATAAATTAGACTCATGGCCCGTCTCTGGAGTGAGTAAAGTCGCTTGGTGTTTGAATTAGAACAACCGTCCCAGATTGTAGAGCAGTAGTCAAAGTGTGTCTGAATATGAGAAGTACAGAATAGTTTCCTTGTGTCCTCATCAAGGAAGTTTTTAATTTTGGCGAGTTGGTAGACTTTTTTCGCTGTTTGTTTAATGAGCGCTTGAACGTGGGAATTAAAGGTGAGGTTTCTATCAATGATTAGGCCTAATGTTTTGTGCTCAATTACACTTTCTACTGGCATGTTATCGATGTGAAGTTGAAGTGATGTGTGTGAGCTTAGAGTTTGAAGTCTTTGTCTGGTTGATAATAACATTGATTTTGTTTTAGTGATACTAATTTGCATACGGTTAAATAGCTCCACCTAACTACATTATTTAATTCTTGTTGTAAAGACGACTCCAGTAAAATACAGTTTTCAGCGTTTGTGTACACTGTACAGTCGTCTGCAAATAGATCGCAGGACGATGAAAGATGCAAAGGTAGATCGTTAATATATATGGCAAATAATAGAGGGCCAAGAATAGAGCCTTGCGGTACTCCAATATTGAAGGTAGTGGTTTGAGACAACGATTTAGTATGTGATACTACTTGCTTTCTGTTCGATAGAAAAGTTGATATTAGAGTGACTACATTAGGGCCAATTTTCATTGTCTCAAGTTTCTTAATTAAAATAACATGGTCTATCATATCAAATGCTTTCTTGAAATCAATAAACACAGTTCCACATAGATTGTTATTGTTTATACTCTCGTGCCAATTTTCTATCATATTCAGTGTCCTTTGCAGAACCTCGCTTCCATAACAACCTTCCGAAAAACCTCTAGATCATAATCAAGATGTCCCTCTTCAGATACACCCACCTGGAGATCATCCGCCGCATCATGTACCCATCTTCTCTTTGGCCTTCCTCTTCCTCTCTTCCCAGGCATATACTCCTCCATTATTGTTCTCAGGCACAGACATAGCTATTCTATTCCTATATTCCTATTTAAACTATGAAGGTTCATTCAAACTCACCCCACAGCAGATATCGTCAATCCACAATTAAGATCCTCTCAGATCTTTTAGATCTTCACAGGGCCTGTCTGCCCTCTCAACTGCGAATTGGAAAAACAGTGGCCACGCTCGGCCATGCCTGGGGCACGTTAGCCCATCTGCTTGGTAGTGGCTCAAAGGGATGAGTTCAAACCCTTTGCTGAAAATTAGACATCAGCATCTCTTCGGCCTCAGTTGTTCTCAAGGCCAAAGAGGCGGGAACATGGCGTGACTGGGCTCTTATAGGCACGCCAACACAACATCCCAGCATTCTATGTATTTTTTTACCAGGGTTCATGGGATATGCTACTGTATACTCTTGTAGAGCCGCGGCAGGCGGCTTCATTTGGTAATAGAATATATCTCATAATAAGGTTTGCAAAATATATAAATAGGGCCGCATGAATAAACAACCTAGTGCAGCCAGGAGGTCTCCGCACGTGTGAAGATCTCCTATTATTCTACACATAATATTACATTTAAATTGTATCACAACGTCTCGTGTTTCATACGCTATATCAAGCAAGTTCGAGTACCGTCGGCGGGCCGGATGAAATGACGTCGCGGGCCGTAGTTTGGTGACCCCTGCCATAAGCGCTCCTTCCCCATCCTCAGAAGCCAGCAAAGAGTTCCAACCCCAATAGTACCAGTAGCAATCTTTTTTTTTTTTTTTTTGGTAGGTCTGTTGAATTATCCACCACCAATACTGTGTCATCTGCATAGCGCATATTATTTGTATTATAACATCCGATTGGTATTCCTGGCGTTTCTTTGATCGCTCTCATTATTACTTCGCTATATAGGGAGAAGAGATCCAGTGACAAGACACACCCCTGCCGCCTGCCGCACTCCTAGCTTTATCTGTTCGTAACTTCCCTCTTTATTTCCCATGTTAATTGCTGCTAGTTGGTTCCAGTAAATATTCTTTATTATTCTTAAATCTTTCTCATCAATGCTGATATCTTCCAACATTATAATAATAAATCATACAATTCAACTGCGCATGCATTTCCCTAGTTGCTTAGAGCATATTTAAAAGAGCATAATAACATGGTAGTGATGCCTTGATTGATCACTACACTTAATAATTATGTTCAAGCATTCTGCGGAATTACAAGATATCTAAACACACACACTCACACACACACACACACACACACACACACACACACACACACCCTCACGCACATAGTCAAGCAATAGTAGGGGACATAATTCTTATGTGGACACTTCTTATATTGTGGCAAGGGAGATTACTTGTTTTAAAAAAAATAAATTATATACTAGCAAGGATAATAAATTTTATTTTTAAACGTCTAAATTTTTGTCTTATAAATAAGATAACTAGACAAAAAGTAAACATTATTAACTTCGAATATAATACTTTCAAATTTATTTAATAAATGATTCCAATTTTTATGTACTTACATTTTAGAACACACTTTTTCCTCACATGGGTAATTCTTGAAATTTTATTTGTGTACTTTCAATGTAGAAGTATGTTAGAAATATAATCCACACCCTATATGGGGAAAGAACATTTTTTAACTGGCCTATTACGGCCACATAAAGTGTACAGGAAATTAACCACACACATCCCTCTCCTGTCCTTTCTCTTGTTTATAAAATACTAGCTGACTCGGCCCGTTTATGGGCTTCATATATAGAGATTGTCATGGACTCTGTTATTCCCTCTGTCCATCTTTTACATGGCCGGCATCTTCTTATGCTTCCCTCTGGTCTGTACATCATTGCTTGTTGTGGTATACTGTTAGTTGGTAGCCTAGTTAATGGCCGAGCATTTAACTTGCTGTTTTCTAACGAAAACCGGCTCCATAGAGAATGTGTTACGGATGCAATTCGTAAACCCGCATAGCCGCGTTCGAAAACAGCTGTGGGTGATTTGACAGCAGACCGCCATACGTTTTTTTTAAATAAAATGATATGGATTCCGGTTGTTTAGAAAGCAATGGCAAACTACTGAACGTAAACTTGCCCAGGAGTGACGAACAGCTAAAAATGCTGGGGTTGACTGCTAAGTCATGTAAAGGATGTGCAACAACTTCTAACGAAATCTAGCGCTGGTACAATCCCCACTTTTAGTCCTGACAAATGATTCTTAAGAAATGAAAATTAGGGGGCATAACAATATAATTTTGACTTTAAGGGCAGTTTCTCTAATTAAAAGTGTAAAAAAATAGTATGTGTATTTATAGCAATTTACTCACGTATATAAATAAACGTATAAACGTATAAAACTGTTTTATCCACTTAAAACATAATGTAATGTTAATTAATTCTGTAAGTTTTCTTATTTTCTTTATATATTTTAAAATGTTTAATATGTAGAATTTCTCACCCGCTTCTTTGTTCTGGATTTAAAGTTTATTAAATGTAATGTCAGAAGGTGTATATTCTTCTTGTCACGAGCTCGCCATGAGTTAACCAGATAATAATACCGACGTTTGCTTGGCGTATATTTTCTAGGCCACAACAGTCGTACTAACAGAGTAAACACAGCTGCACAGGTTACATCGTGTCAGCCCATAAACACATTTGGTGGTGAGTGAGAAGGAAGGGATACAATGCGTTGGCAGTTTATAAACATTTAGAATCACATAGCCTTGCCCGGCTCAGTACATGGAACAGCCCTGTCTGTCAGTTATAGTTCCGGACATCAGGCGAAATGGCTGCTGGGATTGTCACCACTGAACAGAAGCTTGACAGTTTGTCAACAGTCAGAGACAAACCGGAATTGGCAGCGAGAGACAGGAAACAGTACATCTGTCAAGTCTTGTTTCCGGAACATCGAGAAGATTGACAGCGTGTTGGGAAAAACTCTTTGTTGGAACTGTACAGTAACTCTGTAGATTGTTTTGGATGTCACAACCAGTGATGACAAATCTAACATTAATGGAGCCAGGGAGGATGGATCCCTGACAGGAGATGATCTGCCACTGTGCCACCTGTGTGGGGGCATAAAGGAGAACGTCACGTGGCCAACTTTGGTAGTTTGCCATATAAACCCGAGTTGGGATCAACTAGGGGGGAGTTGACCAAGAACCGTGGATTATGATGGACGTGTTTGTGGGAGAGCTCTACAGTGTTAGATTAATTTAAGATTAACTAGCATGTGCCGTTATGGCAAAGTGTAGTAGCCATCCCGGGAATGAGGCGGTTTTTACATAAGGTAGTCAATATAGTCTATTAGTTCTACTTAATATAGACTGTGGCCTTGTTAAACTATAGTGTGATGATTAGCACTGTTAGTGGAAACTAGTTAGAGTAAGAATAGTGATATTAACTCTGCTAGTTAAGAATAGATTAGTGAAGTGTTGATAAGCTTTACTAGTTGAGAATTGAGTAATGAGGGATAATTGGGATCTTCCCGTAGGTGTCCCTGGTGGGCGGGGTTCCGCATTCTGTTTGGTGATTTTTCCTTTGTCATAGCCTGATTCGACTCTAGGTGGGTAGCTAATCTGCTCTATGACTAAGTCTAGTTAGCTAAAGATCATTAAGCAAGGTGATAGGCTTACACTCAGCCGAAGGGATCAGTGACTAGTACTATCACCAGATGTGTTGTTTCTATCCTAGGTTCCCTACCAGATCCAAGGAAACTCTACAAGTTTTGGGAAAGAATTAAAAAACCCATTCTGAAGAACACCAGTTCAAGAGTCAATAAAGTTGCATACAGAAACGTAACTTACGCTAGAAGGAAATTGATTCATCAAAGAGAGTGATGCATACTGATGCACCACACAGCATTAGACAGTAGTAACGAACTGAGAGCCGGCTAATAGTACCTAGTGTTAGTACAGTAACAATTAACATTAGTAATTAGCACTTATGGACTGAGTGGTTCAATGTGCAACGAGGATGATCTGTCGACTAACTAACTAACTAACTAACTGCGTACACACTGCAAAAGACTTGTGCAGTTTGTTTAGGAACATTAGGAACGGACATTGTGTAGAGTGCAACCGGTCCATGATTAACTGTTAATACCACCGGTGTCTATTTCGGATGTTCATGAAATTGGATTACCAGAGGTCTACAGAGGCAAAGCAGTATCCGGCAAGATGGTTTCGGCAACGGGTGAGAAGTACATGTTCTGACGTAACGTGCTGTGGTCTATCTTTGCTGTGATCAGCTGACTGAGTTGATGTCTGAGAGACAGAGTCTACACACTTTATAGAACACGTCACACATTTTCTTCGCATACACGTCTCATACACGTTACACTTTTATTTTAATAAATTAATCTTTATTAATTTCTAGAAGCAACAGTTGTTGAGTATGTTGCGTTGGGGAAGTATGAGAAGGGGGCATAGTACGACAGTGTGAGAGTGATAGGAAAAGGTGTCCATAGGCTGATGGAGTGTGTTGGACGGAAGCGGGTGGATTCTCCAGAATATTGAGGGGGAAAAAATAATATTATAATGTGGGTGTCGGATCTCCTCACTCCAGGGACGACACTTTAAAGGAGGACACGACATTATTGGGGGCTCGTAAACGTGATATTTGGACAATGGGATCTCTCGTAAACGGGATCTTTGGACAGCGGGATCTATCGTAAACGTGATCTTTGGACAGCGGGATCTCCCGTAAACGGAATCCTTGGCCAGCGAGATCTCCTGCAAGCAGGAACCTTTGACAGTAGGATCTTCTGACAACGGGGTCTTTTGACACGGGATCCCTAGTTATAAGAGGGAGATATCATTTTGGAGAATCCAGCTAGAGTGAATGTGGATAGGGGTTAGGACTAATATCTTACCTGTTCACACTTCACACGTCTGCATAGGTCTGTGGTCCTGATTCTACTCTTGTCACTGAGTGAATGTGCTGTGTGTGGTATATCTAGATTTATAGTACTTGTTCATATATCTGTATAGTAATTTGCAGTTATATTGTACTAGACCTGCTAGCTTACCTTTCTGTATAATGGCCACCCCTAAACTTAGCACGTTAGAATTAAAGGCAAGGGGGGAAGAAATGGGATTGGCGGGGTCTGCTCTAACGGATTACATACAGGAAGTGGAGAGAGAGTATCGTCAAGCAGAAAGGGAAGATCGAAAGGCCGAGCTGGAATTGAGAAGGATGGAGTTGGAACAAGCAGCTAAGAAATTGGAAGCTGAGCAAGCAGCTAAGAAATTGGAAGCTGAGCAAGCAGCTAAGAAATTGGAAGCTGAGCAAGCAGCTAAGAAATTGGAAGCTGAGCAAGCAACTAAGAAATTTGAAGCTGAGCAAGCAGCTAAGAAATTGGAAGCTGAGCAAGCAGCTAGGAAATTTGAAGCTGAACAAGCAGCTAGGAAATTAGAAGCTGAACAGGAAGCACAGAAAAGGGAGCACGAGTACCGGATGAGGGAACTCGAGTTGAAGAGTCAATCTAATGGAGAAACTGAGGGAGCAGTTGGAGGTTCCTCCATCCCAGGCTCAACACCAGTAGGTGGACATGGGTACCATGCCATGAAGTTTCCTTTGGCGGTCTACGAGGAGGACAAAGAGAAGATTGATCAATACCTTCAACGCTTCGAGGCTATGTCAGTTGCTATGGGTCTGGAGCGTAACAAATGGAATCTTAAGCTATCCCAGGGTTTACGCGGGACCGGATACGAGGTTTATACTCGCCTGCCACCAGGACATGAGAACAATTATGATGAGTTAAAGACGGCTCTGCTGAAACGATTCGAGGTTACGTCACATACCTACCGGAAAAAATTTCGAGCAGCGAAACGAGAACCGGGGGAGTTGTTTGCCGCCTACAGTTTGCGTCTAAAATCTTATCTCCACAAGTGGATGGATTTGGCTGGGTTCGCACATGACTATGAGAGTCTGGAAGAGCTCATGGTGGTCGACCAGCTGAAGAAGCAAATGTCTAAACCTCTCAGGACGTTCCTGAGAGAACAAGGAGCAGAACGTATTGACCTCGTGACTAAATTAGCAGAACGGTTCGTCGAGGTACATGGGGAGGCAGGGGAAAACCTTTCCACCAACACTAAAAGTCAAGAGAAACATGACAAGAAGAAAGCCAAAAACTCAGGAACCAAAAAGTGGGAACCTTATGTGCAAAAATCAGAGGATAGTTCAGAGAAGAAGGAGGGAAGCAAGAGCACTTCAAGCTCTACACCTAAACGACCGTGGTCGGAGAAGTGGTGTTCAATTTGTAAGTCACCCTCTCACAATACGAGGGACTGCAAATTGAAGGCTAAGAACCCTCACTTCGCAGCATGTCAAGTGACTTCCAAGGAGGTTATCACGGAAAATGCCAAGGTCAACAAGGAAGCTCGCCACCAGGAGAGCTCACTCAAGTCTGGCAATAGAAAATCTAGGACAGGGAAATGGTGCAACCAATGCCAGTCGAATACGCACAATGCTATTGACTGCAGAGGAGAGTCAGGAGACACTCAATTCGTCGTGTGCCCCGGGAAACCTAAGGTGGAGCCCACCGAACAGGTCGAGGCCGAGGAAGAGACTCCAGACCAGGAAAAACCACCTGTAGTGGAATTGGTAGAGGTTAACGGTCGTCAAGTGGAGTGTTTATACGACACAGGACTGGACGGGGAGGCCGTGATTTCTGCGGATCTGGTACATCCAGAACAATTCACAGGTGAGACCTTGGATATACAGCCTGCACAGAAGAGTGCTGTAACCATGAAGTTGCCTATTGCTAATGTGGAGATTCGGTCAAGGTACGTCACCGGCACCATCAAGGCCGCTGTATTGACCGATCCCATTTTTCCAGTCATCCTAGGTTGCCGGTATGTCTTTCTGGGAATGCCCAGGGAGCCAATCCATATGGGAGCAATGCAGACTCGTTCTCAGACGAAAACGGAAGAGGCAGACGCAATTGTGACTAACCCAATGCCGGGGGAGCTACGAACTGCCCAGAGTGAGGATGATACTTTACGTCCTTGCTACAAAAAGCTGCAGAAAAGTGCTGATCCACCAGGACAGGGGCAGTACTACATGAAGAATAGGATACTCTACAGGAGAGCAGGAAGGGGAGACAACCTATACGGTCAGTTGGTCGTCCCGAAAGCTCACCGGTCCCAGATTCTTCATATGGGGCATACCATCTCCTTTAGTGGACACATGGGTATTGCCGCCACCATGCAGCGGATTTCCTGCCATTACTATTGGCCGGGAATGACAGATGATGTGCGTCGGTATGTGAAGTCATGCCCTGAGTGCCAGAGGGTGGCACCGAAACACTGGACAGCACCGGTGGTGTTGGGTGAGATGCCCATCATGAACTCTCCTTTCGAGAGGGTAGCCATCGATATCGTGGGTCCACTTCCCAGGACTAGGAAGAGGAACATGTATATACTCACAATGGTGGATTGCTGTACAATGTGGGGTGAGGCTATACCGTTGACCACGATTGACTCGAAAAGAGTGGCGGACGCACTGATGGAGGCCTTTACCAGATTAGGCTTTCCGGATCAAATTCTGACGGACAATGGATCTCAGTTTTGTGGAAAACTCATGGAGGAGGTATTTAGGGTGTTTCACTCTAACCACATACATACCAGCCCTTACCACCCTCAAGCCAATGGACAAGTAGAGCGTTTCAACGGCACGTTGATGACAATGCTCAGGAAACTAGCGCAGGAAAAACCTGATAGGTGGGATGAATATATCCCAGCCGCACTCTTTGCCTATCGGGAAGTTCCTCATGGCTCAACAGGACTACCACCCGCTACGTTGCTGTTTGGTCGTCCAATCAAAGGACCGTTGGAAGCCATGTTGAGGAGTTGGACTGAAGAGGGGACGTCAGAAGAAGTGATCTCATCCTATCAATACGTGGAGGAACTGAAAGAAAAACTCCATAAGGGATGGACTCTGGCAAATCAAAACTTGAAAAAGGCCAGGAAAAGACATGCGGCTTACTACAACCGTAGGTCTAAAGAAAGATCTCTAGAGGTAGGAGATAAAGTCTTGTTGCTACTCCCAACGGGAAACAACAAACTGGAGATAGGTTGGCAAGGACCATTTCCCGTGGAAAGGGTGATATCCAGAACCAACTATCAGATCCGGATCCGGGGAAAGTCGAAGATTTTCCATATCAATCTCTTGCGGAAATACGAAGAGAGACCCGGAGACAAGGCAGCTCACCTCATGGCAATGGCAGTTGCAGTGGAGACAGAAGTGGGAACCAGCTAGGGCAGGGAATATCCCTTGGAACACCAGGAAACCTATAGGGATGTGCAAGTGAACCCTGATCTGACCTCCCAGGAGAGGGAAAAGATAACCCAGGTTCTCAAGTCTCATAAGGAGATACTGACTGATAAACCAGGACGAACGAGGTTGGTTGAGTTCGAGATGACTTTGACCACACAGGAGCCTGTTCGCCAAAAGGTTTACCCAGTGCCATTCTCTAAAGAAAAGGCCCTGGAGGAGGAAATACAGAAACTGCTGGAGGATGATGTGATTGCACCATCCACATCCCCATACAATGCAGGGGTAGTTTTGTTACGCAAACCAAGTGGAGAACACAGGTTGTGTATAGATTACCGACTTCTGAACAGTCATACACAGTTTCAGGTGGAACCTTTGCCGAATCCAACTCAGTTATTCGCTAGGCTCCATAAGGCTCGGTACTTTTCAAAGGTGGATCTGAGTCGGGGGTATTATCAGATACCAGTCAAACCGGAGATTCGACCACTGTTAGCTTTCAGTACACCCAGTGGACACTACGAATTCAAAGTCATGCCCTTTGGACTCAGCAATGCACCTAGTGTGTTTACACGCATGATGAGGACTTTACTAGATCCGTTACAGGATCCATCCATCATCTCATTCATGGATGATATTCTGATTTCCAGTGACAGCTTGGATGACCACTTACAATCCTTGGAGAGAGTGTTTAAGAGGCTCAAGGAAGCAGGGCTTACTGCTCGTCCAACCAAGTGCATGATTGGTTACCAGACTCTGGAATTTCTAGGTCACACCATCACTCCAGGACACATTGTCCCAGAAGAGAAGAACCTGGAGAAAATCAGAAATGCACCAAGGCCAAAAACGAAGAAGGATGTGCGATCTTTTCTCTCGTTGTGTGGGTTCTACCACAAATTTATCCCACATTTCACGGAACTGGGAACTCCGTTGACGGAAACCTTGAAAAAGGGATTCCCGGACCAAATCATTTGGACACCAGAATGTGAGAATGCCTATAGTCAGTTAAAGGAGGCCTTGGTCAGCAAACCTGTATTACAGCTCCCTGACCTTTCCAAACAATTTGTGTTGAGAACGGATGCAAGTGCGATTGGAATTGGAGCCGCTTTGTTACAGGAAGGAAAAGACGATGCTTCGGTTTTGAAACCTGTGGCATACGCAAGTAAGAAACTTCTACAGGCGGAGAGGAATTATTCAACCGTCGAGAGAGAGTGCTTGTCCCTCGTATGGGCAGTGCAAAAATTTCAGCCATATTTGCATGGAGTTAAGTTTCGGGTCCAGTCGGATCATCAGCCCCTGATGTTCCTGGCTACTTCTCAGAAGCTCAACGCACGTTTGATGCGGTGGTCGTTGTTACTTCAACCTTATAATTTCACAGTAGAGTACATTCCGGGGAAGGAGAATGTTGGAGCGGACTTCTTGTCAAGACACCCAGCTCCTGAAGAAGAGGAATGAATCATCTGGATTTAACTCATGGGGGAGAAGAGTGAGATGGACTACTCTCTTAAGAGGGGGCCTATGTCACGAGCTCGCCATGAGTTAACCAGATAATAATACCGACGTTTGCTTGGCGTATATTTTCTAGGCCACAACAGTCGTACTAACAGAGTAAACACAGCTGCACAGGTTACATCGTGTCAGCCCATAAACACATTTGGTGGTGAGTGAGAAGGAAGGGATACAATGCGTTGGCAGTTTATAAACATTTAGAATCACATAGCCTTGCCCGGCTCAGTACATGGAACAGCCCTGTCTGTCAGTTATAGTTCCGGACATCAGGCGAAATGGCTGCTGGGATTGTCACCACTGAACAGAAGCTTGACAGTTTGTCAACAGTCAGAGACAAACCGGAATTGGCAGCGAGAGACAGGAAACAGTACATCTGTCAAGTCTTGTTTCCGGAACATCGAGAAGATTGACAGCGTGTTGGGAAAAACTCTTTGTTGGAACTGTACAGTAACTCTGTAGATTGTTTTGGATGTCACAACCAGTGATGACAAATCTAACATTAATGGAGCCAGGGAGGATGGATCCCTGACAGGAGATGATCTGCCACTGTGCCACCTGTGTGGGGGCATAAAGGAGTACGTCACGTGGCCAACTTTGGTAGTTTGCCATATAAACCCGAGTTGGGATCAACTAGGGGGGAGTTGACCAAGAACCGTGGATTATGATGGACGTGTTTGTGGGAGAGCTCTACAGTGTTAGATTAATTTAAGATTAACTAGCATGTGCCGTTATGGCAAAGTGTAGTAGCCATCCCGGGAATGAGGCGGTTTTTACATAAGGTAGTCAATATAGTCTATTAGTTCTACTTAATATAGACTGTGGCCTTGTTAAACTATAGTGTGATGATTAGCACTGTTAGTGGAAACTAGTTAGAGTAAGAATAGTGATATTAACTCTGCTAGTTAAGAATAGATTAGTGAAGTGTTGATAAGCTTTACTAGTTGAGAATTGAGTAATGAGGGATAATTGGGATCTTCCCGTAGGTGTCCCTGGTGGGCGGGGTTCCGCATTCTGTTTGGTGATTTTTCCTTTGTCATAGCCTGATTCGACTCTAGGTGGGTAGCTAATCTGCTCTATGACTAAGTCTAGTTAGCTAAAGATCATTAAGCAAGGTGATAGGCTTACACTCAGCCGAAGGGATCAGTGACTAGTACTATCACCAGATGTGTTGTTTCTATCCTAGGTTCCCTACCAGATCCAAGGAAACTCTACAAGTTTTGGGAAAGAATTAAAAAACCCATTCTGAAGAACACCAGTTCAAGAGTCAATAAAGTTGCATACAGAAACGTAACTTACGCTAGAAGGAAATTGATTCATCAAAGAGAGTGATGCATACTGATGCACCACACAGCATTAGACAGTAGTAACGAACTGAGAGCCGGCTAATAGTACCTAGTGTTAGTACAGTAACAATTAACATTAGTAATTAGCACTTATGGACTGAGTGGTTCAATGTGCAACGAGGATGATCTGTCGACTAACTAACTAACTAACTAACTGCGTACACACTGCAAAAGACTTGTGCAGTTTGTTTAGGAACATTAGGAACGGACATTGTGTAGAGTGCAACCGGTCCATGATTAACTGTTAATACCACCGGTGTCTATTTCGGATGTTCATGAAATTGGATTACCAGAGGTCTACAGAGGCAAAGCAGTATCCGGCAAGATGGTTTCGGCAACGGGTGAGAAGTACATGTTCTGACGTAACGTGCTGTGGTCTATCTTTGCTGTGATCAGCTGACTGAGTTGAAGTCTGAGAGACAGAGTCTACACACTTTATAGAACACGTCACACATTTTCTTCGCATACACGTCTCATACACGTTACACTTTTATTTTAATAAATTAATCTTTATTAATTTCTAGAAGCAACAGTTGTTGAGTATGTTGCGTTGGGGAAGTATGAGAAGGGGGCATAGTACGACAGTGTGAGAGTGATAGGAAAAGGTGTCCATAGGCTGATGGAGTGTGTTGGACGGAAGCGGGTGGATTCTCCAGAATATTGAGGGGGAAAAAAATAATATTATAATGTGGGTGTCGGATCTCCTCACTCCAGGGACGACACTTTAAAGGAGGACACGACACTTCTGTTCATTACTTTTATAAATAAAAGCATTATTTTGTTTGCCTCTTTCTTATTGTCGTATATAATGTACTAAGTACTAGTTTCATTAGCCTGTTCCATGCAGTCGTTGTTAGTCACTCAGTAAACACAAGAAATAAATGGGGAGAACCGTTGAGGCCACTAAGACGATTACATAAATAGACACACATAGTATTATATGACGCTCACAGAAGAAGAAGGAAATAGAGATTAGAAGACGCACTAGACAACATAAAATTTGAAAGCTTTAATAGTTACCAACCGGGATCGACCTGTCACCTCCAAATGACGACGGCGCCTCGCTGCAGGAACAAGTGTACTTCGACGCACGACCAACTAGACCAGTGGTTCTCAACCGGTGGGGATTCCCCCCCCCCCCCAGGGGGGAATTTTAAGGTTTCCAGGGTGGGGGGGGGGGGGGAATGAAGATCATTTCAAGATCGCGTTAATACAAGAACCGATTACTTGATATTGCTTTTCCCTTCATACTTTACAGTTATGCACGTCCCATCCTTCTAAAGTTCATTTTATAAAGTAAGTAGACCCACAAATCACGTTTTATATGGATGTCTAGACCTGTTTTAACATATTTACCTTCCATTTTTACGTATACTGTGTAGAGGTGGTGGGAATTTTAGGTAGGAAATATGAAAAGGGGGGGGGGGGATGACGTTGAAAATATGTGAAGGGGGCACGGGCCAAATTTTTGATAGGAGGGGGCGGGGCGGAAATGACGTTCTGAAAATATGGTGAAAAAAATGTTGAGAACCACGGAACTAGACACTCCAAAAAACAGTGTCTTCATTGGTCGTGTCTATCATACACATGAACCAAACAAATATGGAATACGGACAGAATTCGTATCAAACCATTGAGATATCACCATAGGTCTCATAATTTATATTAAACCAGCATAGGTCAAATAACAAACACACAAATACATCGGACCGTAGCCTGTCACGATCCATTGTCCCACAGCGCGGGTTACTTCATTTACTTTCGTGTTTAAAAATTCTACTACAGCCGTCCTTTTCATTTTCACTAGCTTCAAATTTATTTTCTTTATCTGCAACGGTTGTCTCTTGTATAAATGCTTGGTATAACTTGTAAACTTGTCACTTAATAACATACCTCCAGCCAAACGGTCGAATATGTTGCTTCTATAAAGATGCCACAAGAGAGTTTGTGCAAGTCTGATTTTTGCGTGTGGAATATCTTTCCATATCACCAGTGTAAAAAGAGTTCTTGCATGTTACATAACACTGATTTTACCATACGTCTGCAAATCCTGGACTATTAGCAAAGTGGCGAGCAAATCCACAGAAGTCTTTGAGATGTGGTTTTATTGATGAATGCTGAAAATTAATTGAGCAGTTGAACTGAGCACTCTGGACATTTTTAGGGCAGCTAATTCACAAAGACAACTTATTATAAACATCAGAAAGCATCAGTTATCATGTTATGGTCACTTTATGAGATGATAAACACTGGAACATGTTGTGATAACAGGAAAGATTTGCGAAAAGAGAGATAGAGGAAAACAGCGTGAGAAAATTCTGGACAGTCTTGTCTCATGGCACGGGAAGTAATCAACGCACAAATTGATCCATGACGTCGGAGATCGTAATTTGTGGAGAAGCATGATCGTCCACGCCAACAGGTAAGGTACTGGATGATGATTACCAGTGCCCTATCAGGCAAATCCACTCCGACAACTGAAGTACTTGTAATTTATATCCCCAGGTAAAGGACGAGAAGTCATGATTTTAGTCCAACTTACCGATTCAGGGGTTGAAACCGATACCTATGGAACAGCCCAACGGAAGTTTAAGAGAGTGTCTATTAACTAACCTCCCACCAACGGTCGAAATCTTATTCTTCTATTAAACATATCACATGAGATATTAACATACCTACACACTCCGGACTGCCCTTCTTTGTGGTCGTTTTCCTCACATGTTTACGCTCACCAGAGAGCTCTCATGATCCCAGACAACTTCAAGCTGACTGAACGAACTTTAAATCTGCATTCCGAAAAGTCCCCTTCAGAAATTCGCTCTATAATACACTTTCCGAGCTTAGTCAATGCTTTCGGGGGCACTCGGTGTTTACCGACTGCTTTAAAAAAATAATCCCCGGGAGCAACAGATGTTTGCTGAGTCTCGGACAGACTCGTTTTCAACACAGAACTAACTATTGATTGAAAAGTGAAAATGATTGAAATACGGAGATGATTAAATCTATCTGTCAGTCTATCTGTTTGTTTGTTTGTATGTCTACCTCTTCGTCTGTCTGTCAATCTCTTTATACAACTATGTGTGTCTGTCTGTCTCCCCACCTTCCTACCCATTAATTAATGCATAAATTCATTCATTTATCCATTTATCTATACATCATTAAAACCATCAATTAAACAGCCATTCATCCATCTATCTACCTAGTTGTTTATCAAATGTATCCATTTGTATGTATCCATTCATCCATGCATCTATCGAGCCATCATTATACCATCCATCCATCGATCCATCCATTTATATATCCAGTATTGATTAAAATATTCATCTGTCCAGTCATTCATAAAGCCATTAATCAAACCATATATCTATTGATCCATCAATTGACGATCCAGTCATTCAACACACCATCCATCTTTAGATCCCTTAATAGATCTATCCAGTCATTCATCAAACCATCAATTTATCCAGTCATTGTTCACATCAAGCATATATCCATCAACTCACCCTACAACAATCTATCTATCTATCTATCTATCTATCTATCTATCTATCTATCTATCTATCTATATCTATCTATCTATCTATCTATCTATCTATCTATCTATCTATCTATCTATATCTATCTATCTATCTATCTATCTATCTATCTATCTATCTATCTATCTATCTATCTATCTGTCTATCTATCGATCTATCTGTCCATCCGTTCGTCCGTCCGTCCGTCCGACCGTCCATCTGTCTGTCTGTCTGTCTGTCTGTCTGTCTGTCTGTCTGTCTGTCTGTCTGTCTGTCTGTCTGCCCTATTATGTCTGTCCTTTTCTGTCTGTCGTTTGTGATGGCATGTTTTCGATTTTACTTCTGTCTATAAGTAATGTTTGGAGTTTGTCTGCCTGTATAAATATCTAGTGACCTGTCTCTGTATCCGAAGACGTGTGCTTGCGCGCGCGCGTGTGTGTGTGTGTGTGTGTGTTTGTGTGTGACCTATGTTGTGTGTGAACGCCAATCTTGGGCAACAAGTAGTAGTATTAGTAGGCCTCTTTCAGTCCTGAAGGACTATAAGGTTGTGCCGCTTGGGAGGTACCTGGCAGCACCGCGGTGACTGTATAGTCCAGTGTTTCCCAACGTGGGCCAACGCCCCACAGGGGGGCAATTCGATTGTTAAGGGGGGCAATACGAAAATGGAAGAAATCGGCTGGATATAACAAAACTGGGAGACATGAGTCTGAAGTTGACTGCATTGGGGCCTGAAATAAAATCTCTTTGCAGCAAGCATCAAGCGCAAGGATCTCACTAAATTTAAATAATAAATAATTACTAATAATTAAAATAATATAGAAAAATCTTTCATTAAAATTATTGTGTACTTGGATTGCAGTTCTCCATTATCTTCTTCTTCTTTAGCATTCCGAGCCATTGAGGTTCTTTGCTGCAGATACAAGCCGTCTCCATTCGCTTCTCTGGTTGACCTTCTCTTGCCAGTCGTTGATTCCAAGTGCTTGTAGGTCTGTATGTATATTATCTCTACACCGACTTCTTGGTCTACCTCGGGGTCTACGGTCATTTATTTCTTGAGTGTAAGCGAGTTTTGTTTCCCTATTATCTTCCATTCTTTCTATATGCCCCAGCCATTGCAGTCTATTAGCCTTCATGATACCAGTGATTAGCGGGGTCTTAAACAGATCATAAATGTCTTTGTTGCTTCTTCTTTTCCACTCTCCACTTTGTGTATCCCTAATGGGCCCAAAGATGCGTCTTAAGACTTTGTTCTCAAAGGTTTGTAACAAGGCTTCGTCTCTTTTAGTTGTACTCCAGGTTTCAGAGCCATACAGCTATCTATCTATCATGTGCCATGCCGGTAAACGTGGGCGGTCATGTTCTGCCATCTCACTCGATCACCAGAGTCGTGGATCAGCTCTGTGTTCCTGTCTCGACCATGTCACGTGGCCAAGCCATCCAGGTATTTGCTTCAGGGAGGGAGCATAAGAATTTTAGAAAGGCTTGGGTTGGACACAGCACAAAAAAGGTTGGGAAACACTGGTATAGTCCAATGCGAGAGTGACTATCCCTGTCACATTTTCCGCATCTGTAAGACGAGGCAAGTCCCGCAGTAAGTAACTGCGTTTTAAGACTGTGCCGCCTATCCTCAGTTTGTTGGATCAGAATGCGCTCAAAGAGCACCAGTCCGTTTTGTACATCTCTTCTCCAGGAGCATCTGTCTGTTGCAACTCTTTCCCACGTGTCTGGATCTATTCCAAGGGTTTTCATATCTTGTTAACACACATCTCTATATCGCATTTGGGGTCTTCCGGTTGGCCTCTTTCCTGTGTCTAGCTCTCCGTATTGGAGATATTTGGGAATACGTTCATCTTCCATTCGAGATACCTGGCCCAGCCACCGGAGGCGTCTCTGCTTGAGGAGGGTGTGCACTGCGGTAATATCTGCTCTTTCAAGCACCTGTTTGTTTGTTATGTAGTCTTTCCATGTTATGCCCAGGATACGTCTCAGACATCTCATATGGAAGGAATTCAGCTTTCTTTCCTGTCTTGAGTACAGAGTCCAGGATTCAGACCCATAGAGCAATGTGCTAACAACACAAGCTTTATATACTTGAGCTTTTGTACGCTCTGTTAGTCTATTATTCTCCCAAACTCTTTTAGCTAGCCTGGAAAATGTTGTGGCTGCCTTTCTTATGCGTCTGTCGATTTCTGTCTCTAATTAAAGATTATCTGATATTGTCGACCCCAAATACACAAACTCGTGGGCGACCTTCAATTCGTAATTAGAAATTTTGATTGACGGAGGCGCACCAGTACCTTGTTCCATCACCTGTGTTTTATTTAGGCTAATGGTGAGCCCAAAGTCTTTGCAAGTAGATCTTCTGCTGTATGAGTAGTCAGTGCTGCATCATCTGCAAAAAGTAGTTCTCTTACGCATCTTGATCATATTTTGGTCTTTGCCTTGAGTCATGATGGGTTAAAAAGTTTGCCATCAGATCTTGTGTGGAGGTATATGCCTTCAGTGGTAGTCCCAAATGCCTTCCTTAAGAGAACGGCGAAGAAGATATCAAAGAGTGTAGGAGCAAGCACACAGCCCTTCTTTACTTTACTCTGCTGCTGATGCTGAATGACTGGGATGTTGAGCCGTCAAATAAAATGGTCCCCTGCATGTTTTCGTGGAATGATTTCACGAGACTAAGAAGGGTGGGTGGACATCCAACCTTTTCAAGGACCTTAAAAAGGCCGCTTCTGCTCACGAGGTCAAATGCCTTTTGTGAAGTCGATGAAGGCAATATATAATGGCGTCCTCTGTTCTCTGCACTTCTCTTGGAGCTGCCGGAATGAGAAAATCATATCGATGGTGGACCTGTTGGGTCTAAATCCGCACTGCGATTCGGGGTAGATTCTTTCAGCAAGAATGTGTAATCTTTTAAGGATTACTCTGGCAAAAATCTTGTACAATTCTGAGTAGTGAAATTCCGTGATAGTTGTTGCTGTCGCTTCTGTCGCCTTTGTTTTTATAAAGGGTAACGATGTTTGCGTCTTTCATATCTTGTGGTATTGATTTTTCTCTCCAGCAGAGCTGAAATATTGCATACAGTTCTGGGATTATTGTTTCTTTGCCACATTTTAAAATTTCAGGTGAAATACTATCTTTTCCTGGTGCCTTACCGGATTTGAGACAGTCTAGTGCTTCGCTGATTTCTGTGAGGCATGGTTCGTTATCCAGGGCATGCATGGAGGATTGTTGATCGATGGCTTCCAGAGCTTCTTCGCTGACAGTGTTATCCACTGAGTATAGCTCTGAGTAGTGTTTTACCCAGCGATCCATTTGTTTTGCTCGATCTTTTATGATTACCCCCTCAAATGATCGTAAAGGGGCCATCTTATTTTATGATGGACCGACAGCTTGCTTGATGCCCTCGTACATTCCTCTTATATTTCCAGTGTCTGCACAAGTTTGAATTTCAGCAGAGGGCTGTAGCCAGTACCTGGTCGCACTCCTTCTTGCCATCTGTTGTACTCTATTTCTGGCGCTCACAATGCCTGCAATGTTTTCTCTGAAGGTGATGTTTTATACATTGAGAATGCATGTCTCTTTATCTCTAGGACTGGGAGAATCTCTTTAGAGTGTGCTTCAAACCAGTCGGTTGACTTAGTTTGCTTCTTGCCAAATGTTGATAGTGTTGTATTGTAGATGGTGTCGCGAAAATGACTCCATCCGTTTGTGGGGCCAGGCAGAGTATCCGCTAGAGCCTGCATGAATTTGTTGACCTTCTCTTTATTTTGGGTGCCGCTGGTGTCAATGTGTGGTCTTCCTTCTGTTCGGCTTCTGTAGATTCTCTTGGGCTTTATCTTCACCTTGCTGGAGACGAGTGAATGGTCGGTGTCGCAGTCAGCACTATGATAGCTGCGAGTCAGCCATACATTGCGGAGATTGCTGCTTTTAGTGAACACCAGGTCGAGTTTGTGCCAGTTCTTTCGTCTGGAGTGCCTCCATGACACCTTGTGTTGAGGTTTCGTGTCAAAGAAAGTGTTGGTCACGCAAAGATTATGGTGGCTGCAGAATTCCAAGAGACGTTGTCCATTGTAATTGATCTTCCCAACGCCAAACTGTCCTAGACATGAAAGCCAAGATTTGTGGTCGGAGCCAACCCTGGCATTGAAATCCCCCAGGATAAAAAGATGTTGTTTCTCTGGTGTTTCACTGACTTCTTTGCTAAGGTCGTCATAGAAATTGTCTTTAGATTCTGATGCTGCAGTTAGTGTTGGGGCGTAAACGCTTATAATACTAACTAGGGCCTGCCTCTGTCTGGAGTTGGAGCTTCAGTATTCTTTCAGTGCCATCACTTGGTGGTATGATGGAATTAAGCAGCTTGTTTCTGATAGCGAGAAAAAGAGTGTTGAGGGGATACATAGAGCCTGTTCTTTTGTATGGATGTGAAACTTGGACAATGAGCAGTCAAGCTGAAAAGCATCTGATGGCTGCAGAAATGTGGTTTCTGAGGAAAATGCAAAGAATACCATGGACAGACAGAAAAACCAATGACCGAGTACTACAGGAGACAAATGAGCATCGTAAACTGATTAGAGAAATTAGACGTAGACAGTCAAAATTTTTTGGACATGTTATGAGAAGAAATGGATTGGGGAACTTAGTTACAACTGGCAAGATCGAAGGGAACAGACCAAGAGGAAGACCGCGAGGAAAATACCTGGATGGCTTGGCCACATGGCATGGACGAGACAGGAACACTGAGCTGATCCACGACACTGGTGATCGAGTGAAATGGCGAGTCATGACCGCCCACGCTTTCCGGCATGGCACATGATTGATTGATTGATTCTGATAGCGAAGCCAACTCCATGCTCCCTGGTCTCTCCGCACGGCTTGCCATGCCAGTATAAAGTGAAGTCCCTCTCCTTCATATTTCCAGATTCTTGGAGTCTAGTTTATTGCAGGGCGACAATGTCTATCCCCAGTCTGTCTGTCTGTCTGTCTGTCTGTCTGTCTGTCTGTCTGTCTGTCTGTCTGTCTGTCTGTCTGTCTGTCTGTCTGTCTGTCTGCCTGCCTGCCTGCCTGCCTGCCTGTCTGTCTGTCTGTCTGTCTGTCTGTCTGTCTGTCTGTCTGTCTGTCTGTCTGTCTGTCCTTTTCTGTCTGTCGTTTGTGATGGTATGTTTTCGATTTTACTTCTGTCTATAAGTAATGTTTGGAGTCTCTGCCTGTATAGATATCTAGTGACCTGTCTCTGTGTCCGAAGACGTGTGCTTGCGCGCGCGCGCGCGTGTGTGTGTGTGTGTGAGTGTGGTTGTGACCTATATTGTGTGTGAACGCCAATCTTGGGTAACAAGTAATGACATGCTAATAACGTTGAAATGATCTGGGATATGGTTTCTTGAAAATACTTTGAAAGATAAGTAAACAACAGCTGAGGTATTGAAGGCAAGAAGTGTGGCTACATCACACATAGAAACGAGCAATGTTAACACAAGTGAAATATCAACTGTGAAACTGTGAATAGAACATGTGGTGTAGAGACAGTAATCTTATGTGGTGAATTATTGGTGTAGAGAAGTATGGGAACGTATAAATATGTATGTGTCAATCGCATAGTCACCGGTGTCTGGTTCAGACCAGGCAGCTGAAAACGTCGAAAAATAAAAAGAAGGACAAGATGAAAAAGATGATGATGATAAAAGAGGAAAAGGGGGAGAAGTAGCAGAAGAAGAAGAAGAAGAAGAAGAAGAAGAAGAAGAAGAAGAAGAAGAAGAAGAGGGGGGGGGGAGAAAACAGGTTAACTAATAGCACGGGCAGAATAACAATGTAGCACAGTAAATAATAACAAAATTATAACAAGTTGAGTATAAGTAAACAGGAAATAGCGGCACATAAATTTAAATTGCGTTTAGCGAAGAATTACTGGAATTCGCGCACAATAATAACTGTTAAATTACTACCTCCGTCAAGTCGCTTGTATCAAACCTGTGTACAATTAAATGAACGGCTGTTCTAAGAGGCAAAAGAAATCCTTGGGTGGTTATATCAGTTAGCTGCATATCCTTTACAGAACGTCGCATCAACCACATCATATTTTGGCTGCTTGTGATTTCTTAGCTAGTTTACGTTGATTTGTTTGTCATTGCTTTCTGAACGACCTGCTATCATACTGTTTTATGAAAACCAATGCATAGCGATTTCCTGCCAAATCGCATGCATTTTTTTTTCGAACGCTGTATGCAGAATTGCGAATTGTATTCGTAACATCTTAGTCACAGAGCCGGTATGTTTATCCTGGGTATTCATAGCGAATACCTGATGTTCTGTGTAGGAGAGCATGGCACATGATACCACAATATCCAATATGGGATTGCAGGTAGAGGAGGACACCGCAGGGATCCCCTGGCTGGATTGCAAACAGCAAACACACACACACATGTGACTGTAGCAGACTCGCAGAGCATGCTGGGGAGGATGAGGACGGGTATGCTTTGGACAGAGTGGCATGCTTAAATAAAGAAATGACAGATAGAGAGCATCTGTTGGATATTTTCTCCCAGGACATGCTGGTGTGTTGAGAAACGAGGAGGCGGATAATTTGGCTGAGTTGCTCCGCTGGGTGTGGTATGGTGCACGATATTTCGTCCTGTCGAATCGTGTCTATAGTTCATAAGAACGTGTATCATATGCCAGGCTCTCCTGCACCAAATGCAGTCTACAAGAAGGCAGATATAATTGTTCTGATAGCTCTAGCCACTGGTTGATCTTGTTCCATTTATGCTAAATGGCTGATCTATTTTATTCTTTGGTGTTCTGTAAAGACATAAAACAGGTGTTATCCCCACACTTTTCCTTAGTTTCTCATTTGTCTCTTTTTTTTTTTTGGTCTCATTTCTCTCCTTTTTTTTGTGTGCATCTCTTCTCACGTTTTTTTTTTCGCTAGCTTTGAAATCAAGCGTAGTCTATACACACTAATTACAGTAGTGATGGTCTGAATTTTATATATGGATATATGGGTATATACGCGTATGGATCAGCTTTCCGTATTGACATTGTCCCTCGCCATCAGGCGAACCCACTCCGACTTCAGAGGTACTTGTAATTTACGTTCCATAGTCAAGGACGACATGTCAACATTTTAGTCCAACTGTCCGGTGTAGGGATTGAACAGCTAACCTCGGCATCAGCACAACGCATGTTTAAGAACACGCGTTCTTACCCATGCGACCATGCGGACCTGCATTCTTCACACATATTGTCATTTTACTCCTGTGTATTTCTAGGAATCTCTATATCTGGTATTGGTAACAAATCGTTGGGACGATAATAGCATATGTCAGCTTATGTTTTGTATGCATGTTGATATGTGGACATTGTAGAATAAATAGATGCTGTTTGATTGTTTATGTTGTTTGCTCTTTATCTTCTCGTTTAGTTTCTGTCTCTACCTTGTTGTCAAACTTCTCTAAACACACTGCCCAGATACTTGTAGTTTGTAACTCGGTTTTAGTGATTTTCCATTTATATTTCCGTTATATTGCACGGATGATCATTACAATATCAGAAATAATGATTTTTCGAAGTTAACCTTCATATCTAAATATTATTAGCAATTATCAAGGCAATGTATATGATGTTGGAGATCCGCATTATACACACACAGAAAACTATGGTTGTCTGCAAACAGCAGCTCATTTAAACTCTCTGGCTGTGCTATTGCTTCTTTGGTAATGGTATCCATCATCACCATCATCATCAAAATTGGTGATAAAACAAATCATCGACTGACGCCTGATGTTACCTGAAACCAATTTGTCATGCCGACACGCGCTCTTACTCCGCATTCACTGTTGTGGTACGTATTCCTGATGTTATCCAACAGCTTCCCAATTACAGCGTATCCGTTGAGCACTTTCCACAGATTGTTTCTATTTACTCGGTCAGTGGCTTTTTCTTCATCAATGAAAGGCATATTTAGTTCGCTGTTATATTGAATAGATTGATCACCCACCTGTTGTATATACGAACACACACACACACACGCACACACACACACACACACACACACACACATATATATATATATATATATATATATATATATATATATATATATATATATATATATATATATATATATGAAGAGGGCAATTATGAACAAATATAGCTAGGAATACGTTAGGGATGTATCCTGTCACCGGATTTCTTCTCCCTCTATAGCGAAGTGATAATGATTGAGATCAAAGAGAAGCAAGGTATTGCTAATCGGAGGTTATAATATAAACAATATACGCTATGCAGATGACACAGTATTGGTGGAGGATATTGCATGTTGACCTCCGTCCTTGACTTGGGAAGTAAATTACAAGTACCTCTGAAGTCGGAGTAGATTTGCCTGGTGGCGAGGGACACTGGTAATATGAAAAGCTAATCCACACGCAAAATTCAGCTCAGCGCTAACGAAAGGAAAAATAAAACCAGCGATATGTTAAAACAGGTTCTATGTAACATGCTTGAATTCTTGTGATGTATGAATGAAATAATGTGTAAGAACACGGAGATAAGAAGGACAGAATGTCAGACACGCTTGCGTGCCCAATTATTAACCCTTTGAAAATAAAGTTGCTTGGCTGGTTGGTTCTTTCGTTCTAACCCCCAGAGACGAGGATTTATTGCAGCGTTCTCCGTGCTACAAGATGCCGCGTTTTCTTCTGTTGTATCTGCGAGGCGTTGAATTTTGTTGATAACTACAGGAGCGACAAGATTCGCTGTCTAGTGTCGCCCAGAGTAGTTTCCAATCCATCTGTCTCTCAGTTTCTGTTGTTATTGTTTTTGCTTTTGTTTTCAATTTTAACAGATTCATTGCCAAACAGAAAGTAGGTTAGGCCAAACAAGATACACAATCAAATGTACAAGTATTACGATGGAAATTTCTACTCACGAAGCAATGCAATGGCTGAGAATATAACAAAATACAACAAATAACACGATGACTTTTTATATTGCATATAACGGACGTGCACAATTTTAAGACGCATTAGAGATAGATCGAGATAGCGAGAGACATGGCTTGTGTCATAGCACGGAAGAAGCAATTGTCACATTTTTTAGTGTGCATATCCTTTACAGGACATCGCTGTCAACACCAGCATCTTTCAGCTATATGTTGATTTCTTGGCAAGATTACGCTCAGTAGTTTGCCATTGCTTTCTGAGCGGCCGACTCACATACCACGTAAGTTGCCGATGCGATTCGAACTACTGCTGATTCTCACCGTCATCACGTCACCGACGAGAATATACGAGATTACGGAGAAAAGTCATAACCTCTAAGCCACGAAGCCGGCAATTGTTACATGCCAATAGGAATTGCAAGATGTGGATCGCCCACGTCAATCAGCAATATACTTATGATGGTTAGGCATATGCTGTTAGTTCCATATTTATATAGACCGGGTATATAAGGAGTTCCCTTAACTTCCAGGGCATTCCATAGTGCCCATTTTAAGACTCGATCAACCTTGGTGAGCAGGTCTATTTAAACCAATCTGCCTTCCGATGGTTGAAGGAGACCGCTGCCACACACATTGTTTTCATCACGGACTCAATGAGTATGCTTAGTAAGGTGGCGAAAGGAAATGTTTCGTGTGGAATGTCTTACCTCGCTTCAGAGGTCGAGGTCACCGATTGTGTGAATTGTATGAATGTTCTGCCCTGGTCATGCAGGAATTCGAGGGAATTAACAGGCTGATAGGCTGGCAGGGAATGCACCTCTAGATGGTAGATTAAACACGGACAAGGCAGAGGTGAATCAACGACTGGCAAGAGAAGGTCCACCAGAGAGACGAATGGAGACGGATTGTATTTGCAGCAAAGTACCTCAATGGCTCGGAACGCTGAAGAAGAAGAAGAAGAAGAAGAAGGCAGAGGTGGTCTCGCACCTGTGGGACCAGGTGGGGAGAGCTGTGGAACAAACCGAGCACCCATATGTGGAGAGAATGATACGGCGGGGGATCGGCACGGGTTCAGAACCAATCTCAAAACTGAGAGGCAAGGTCAGAAAAACGTTCAGTCAGATGGCAGTTGGAACGATTAGCAGTATGTCTCTTCGCTGGCAGTTGAACGAGGGGACGGAGCGCGTGTGCGTGTGAGAATGTCATGAGTGCCGTGATGTCGTTTCTTAGCTCAATTCAACTCAACATGAATTCAAACTCACGACCACTGGGACCGAAGGCATACACTGCGCCACCGCTATATATATTATACTTTCTACTGGCATGGCAAGCCGTGCGGAGAGACCAGGGAGCATGGAGTTGGCTTCGCTATCAGAAACAAGCTGCTCAATTCCATCATACCACCAAGTGATGGCACTGAAAGAATATTGAAGCTCCAACTCCAGACAGAGGCAGGCCCAGTTAGTATTATAAGCGTTTACGCCCCAACACTAACTGCAGCATCAGAATCTAAAGACAAGTTCTATGACGACCTTAGCAAAGAAGTCAGCGAAACACCAGAGAAACAACATCTTTTTATCCTGGGGGATTTCTATGCCAGGGTTGGCTCTGACCACGAATCTTGGCCTTCATGTCTAGGACAGTTTGGCGTTGGGAAGATCAATGACAATGGACAACGTCTCTTGGAATTCTGCAGCCACCATAATCTGTGCGTGACCAACACCTTCTTTGACACGAAACCTCAACACAAGGTGTCATGGAGGCACCCCAGATCAAAGAACTGGCACCAACTCGACCTGGTGCTCACTAAACGCAGTAACCTCCGCAATGTACGGATGACTCGCAGCTATCATGGTGCTGACTGCGACACCGACCATTCACTCGTCTCCAGCAAGGTGAAGATAAAGCCCAAGAGAATCTACAGAAGCCGAACAGAAGGAAGACCACGCATTGACACCAGTGGCACCCAAAATAAAGAGAAGGTCAACAAATTCATGCAGGCTCTAGCGGATACTCTGCCCGGCCCCACAGACGGAGATTCCACCGAGAGATGGAGTCATTTTCGCGACACCATCTACAATACAGCACTATCAACATTTGGCAAGAAGCAAACTAAGTCAACCGACTGGTTTGAAGCACACTCTGAAGAGATGCTCCCAGTCCTGGAGATAAAGAGACATGCATTCTCGATGTATAAAACATCACCTTCAGAGAAAACACTGCAGGCATTGCGAACGGCCAGAAATAGAGTACAACAGATGGCAAGAAGATGTGCGAACAGGTACTGGCTACAGCTCTCTGCTCAAATTCAAACTTGTGCAGACACTGGAAATATAAGAGGAATGTATGAGGGCATCAAGCAAGCTGTCGGTCCATCAAAAAATAAGATGGCCCCTTTACGATCAACTGAGGGGGTAATCATAAAAGATCGAGCGAAACAAATGGATCGCTGGGTAGAACACTACTCAGAGCTATACTCAGTGGATAACACTGTCAGCGAAGAAGCTCTGGAAGCCATCGATCAACAGTCCGCCATGCATGCCTTGGATAACGAACCTTGCCTCACAGAAATCAGCGAAGCACTAGACTCTCTCAAATCCGGCAAGGCACCTGGAAAAGATAGTATTCCACCTGAAATTTTAAAATGTAGCAAAGACACAATCATCCCAGAACTGTATGCAATATTACAGCTCTGCTGGAGAGAAAAATCAATACCACAAGATATGAAAGACGCAAACATCGTTACCCTTTATAAAAACAAAGGCGACAGAAGCGACTGCAACAACTATCGCGGCATTTCCCTTCTCAGCATTACAGTCAAGATTTTTGCCAGAGTAATCCTTAAAAGATTACACATTCTTGCTGAAAGAATCTACCCCGAATCGCAGTGCGGATTTAGACCCAACAGGTCCACCATCGATATGATTTTCTCACTCCGGCAGCTCCAAGAGAAGTGCAGAGAACAGAGGAAGCCATTATATATAGCCTTCATCGACCTCACAAAGGCATTTGACCTCGTGAGCAGAAGCGGCCTTTTTAAGGTCCTTGAAAAGGTTGGATGTCCACCCACCCTTCTTAGTCTCGTGAAATCATTCCACGAAAACATGCAGGGGACCATTTTATTTGACGGCTCAACATCCCAGTCATTCAGCATCAGCAGCGGTGTAAAGCAGGGATGCGTGCTTGCTCCTACACTCTTTGGTATCTTCTTTGCTGTTCTCTTAAGGCAAGCATTTGGAACTGCCACTGAAGGCATATACCTCCACACAAGATCTGATGGCAAACTTTTTAACCCATCAAGACTCAAGGCAAAGACCAAAATAAGACCAAGATGCGTAAGAGAACTACTTTTTGCAGATGATGCAGCACTGACTACTCATACAGCAGAAGATCTCCAAAGGCTCATAGATCGTTTTGCAGCCGCCTGCAAAGACTTTGGGCTCACCATTAGCCTAAATAAAACACAGGTGATGGAACAAGACGCTGGCGCGCCCCCGTCAATCAAAATCTCTAATTATGAATTGAAAGTCGTCCACGATTTTGTGTATCTGGGATCGACAATATCAGATAATCTTTCATTAGAGACAGAAATCGACAGACGCATTGGAAAGGCAGCCACAACATTTTCCAGGCTAGCTAAAAGAGTTTGGGAGAATAATAGACTAACAGAGCGTACAAAAGCTCAAGTATATAAAGCTTGTGTTGTTAGCACACTACTCTACGGGTCTGAATCCTGGACCCTGTACTCAAGACAGGAAAGGAAGTTGAATTCCTTCCACATAAGATGTCTGAGACGTATACTGGGCATAACATGGAAAGACCACATAACAAACAAACAGGTGCTTGAAAGAGCAGATATTACCACAGTGCACACCCTCCTCAAGCAGAGACGCCTCCGGTGGTTGGGCCACGTATCTCGAATGGAGGACGAACGTATTCCCAAAGATCTCCTTTACGGAGAACTAGCCACAGGAAAGAGGCCAACCGGAAGACCCCAAATGCGATATAGGGATGTGTGTAAACAAGATATGAAAACCATTGGAATAGATCCAGACACGTGGGAGAGAGTTGCAACAGACAGATGCTCCTGGAGAAGAGATGTACGAAACGGACTGGTGCTCTTTGAGCGCAATCAGATCCAAAAAACTGAGGGGAGACGGCACAGGCTCAAAGAGCAGTCACTTACTGCGGGACTTGCCTCGTCTCACAGATGCGGAAACTGTGACAGAGATTGTCATTCTCGAATTGGACTATACAGTCACCAGCGGTGCTGCCAGGCACCTCCCAAGCGGCACAACTCTATAGTCCTTCAGGACTGAAAGAGGCCTACTACTATCTATATATATATATATATATATATATATATATATATATATATATATATATATATATATATATATATATATATTTATATGTATATATATGTGTGTGTATGTGCGCGCGCGTGTGAGTGTGCGCGCGCGTGTGTGTGCGCGTTTGTATGGTATACATTCACCCATTGTCAAACATTATACCAACAGATATTTGTCAATATACGAGTTGTATCGATTGACTTGGATCTGAATGACCTCAAATGACAGGCGTCTAAACATGGCTTACTCCAGGGATTTATTCACTGGTAAATAATGGTATCTGACCACTTCTTGTATTATATGGATATCGCTTCTGAAACTAGTTTTGATGTCGCTATTTATAACGTTAGTTTATAGTTTTGGCATTTATCGGTACTGTTCTTTCTTATAACGTTAGTTCATAGTGTGTATTGACCGCCATTTCGAAACACATGTTTAACCCCCCCCCCCCCCCCCCCACACAAAAAAAAATAAATAAATAAATATTTATTCCAATGATAACACCATTCTGCTTGGAGTGCAAAGAATTAATCCATCAGACGACAGCCATTCGGTGCATATTGCTTCACGATGGATTGTCGAGCCCATTTGTTGATGACATCATGTACTTAAGTGTTCAAATTTGTTCTACATACAAAGTGTAGTGAGACTTTACAAACACCCGGCATAATTATGCAGTTATCTTCTTATATTAGATGTTACTGTTACGACTCGTGTCGTTTGTTTATTATTTCTCGTATTAGAAGTTATTTGTACGACTTATGTCATTAGTTTATAGTTTCTGGTATTAGAAGTTACTGTTACGGCTTGTATATATTGTTTTAAGTCTCTCGTATTAGGTGTTACTATTATGACTCGTGTCTAGTTTATAGTTTCCGATTATATAAGTTAGTGTACTTGTGTCATTATTTTATAGTTGTCTACAAGTACTTTATTCATTTGACAATATTTTTTTCCAATGTGAATGTAACATGCACGGTTGATTAACGAAAGATCAGCGATTGGAAGAGCCGAATGTAAGACCGGCCTGCGTACCCAATTAGTGACCCCTTGAAAATAAAATGTGTTTGTTCACTCGTTCGTTCGTATATATCATTGACTACACGTGCTTCTAATTTATTGCTAGCATGACGGTGTCATTAGCTTAGCTTGAATATTTTATATTCAGTTGATCAGGTTTTGCCAAAGAATAATTCCAGAAAACCGTGCCACGAATTCATCGCACTAACTCCATCTCAGATTTACCACATTAAACTTTACCTCAGATTCACTGAATTGTACCTCATATTCATTCCATTAAACATTACCGTAAATTTATCCCATTAAACCATACCCAAAATTCATCCTAGTAAACGTTACTTAAAATTCAGCCTATTAATTTTATCTCAGATGCATCTCTCTAAACGTTATCTCCAATTCAACTCACTAAACTTTACCCCAATTCACCCAACTAAATCTACCTCAGATGCAGTCCACTAAACGTTACTTCAAATTCCCAAGTGTTACCTCAAATTCACCTTACTAAACTTTACTTCAAACCCACCCTACTAACTCTACATGAAATTCCTCCCCACCAAACTTTACATTAAATTGACCCCCACTAATCGTTACTGCCTATTCATCCTCAAAAATGTACAGCCACTCTATTTAAAATATTATCTAGCGGTCGTTTCATAAACCCACTCCATCAAATTCACGCATAGAAACTTGCAGCATTGAGAAAACCCCAGAGAGATTCAAACACATTAAAGGTACATTAAATCATAGCTCATCATGAGTTGTAGCAGTACCACGACGGTTGGATCAATAGTATGTCGGCGATCCAGCTTCATATTTGCAGAGATAGGAGATCAACACATTGTGCACACGTTTGCTACATATATTGACGGAGTGCCAAGGTGGACAGAGGGGCCCGGAATAGTGCAGTTACAAACACGTTTGCTTGTTGGTCCGATAGTCATGTGATCCTTTCTATACTGGAAAAAAAAACGCATAGTTATCCGAGGGTGCGTTTTTTTGAGTTTGTAAGTAAGGAAGGCCAAAGAGAAGATGGGTGCAGGATGTGGCGGATGATCTCCAGATGGGTGTATCAGACGCGGGACAACTTGCTTATGATCGAGAGGTTTTCCGGAAGGTTGTTATGGAAGCGAGGTTCTGCAAAGGACATGCTACTGAATGAATGAATGAATGAAGTAACATTTGGTGCTAGGGTATATACAAACCCGCCTCAAATGTTCTTTACAGTGTCAAATGCACATGTTGACCTGAGTTGCGTTTGTTTTTGTAATCGTTACAATGCAGTGTTCAATAGTGTTTATGGCCAAATTTTCACCACAGCTTATGATGCGCTCACGTCAAAATAACAACATTTGAGGTGAACACTATTCACTGACTACGCAACTGAAACCCTATAAAAGGATGACGCTACACAAAACAATTCAATTCATTTTGAAGTAAACATTTCTGTCATTGAGTATGGTTTGGGGCTGCTGACAGTATCAAAGAGCCAGCTTGAAAGGTTGGAGCGCATACAGAGTGCGGTCATGTGGGTAATCCTGGGGTGCACTAAGGACACACCAATTATATGCATGAGGCATATCCTGGTGCTACCTACAATGACGGAACGGCATAGGGTCCTTCAGGCCAAATGGTACCTGAGAGTTGCTGCAGACAGGGATCACCCGCTGCATGCAGCAATGGATATGGTTAATGATCATAGACTAAGACGAGGCAGGTCCTGGGTGGCACAGCAGACAGAACTTTCTATAAGTCAGGTGTGTGATCTAGAGACCATCAATCGTGAAAGAGAGTGGGTGAAAGATCCGGAAGACATGACAGACTGGCACAATGTAATAATAACACTGGGTCGTGAGTGCAGAGAATGGGCAGCGGGCCGCACAGAGTTTGAAGTGCAACAGCTGATCCAGAGCAACACATATCAAGGTGACATAGTCATCTACACCGATGGGTCAGTGGTGAGAAACAGGCGTAGTGGCTGGGGCTTTATTGCAAAGGCTAATGGGCGAGTCTTGAAAAAGGAGAGTCTGGCATAGACTACGTCCTCCAGCATAAGAATGGAGGTGGAGGCAATAACAGCGGCATTCCTGTGGCTAGAGGAGACTACTGCAACACACGTTGTATTCATTACGGATTCAAAGAGTATGCTTAGCAAGGTGGAGAAAGGAATGTTTCGTGTGGAATGGCTCTCGTTGCTTCAGAGGTCACAGATCGTGAGAATTGCATGGATATTTTGCCCTGGCCATGCGGTGGTGCGGAAGAATGAACAGGCTGATAGGTTAGCAGGTAAGTCACCTCTTGGTGGTATTTTGCCTATGGACAAGGGGGAGGTGGGCGTGCGCTTGTGGGACTGTCACAGGATAAATTAACTTGTCAGTCGATCAATGATAACCAAACCCGACATTATTTTGCTAACACAATTGACGCTTTTATGGTGAACAAACTGAGGAAACTACGTCGGTACAGATTCTCGGCACCTGGTCAACAGTGTGTATGAGATCAAAGGGAGTCACGTAGAGTTGTCTGCACACAATCGACAGTTTGATGACAGGATGTTGTTCGAGAGGTGTGTACTGGCGACATTTGTCTAGAAAACGGAAGTTGGTCGTTGCAAGTGATAGACAGAATGCCTGCTAGAGGTCAGAAGGATTCTGTAATGGGAGAAAGGTCTCTGGCTCACAGACAACCCGGATATTTGTTGGATGAGACAAAGAACTCCCCAGATGAAAAGGAAAATTGACAGCTTATTGACTATGGTTAGTCTGGAAACAGGAGGACAAAGCCAGATTCTGGACTGATTGGCGTCTGGACTTCCTGGTGACTCACTCAAGCACCCATATAAAACCCAGTGCAGTAAACAGGTGGATGGAGTCGAGGAAAACATTCTGAAGTGTTAAAATTGGGGATAATTCCGAGTTGTGTTATATTAGAGGGACTAGCCTATCTTAGTAGTGATAGTTATCCACGGACATAGATCCAATCGGATTGCCTAGTTTCTCGAGTAACAACAGGAATAGACATATGGTAGGCAATTAATTATATCTAACTTAAGAGTATGATTAGGAATAGAGTACAGTACTGTGTGGCGATATAATGTATTATAGGTGTAGTGATATAATGTATTATGATTAGTGATAGAATGTTCTATAAGTGCGGTGCTAGAAAGTATCATAAGAGCGTCGGCACTAGTATTCTATTGTGTGGCTTTAGGTAGCTTGTGTTATATATCATTTTACTCGGGAAGTTGAGGCCAATGTAGTGGAATAATAATTAGAGAGATTAAGGATGGTTGAGAGGGAGGAGGGGAATGTGTAATGGTAGGATCTTCAGTAGGGCTTCTGCTGGGTTTCTACCCGTTCCTTTAGTCTTTCCTGGTGTTGCCATGTCTCAGATCATATGATTGAGTTATTTGGCCGTATGACAGAGATCGGATCTCTGTTATAGATCTGAGTGCTGTTATTGGCCTACAATCACCTAATTACGGTCAGGACTGAGTTGCCCTCACCATGATGTTATCTGCTCTACAGGTTCCATGTACAGTTCCCCGTGAGTGTTCCACGTGAGTGGGAGAGGATTTACTACGAAGAAGCAGTTCAAAGTTGATACAATGATGGCTCAGCATCTGAAGACAGAGGTTGCTGAGAGGCCGCTACATAGGGCTTATACCCAAGTTGGTTTGCGGGAACCTGGCTTCTGCTGAGTGGAATTGTATGAACAGAAGTGTTGTGTTTAATGAGTGATAAGCTTCATCACCGAAGATTAAGAACTCGCATACTAAGGATATATATATATATATATATATATATATATATATATATATATATATATATATATATATATATATATATATATATATATATATACATCTACCTAACAAACAATAATAGGTTGTGTTCTAAAAGAGGGGAAAATGTTATAACCAGAAACTAATAAACAGTAGAGTTTCCCCAAGTGACATTTCAGTTAATTGGAGGAATATCAGTTCAAACAAATATTAGGAAACAGAGTAACTTCACCGTGTGGTAAAGTGAAGACCAAGATCAACAGTGTCTATCGGATTACCAGCATCCTGTTTGTTCGAGTGATTGGAGAAAGTCGTCATCTTCTGGGTGAGGTTCACTGTCCGGGAAAAATGGTGCTTTTGTGTGCTAAGCACTATGATGTTACAGACTTTGCTTCTAAATCACTGGTCTACCATTAGAATACACGTCACACATTCTACACCTTATACACACATACACTTCTCCTACATATACTCTTTGCTTTAATAAATTTCTTGTTTTTATTTGTTGAAGCGAGAGTTGTCAAGTATGTTATGTTGGGGAAGAATGAGAGGGGGCATGATCCAGGGGTGAGTAAGAGTGAGAGGAAGGTGTCTTCAGATTGAGGGAGTGTGTGGACGGAGTCTGCTGGATTTCTCCAGAATAGAGATATTGAATTAAAAACAAATGTGGGTGTTGATTCTCTTCACTCCAGGGACGACACTAAAGTGGTAAAGAAGAACAAGTAACTAATACGGCAGTCATTCTTTACACACACACTACAGGGACCATGTGGAGAAGGCGGAGGAACAGAGTGAAAACCCATATATGGAAAGAATGAGATTGCGGGGGATCGGCAGAGGTTCTGGAAGAATCTCAAAACTGAGAGGGAAGACCAGGAGAACTTTTAATCAGATAGCAGTGGGAACGATTAGTAGTATGACTCTTCGCTGGCTGTTGAACGAGGGGACGTAGCACGTATGGGAATGTCCTGAGTGCAGTGATGTCGGTTCTTAACTCAACTCAACTCAAATCTGAAGTAAACATCTATGACGTCTCTATCGAGAAACATAAGGAACATTGCTATTGGCAGATTGCATGCAGGCGAAAGTCAAAGTCAGACTGTCAGGCATCTAAATGTGCATCAGAGTACCATCAGTCGACTTCGGCACCTGTTTCAAGCCTCTGGCTCAGCTGAAGATCGGCATCGCAGTGGACGACCCAGAGTGACAAAAGCAGCGGATGATCGCTATATTCGGCTTCGTCACCTCAGAGACATGTTTACAACAACTTTCTCAACTGCCCAGCCATTGCGTGCAGGACGTCATGTGTCTGATCAAACTGTCCGGACTTCGGACATAACCACCTCAATGTGGACCTGTTCTTACACACTGCCATCGCCAAAATTGACTTCTGTGGGCTAACAAGCATCGTCCCTGGGCGGCAGACAACCAATGTAGACGTGTCTGATTTAGTGACGAATATTTCTTTTTGTTACAGCGTCATGATAGTTGGAGAAAGGTCTACCTCGGTGAAATGTACGCTTTGCCCACAGTTGTCGCGATGAAGCTCCGCAGCACGGTGGGGAGATGCAATGATGTGGGGAATGATCAGTTACAACGGAAGGAGTCAATTGGTGCACAGTGAAGGAGGTTGTAATGCGTACAGATACGTCAATGCAATTCTTCGACTTCATGTCCTTCCCCTTTTGGCTGCCCAAAGGTCTCTGTTTCAACAGGACAATGCCAGACCCCATTGTCCACTGTTGACCACGCAGTTCCTGATTGCCAACAATATTCTCACCTTTCCCTGGCCACCCCTGTCTCCAGACATGAGTCCGATTGAGCGCCTTTGGGATGAGCTGCATAGACGTGCCTGTCGCCGAGACGTTGCTCCAGCCAATCGTCGTGATCTGTTCCAGGCACTCCAGGAAGAGTGGGCAGCCATCCCACAGGCTCACGTCAGACGTCTGATGGCATCCATGCCCAGGAGATGCCAGTCGCTGATCGTTGCAAGAGGAGGCCAATCACCATACTAAAGGGAAAGCCCGTACGCCAAACATCTCTCGTGACCCAGGTGCAAATAGACGGTCAACTGATTGGGTGAACCCTAAGGCATTCTTGTGTGCAATTTGAACAATTAACTCATTAAATTAAAAAGGTCATTGGATGTCACAATTATGGCTATGTAGATATGCGTTTCTTTTCTTCTTCTTTTTTTTTTTGTTTTTTTTTTGTTTTGAACAGTATATATTGACATTCATTTATTTTCTTAATTGGCCTAGTGTCCAGTCGTAAACATGTATCTGAAAATGTAATGGGAAGCAAAAGCAGCCAATGTGATATCTTCCACATCACACATGGAGTGCCGATCGGTATATACAAATATAGCACAAATTATATCCTCAATGGACCCCGCGCTGTGTGAAAGGATCTTGCATGTGTGTGACTGCTTGAGTGAGGGTATATCTTGTGTTGGTGATGGGGTATGGGCATCCCCTATCACAGAAGAAGCTAGATGCCTACGTCAATCTGTAGCCTGAGGGACACCCTTGAGCAAGGTGGTAGAGTTGAGTCAAGAACCGACATCACTAGCACACCGTGCATTCCGATACGTACTCCGTTCTCATATTCAACATGCAAGGTGGAGTAGCCTTTAAGCCATCCGACCAGGATTACGTGATAGCAAGATGTGCACATGGAGATAAAGCTAGCAAGCAGTTGACAGATTGTCTTTGGTTATGATTTAATGTTTTCATGACCGTAGGCAGAGCATAAACTCCATAGTGACAATAGCTACTGCCAGTATGGTCAATGCCAAGAAGGAAAGCAATGACAAATTACCTTCTTCATTGATGCCTAAAATATCAAACAGCACCTCCGAGTTTATTCCGGTCACTAGTATTCGTGACCGATGGCCAACCATGACAGCCTACGGCTATGGGCAAAGCTCATCATGATGATGAGGTCTTATACTTACAAACAAGTTAGTTGCATGTCCTTTACCGGACGTCGTAGTCAATAAAGCATTTTTGTTGTTGTTGTTGTTGTTTGTGATTTACTAGACAGGTTTACGCTCAGTAGTTTGCCATTGCTTTCTGAAAGACCGATTCACGTACAATTGTATGAAAGCTATGGTAAGATGGTCTGCTTCCAAACAGCCCGTAGCTGTCTTTCGAACGTTGTATACGGGATAGTGAATGGTGATCGTATCTCCTTCACCACAATGAGGTTATACAAGCAAACACACACACATTACCCTGAGGGGAAGTAAATGACAGGTCTTCAATGTGCACAGGGGACCATCAGAATGTCCATACTTGTCAGCAAAGACGTCCAGCACACGTATTACCCAGGAATCAGGGTCAAAAATAATATCTTTCTTTTGTACACACTGATCTATTACGTAACTAACAACCATTGCCTGGAACAAGCTAATTAAAGTAGAACAGTATATACAACTATCAGAAAGATATATGCAACATATTTCGGTCACAAAAATGAGAATACAATGAGTACCTTTCATTCAGAAAGCAAAGGCAAATTACTGAACGTAAACTTGCCATCAAATCACACACAGACAATAAATACTGAGGTTGTGTATCTCGTTCTTCTTTTTTCGTAAATAGAGATGCGTATATGTGCTTCCTTGCTGATGATTTGTTGTCGTTGTGTTCGTTTCATCCTTATGTCAACCCCCCACCTCCACGTGGTGCAGACCAAGAAACCATGACAGCGAGGTCATGGGCTAACGGGGCTAAGGCTCGCCACAAGGGATGGACTCTCTGTGGTCAGATTTGTGTCCTAAACCTGCGACTGGCCTAGCAAGCCGGCAGGGGATCTTCATACTGCTCGTAGAAAAACTAAGAAGTATAAACCGACTGACCCACGGGCACTCTCACGGGCACTTCACCTCGACACCGCAAGGTACAAGAGGAACATGATGAGATGAGATGAGAGATGAGGTTTTACAAGTCTGGACGAGTTTGGACGAGTTGAAGCCCGGTCATATGGTGTTGTTTTCTTCAGGGAGTTTTACCAGTCATCTCTCCTTGGCTTCCATTTATTACCCCGTATTGGTCTGTCTTCGAATCTTCTTGGTCGTCTCTGGTACCTTGTGTCGTGGACGAGTTGATAACTTGATCTTGGTGGAGTGTAATTTCTTCTCCTGGTCTCCGTGCAATATTGGCCTTGGTCGGTGTCGTTTTTGTTTTCTTCCTCCTCTTTTACTTCATCTTCTTTTGCTTCTTCTTCTTTCTGGGACGTTGTATCTTCTGCTTTCGATGTTTCGGTTTTTGACTTGAGCTGTTCTATCTGTTCCCCCCTTTCTTCTTGTACTTTTGCCAGAGTTTCTTCCTTCGCAGCCTTTATTTCGGCCATTCGAGCGACATCCTGCTCAATCTTCTGCTGCACTTGCTTTAGTTCGTCCAGGATGCACCTAACGACTGTTATTTGCGTCTCTTAAGTCTTGTCTCGCTGTTCCTCGATGCAAGGTGAACTTGGATCTCATGTCCTTCAGTTGGCCTTCCAATTGCGCTTTGTCACAATTTGTATGTCGAGAGGTCCTCTCATACTGCCTCCTAGCCTCTTTATAGAGCATATTAGTTTTGATAGCGATCATCATCGTTTCTTTGCTGTCTTGGTTACAGGGGCAGCCGAGGTACCTGGTGCCTTGTTGCCGAGGCAGTTGGCGTTCTTTCTATTTAGGTTAGGCCTCCTGAAGTCCGTGTCGATCTTTGCTTGAGGGCACTGACTGTATGGGTGGGGTCCGGAGCAGTACCTGCAGACTTCCACCTCACTTCTAAAAGTGGCCCGAGTGTGCCAAAACCTCTGCCACCTAGAACACACTGCAGCACTCTATGTATGTAGAGCTCTGGTGATTTCTCTTTCTTGTCCCATCTAATGATATGATGGATCAATCGGCACTCCGATGTGACGGTGACGACTGTGGAGGGTGTGTTGTTCGTTCTTCCCGATGATCCTCTCCGCACTGGTAATCTTGAGTTACGAGTTTTCTCTCGATAGCATCTCTCTTCTCTGGTCATTTGAGAGATGGGTCATGGCTCTTTGATGACCCATCTTTTGCTCGGTCTGTGCCGGGTGTCTTTCACTGTGATGTTGTGGGGACACTTGATGTCGTCTTTCTCCTGTTGTATGATAGTCTGCAATAGTGCAGTGGTCTTGGAGTTCTTGTGAAGGAGACCACTATTCCATCAGGTGTCTTGCGCGACTGGTGATGCTGTGTCTTCCCAACTCGTTCTCCAACAGATTCAGTATCTTGTCTTTTGGTAGCGCCTACAGTTTGACCTCCCCAACGCTGATTTGTTTTAGCAGGATTGTGTACATAATGATGATGTCAACGACACATTTTCATTCATGTAGATGTGACCTCCGTTGCTCGCATGTCTCACGTGACCACCATACTCTCTCTCCTACCCCACTTAGAAATATATATATATACACCGTGATGAGCACTGAGAGAAAAGAAAGGAAAACAAAACCGGTAGAGCTCTGCACTAGTTCCACTCGCACTGCCGTGACTCCCGCAACACGCTACGCAACAAATATGCCTAGCAACCACCAAACACAGCAGACTCGTTTGAACACGTGTCTTCCCAGCATGACCTACCAGCCATTTTGCCTTTTCCGAGATGAAAGGATACATAACAATACGGTCTTAGCATACGACGTTCAACTCTGTCTTTATATCAACAGTTATCTGTGTTTGCAGGTTGGAATAGCAGTTGCCTTCGAAAATGTGCAATTAATGAATTACCGAAAAACAATACGTATATAGTGAGCTTTTCTAGAACAAGATTACAAGTAACAAAATGAACGATGCGGCTAAAGCCTTCGTCAGCACAGAATAAAGAAACACAAACCGACACAACCACATGACAAACACCACATGAAACTACAATCCATCCATCCATCATGTGCCATGCCGGTAAGCGTGGGCGGTCATGTTCTGCCATCTCACTCGATCAACAGAGTCGTGGATCAGTTCCGTGTTTCTGTCTCGACCATGCCACAAGGCCAAGCCATCCAGATACTTGTTTCTAGGTCTTCCCCTTGGTCTGTTCCCTGAAACTACAATACTTATCTGTATCCTTGTTGTGGGCTTGACATGTCTTTCAAATGATCAGCATGTATTATATTTTTTATTAGGGGGGAGGGGGGGGGGGGGGTTCTATTTGGCGCTCGCTCGATTTGAACTCAAGCGTAGTTCACACACACTACTTCTAGTAGCACTGGTAGACTGAATTGTGCATGTGGATTAGCTTTCCCTATTAACAGTGTCCCTCGTCATCAGGCAAACCTACTCCGACTTCAGAAGTACTTGTAATTTATGTCCTCAAGTAAAGGACGAGAAGTCAACATTTTAATCCAACTGATTGGTGTAGAGGTTGAATCCCCCTGCCTCGACATCATCACAGAGGATGTTTAAGAAACGAGCACGCTTATCTATTCGGTCATGCCGACCTACGATCTGCGTGTATGGTAGCACTGAAGTGAATGAACTGGATGTGTGGCTAATGAGGGTCAAAATGCTAAAGGTCAATAACGTCACAAGTACAAGGACTGGCCTAGCTACCGGAGGGGAGAACACCGGCTGGGGGGAAGGGGAGGCGGACATGTCAGCCAACGGTAAAATAGGGAACTGTTGTGGACTATACTGTGGGTACTACAGGTGGGGGGGGGGGGGGGGGAATGAGGCAAAAATCCGGCGTGCAAATTACACTAATTATGGAGATAGAAATGGAGAGTTGGAAGTTAAATGAAACTGTGTTAATCATTGAGACCGTGAGGAGAGAGTGAACCCAGCTGGAAAATGAGACGGTTTTCCAATGTCTTAGGATCACGTTCGGAAATGCGGATATTCAAAATAGCAATGGGGACATAACTGTTATTATACAAATACAATTAAACATATGCTAATGCAGTGGTTCTGAACCTTTTTTGGGGGGCCATGCACCCCTTCATCATATGTTCAGCATGTCATTCTCCCCCCCCCCCCGCCCCCGCCTTTCGTATTTCCTCTATATAAATTCCCCCCACTCCCGCACAGTGTACGTAAAAATGGAAGCTAACTTTAATAACACATACTAGAACAAGTCTAGACGTCTAGATAAAATGTGATTTGCGGGTCTAGTTACGTTATAAAATGAATTTCAGAAGTGCGAGAAGCACAGAACCGTGAAGTATATAGGGAAAAACATTATCAAGTAATCAGTTCTTGTATTAACGCGATCTTGAAATTATCTTAATTCTCTCCCCCTCCCCCGAAACCCTAAATTTCCCCCCCCCCCCGGGTTGAGAACCACTATGCTAATGTTTCTACGGCCATTGGCATCACGGGTTATGGCGGTATGGCATCTGACATAATCACCAGTCGTGGATGATGTCTGAATGTGTGACCTCGTTATTGTCACATGGCTATGGCTTCCAGGGATGTAAACAAGTAGGGTAAGAATTACATTGTAGGAAAACACATTTTATGGTCGGCACTAGGAAGAAGCCGGGCTCCCTGGCGGAGGTGTTAAGGACGCTGTTTGTAATCCCGTATACCCGTGTTCGAAACAAAACTGCATGTGATTTGGCAGCAGACCACGTTGCGTTGGTTTTGCGTTGGTATCGGTGCCGGTCGTTCAGAAAGCAATGGCAAACTACTGAACGTAAACTTGCCAAGAGATCACGGCGGCAGAAATGCTGGTTTTAACTGCGATGTCCTGTAAAAAAAAGGATGTAACACTACAATGTAATATACGGATTAATGGGGATATTCTTAAACACGTGAATACTTAATGTATCTGAATGTATTGACCTCAAGCGTAGTCCATACACATGATATAACTTCTAATAGCACTGGACTAATTTTTGCGTGTGGATTAGCTTTCCCCATTACCATTGTCCATCGCCACCAGGCGAACCCACTCCGTCGACTGAGGTACTTGTAATTTACGTCCCCAAGTCGAGACAAGACGAGAAGTCAATATTTTAGTCCAACTGACAGGTGATGGGGCTGAACCCGCTACCTCGCTATCAGCACACCGGATGCTTAAGAAGGAGAGTTCTTATCTATTCGGCCAAGCTGACCTTCTAAAGCATTCCATCTCACATGTGCCGAGATTTCATTTACGAGATTTTAATATGATTTTGGCTGTTTGTGATTTCTTGGCAAGGTTACGTTCAGTGGTGTGACTTTGTTTTCTGCCTGACCGACACTCATGCCATTGTATGAAAACCAGCGCGAAGAGGTCTGCATCCAAATCACCCAAATCTGTGCTTCGACTATGTCCTAATGTGCCTTACTGTGATGTATGATGTTATCATTAGTATGTACAATGCCGATAAGCGTGGACGTTCATGCTTCGCTATCTTACACCAGATAGCGAATCAGCTCTGCGTCCTTGGTTCGACCTTGCCATGTGGCTAAGTCATCCTGATATTTACTTCTCCGCATTACCTTGGTTCTTTTCTTCTTAATCTTGCCAGTTGTTACTTAGTTATTCAAGTTTATTTCTTCTCATATCATGTGCAAAAACTGTTGATTGCCTGCGTCTAATTCATCTGCTTCTTGCAGGATTTGCTCACATATGTCCACTACCATTTAATGTTTTTTCAGATTTTCTGTTCATATATGATGAATGGTGTTCTTAATATGTCATAATGTGATGTATGGTGTGCAGTGTCCTTAATGTGTCTTACTGTGGTATATGATATATTAAATGTGTCTTAAAGTTATGTATGATGTACGGTATTTTTAATGTGTCTGAATGTCTTGTGTGATGTGAGGTACATTTAAGGTGTCTTAATATCTTGTGTGATGTATGATGCACTTAATGTATCTTAATGTCGTGTATGATGTATGATACACTTAATGTATATGATTGTCATGTATGATGCATGATACACTTAATATAACTTATTGGCATATATGATGTGTTATACAATTAATGTATCTTAATGTCTTGGTAATGTATGATACATTTAATGTACCTTAATGTCATATGTGATGTATGATACACTTATTGTACCTTAATGCCATGTGTTATGTATGATACACCTAATTTATCTTAAGGGAGTCTCCGTGGCGAAGTGGTTAAGCCGTGTGTCTCTGGCTCCGAATGTTGTGAGTTCGATTCTGGGCCGCGTCCTTCGGTTCACGAGCGCATTTTTTTTCCGGAGATTTGTGAGGGTCGTCACTGGAGCTACGGAGTTCACGCTTTGTGCGACGCTTTCTACACTGCGGAAAGAGATAAAATCCGGTGCAATGAAGTCGACCCTTTCGACTTTAAAACGACTTTTTAAAAAAATGTATCTTACTTAATGTCTTGTGTGATGAATGATACACTTAATGTATTTTAATGGTATGTGTGATGTATGATAACCTAATATATATGAATGGCATCTGTGATGCTATACCAAATTTATTTTTAAATGACGTAAGCCTGGTTACTATACAGCCAGTAATCATGAAACGAAAACATTCCCTCCACAATGGCATCAACTGGCTAGAGAAGCCACGAGCTCTGCCATAGAAGTCTAGAAGAGGGGAAATCAGACATCTTCCGTTCAAACGTTGAGTTGTGGGGTCTTGAGGTTATCCGAGAATCAACACGGACAGCTCTGAAGTGTGTGGTGCGGGAAATCGGTGAAGGAGTGTGGTAGACAGTGATCAATGGAAGAGGAATGCTCTTGAAGAGCAGGCTTATTTGTTACAGCACCCAACCATTTATGTTATGTTAATATCATTATTTGTGTTTTCCGTAGCAGTGATAGTAAAGGTTCCTTCAATGTATACATTGAAATCTATCGGGATAGGGGAACATGTTCTTACGAGCAATATTAACTTCACCCTGCTGTGCGGAAGCGAATCATGTACAATTAGCAGAATTATGTTAAAGTTTCGGAGATGTGGTTTTACAGAAGAATGAAGAGAACACCGTGGACGGATAGAAATAGTAATGAAGATATCGTGAAAGAAATTAACTCACAATGAGAACTGGTTACTCGTATCAGAAAGAGACAATCCACAATATTTGGGCATGTTAGGAGATGAGGACAGCTGAAGTATGTCGTCACAATGGGAAAGTTGGTGGGGAAGAGAACCAACGAACGAACTATATTTTCAAAGATTTAAGAATTGAGCTCGCAGTCCTGTCTGACATTCAGTCTTCTTTTATGTATGCTTTCACACATTCTTTCATTCATATAGACGTGAGAAGACTAAGAGAGATGTTGCTGGACAGTTAGGTATCGTCAAAACGACACAGCGTGGACTATAAGAAAGAAGAAGACAGATATAAATGACGGATTGGTGCCTAATGATGTCCACTGTTGCAACTAGCCATAGAGAACTAAAGCAGGGATAGATCCTACGTGTTGCTAATCATCTCCCAATAAGTACAATCAGCATCTGTAACCTTTTAATTGTGTTGTTAAAGGTCGAGATCTAATTCACGTTTTACTGAGTGCATCATTATTATATAGTACGTTCCTTGCAGATAGTCTCTCACATCGCGGCCAGCGGAAGATTGGAGGGCCCTGCCATCTGCATATCTGATTTGAGCTATTAGATTTCTACTAATTATGAGCATGGATGAAAGTTGTCTCTGATGTGAACGTTGTTTAGGTTTCTTTCTTTCTTTCTTTCTTTCTTTCTTTCTTTCTGTCTGTCTTTCTTTCTTTTGTTTTTTCAATGAAACGAGGGCACCAACATAACATATATGGTTTAAAAGACAAAAATTGGAATATGATAAATACCAATGAGGAAATGTGTAACACATGGAAATAATACTTTGTTGAATTACTAACTTGTGAAGCACCAAGTTACACTTTCCCACAGGAAGAGGTTCTAACGTGTGAACCACAAGTTGAAGAACTTGTTTTTGAAGACGTCCTATATGTAATAATACGACTTAAAAACAATAAGGCAAGTGGGGCTAATGGAATTGCTGCTGAATTTATAAAGGCAGCTGGCCATGCATTACATCTAAAGCTATACGAACTAATAATAAAAATCTGGAGGACAGAAGAATTACCCCATGAATGGAAAGAGTCATTCTGATACCTATCTTTAAGAAAGGAGACAAATTCCAATGTGAAAATTATAGAGGAATATCACTACTATCCACAAGCTATAAGATACTAAATACACTAAAACCATATTCAGAAGACATATTAAGTGACTACCAGGCGGGTTTTAGACAAAAAAGATCAACAACAGATCAGATAATTATCTTACGAAAAATGGCCGAGAAAAATTGGGAATATAAAAGCGATCTCCATAACATTTTTGTGGATTTTAAAAAGGCTTATGGTAGTGTCCATAGGAATAGTCTATGGAATGCTATGCAGGAATTTGGAATACCAAGGAAGTTAATCAACATGACCAGACTATGCATGGAAGATACTTATAATATAGTAACATATAGGTAGACTTCGTTGCCAAGGTTGTGGGTTCGATTCCGGCCGCGCCCTTCGATTCACGAGTTACATTTTTCGGAGACTCCTGTGGGTCGTCGCTAGAGCTACGAAGTTCGTGCTTTGTGCGACGCTTTCCACGCTCCGAAAAGAGACCGAGCCTTATGGGATAAAACCCGGTGCAATGAAGTCGACCCTGTCGACTTTTAAGCGATGTTTTTTTAAGGCAGGAAATCAGACCCTTTCCAAATAACATCTGGCTTGAAACAAGGTGATGCACTATCGCCGCTCCTTTTCAATCTGGCTCTAGAGAAAGTTGTAAGGAATGTAAAGGAGGAATGTGATATTGGAGGAACATCCAAGCTGCTTGGTTATGCAGATGATATAGATATTATAGGGGAAAATGAACAAAAGACATTGGAAATATTGACTCACTTAAAGGAAAAAGCTCAACAAATGGTGCTGGTTATCAACCAAGATAAGACAGAATATATGGTAATGTCAAGAGAAGGAACGGCTAAAAACTGTACCCACATACACATAAATAATATGACCATTAAAAGAACGGAAACATACAAATACCTGGGTACAATCTTAACTGCTCCAAAATAATAAGGGAAGAATCAACTCTGGAAATAAGATATACTATGCACAACAACATCTGCTAAAATCAAATGTGCTATCTCGTAACACCAAAATCACAATATACAAAACACTGATCAGACCAGTTGTGTTGTATGGCTCTGAAGTCTGGGGTACAACTAAAGGAGACGAAGCCTTATTACAAACCTTTGGGAACAAAGTCTTAAGACGCATCGTTGGGCCCATTAGGGATACACAAAGTGGAGAGTGGAAAAGAAGAAGCAACAAAGACATTTGTGATATGTTTAAGTCCCCGCTAATCACTGGTATCATGAAGGCTAATAGACTACAATGGCTGGGGCATATAGAAAGAATGGAAGATAATAGGGAAACAAAGCTCGCTTACACTCAAGAAATAAATGACCGTAGACCCCGAGGTAGACCAAGAAGGCGGTGGAGAGATAATACATGTACAGACCTACAAGCCCTTGGAATCAACGACTGGCAAGAGAAGGTCAACTAGAGAGACGAATGGAGACGGCTTGTATCTGTAACAAAGAACCTCAATATCTCGGAATGCTGAAGAAGAGAAGAGAAACATATGATGTATATATGTTGAACACAAATTGGGAGAGAACTCAACTCTGTTTTAACCCTCTTTGTACCTCAAACCAATATAATGTGTCACCGGCTACTGTTACAGTTGCTTGTTGTTCATAATCCAATGATTTAATTAACACAATCACGGATCACGAATGAAGATTTACATTGGACTCTGCATTTCTCAAAGGCATTTCTCATATATATTTGATACGTGTGCCTCTGCCCTGTTCAGAATGCAGCTACACCAATTCTGTATGATAAATAATTAATCTGACAGTAATCCACATACACGCCCATATATGCAGGCGTTGCTCTATTAATTATGAACCAATTATTGTAATAATTTCAAAAGAAATTAAATATCAAGACAAGTAGCTTCCAAATTTGAACATCCTAATTTAATACGGTTGCGAATCCTGGACAATTAGTAAACAGGTGGAAAAATCCACGGAATCCTTGCGGTTTTATAGAAGAATGCTGAAAATTAATTGAACAGCCAAAATGAGCAATCTGGACATTTTGAGGGGACGCTAAGTCGCAAAGACAACTTATCACAAACATCAGAAAAAGGCAGACATGATTTTTTTTTTTTTTTGGCAACGTTATGAGAAGACAAAAACTAGCATTGTCTCTACAACCGGAAAGATTTGCGGAAAGAGACAGAGGCACACAATGGGAGAAGATTCTTGACAGTCTGGTGTCATGGAACAGTAGGGAATCAACACACGAATTGTCCATGACGTCAGAGATCACAATTTGTAGAGAGGAATGATTGCCCACGCCAGCCGGCAAGGCACTGGTTGATGATGATGACAAATTTAATGCTCGCTGGATTCTGTCTGAGAAATCAACACCTTGGAATAATGCATAGGGATGTAATGAACAGATAAATCGAGATCATCTTTTTACATCAAGAATAAGAAAACAATAACATGGCAACAACAACAACCGGAAGAGATAAATAAAAACACCCACTTTTACCAACATTCTTGAAAAACTACAGCACCTGTCACAACCGGCCAACGGAAGCATGAATAACAACATGTATAAACATCGCAAATCATCGCAGGGAATGCAAAACAAATATTTGTTTTGGAACCAAGCGCAAATAGGGCAGATTTAGGCAGCTGAAGATAAATAATAACCCTTTTAATTTGTGCGTGGTGAGGCAAGAAGGCGGAGTGTCGCGGATTTAAAGTCCATTCGAATGTTTCCAAACACAAGAGACTGACAAGAAAATAATAGATTGGAACATGCTGTGCGGCAATTTCCGCTGTAGAAGTCGTAGACTGAGATTGTGGTCATTACTCAGGAAAAGTTCAATGACACTACTAATTTGTGTTTTTCCAAGGTCTGGCTCTTTGTATAGAGATCGTTTCAACACGTTTTGTGTGGTGGCTACAGAAGCATAGATTTCTTCAAGTTCGGGTTCCTTTCCTTCTTCTTCTTATTGTTATTTCTGTTGTTGTTGTTGTTTTTGTTGTTGTTGTTGTTGTTGTTGTTGTTCTTCTTCTTCTTCTTCTTCTTCTTCTTCTTCTTCTTCTTCTTCTTCTTCTTCTTCTTCTTCTTCTTCTTCTTCTTCTTCTTCTTCTTCTTCTTCTTCTTCTTCTTCTTCTTCTTCTTCTTCTTCTTCTTTCCATTACCCCTCATTGTGATAAACAAATGCTTATCCTCAACCAAATATCCCCTAGCTGTCTTACCTTTAGATATCGGCTACATCTCCACAAATGTCCCAGCCCACATTATTATTCTCTGTCTATAATTCTCTTCTCCGTGATTTTTACATATTCCTCTATTTCCGTTGTCCAGTGGGTTTCAGACCTAGAACATTCCATTTATGTTGCCATCATGTTTACGCAATGAATGTCTAATATATCCAACACCAACAACATTTTCCTCAACTTTTGATTCATTTCTCCTTGGTTGTTATTCCCATAAGCTTTTCGCTGGTGATTTTGACATTCGCAGTTAGCTCTTCTATACTACATAGGCATTAGTTCTTTCCGTGAGCTTCACGTTGGTGATTCTGTAATACTATAGTTCTTCTATTCTACTCTGGTAGTAATTCTACCCATGAACTTCATATTGGTGATTCTATTATACGTTAGTTCTTCTATTCTACCCATGAACTTCATATTGGTGATTATATTATACGTTAGTTCTTCTGTTCTGCTCTGGCACTAGTTCTCTCCAAAATCTTCATATTTATTATTCTGTCATACTTTAGTTCATCTATTCTATTCTTGCAATAGTTTTCTCCATGAGTTCCACATTTGTGATTCCGTCATAATTTAGTTCTTCAATTTTACGAAAGCACTAGTTCTTTCTATGAGCTTCACATTGGTGATTCTGTCATACTTTAGTCCTTATATTCTACTCTGGTACAAATTAAGACGTTTTTGAAGGTATGTAGTTTTCGTTGTAGTCTTTCGTTGGTAGACTGGTTGGCTATCTGGTCGCTTGCTGTCTGACTGATTGATTGTTGATTTGTTGACTTAGATGGTTGGTTACTTGGTTGCTTGGTTGGGTGGCTGGCTGGCTTATTGGTTGCATGGTTGGCAGGCTGGCTGGTTGGTTGGTTTTTTGGTTGGGTGGCTGGCTGGCTGGTTGGTTGGTTACTTGGTTGTCTGGTTGACAGGTCATTGTCGGTTGCATTGTTGGCTGGCTGTCTGGCTGGTTGGTTGCATTGTTGGCTGGCTGTCTGGCTAGTTGGTTGCATTGTTGGCTGGCTGTCTGGCTGGCTGGTTACTTGCTTGCTTGGATGACTGTCTGGCTGGCCGGTTGCTTGATTGGCAAGCAACTTAGTTGCTTGGTTGGCTAGCTCTCTGGCTGATTGGCTGCTTGGTTGATTGGCTGACTGGATGGTTGGTTGCTTGGTTGGCTGGCTGGTTGGTTGCTACTTGGCTGGCTGACTGGCTGGTTGGTTGCATTGTTGGCTTGCTGTCTCGATGGTTAGCTGCTTGGCTGCCTGGCTGACTGGATGGTTGGTTGCTTGGCTGCCTGGCTGACTGGCTGGTTGGTTGCTTTTTTGGCTAGCTCTCTGGCTGATTGGCTGCTTGGTTGATTGGCTGACTGGATGGTTGGTTGTTTGGTTGGCTGGCTGGTTGGTTGCTACTTGGCTGGCTGACTGGCTGGTTGGTTGCATTGTTGGCTGGCTGTCTCGATGGTTAGCTGCTTGGCTGCCTGGCTGACTGGATAGTTGGTATCTTGGTTGGCTGGTGGTCTGGCTGGTTGGTTGCTTGGTTGGCTGGCTGTTTGGCTGGTAGTTAGATTGCTTGTCTAATTGTCTTCACGAGCTTCAAACAGGTTATTACGTCATACTTCAGTTCTTGTATTCTAGACCCCAATTAAGGAATGTTTGGAGTTGTGTTAGTAATCGTTTTAGTCTTTATCCTTTTTTCTGATAAATAGTTTTACTGATTTATAGTTTGAATTTAATGTATTTAATTTTGGTGCTATGTATAATGTCTGTGACTTCCTCAAATGTATAGCATTCGTGTACATATTTACAATTCGAAAACTTCTCTTGTACACTAACTGTCTTTCTTCGTTGTCTATGATTCTGCACCAGGAATAAAGAATAACAAGCGTGGCACTTGAAGAAAATTTGTTTTAATTTGTAATTCTAAAATCCAACAGGTATGTTTTGATTACTAACTTACCTGTTTGCACGTGAGAAACTTTTTTATACAGTTAAAAGTCGCTTTGATCTTTTATGTTCTCTTTGTAAATTTTACCTCACGCCTTGCATCATCTGTTAATTGTTGTCGTCAATAAAATTTAACAAAAAGCCGCTGACAAATTATTTACTTGATCAGTTGTCGGTCTAGAACATTTACAGCCTTATGGTTGGTTGGAAGGGTTGTTAGATGGCTGGTTGATTGGAAAGGTAAGCTGGTGTGCTGGTGGTTTGGTTGGTTGGATGGATGGTTGGTTGGTTCGCTGGATGGTTGGATGGCTGGTTGGTTGAATGACTGGTTGGTTGGTTGGATGGTTGGTTGGTTGCTTGGATGGTTGGTTAGATGGATGGTTGGTTAGTTGATGGGTTGGTTGGTTGGTTGGATGGTTAGTTGGATGCTTGGATGGTTGGTTGGTTGGTTGGTTGGTTGGATAGTTGGGTAGGTGGTTGGTTGGATGGTTGGTTTGATGATTGGTTGGAAGGTTGAATTATTTCTTTGTTTAATGGATGGTTGGTCTTATGTACTGGCGTTTACTTCATCTAGAACCTGAAGGACTTGCACCTGTCCGGGTTGATATAGACAGGCATGGCATGATACGGTACCCGTGTATTGTCTCCCCGGAGATGTGTAGCACAGCCGTCCTTCCCCCACTCCCCCCTGGTTTATTGGGTGATTGATTGCATGGTTGGTGGTGTATTAATTGTTTGCTGGTTCTTTGCTTAGTTGGTGTGTGATTGATTGATTGGGTGATTTGCTTGGTGGTTGATTAGTTGGTTGCTTGCCTGCTTGCAAGGTTAATTGACTGTCAGGTTTGTTCGTTAGGTTGTTAGTTGGATGGTTGCTTCGTAGAATAGTTGGCTGCTTACTTGGTTAATTGTATGACTGACTGATTAGATGGTTCGTTTGTTGATTGGTTAGTTGATTGCTTGCGCCAGAAACCAGCGAGTTGTGCAAGAACGGAACTGGAATTTCACATTTGTGGAGTATTTATTAGTAGGTAACCAGGGATTAATTTAACACAACGCGTGTAGCCTGGCTGGGATTAGACTTGGATTGATTTCGGGCGGTTTAGGTATTTCACTATCAACATATACCAACTCAATCTACACGTTTACATATTTTAGGTCATGACGCATCAGGTGAGTCTGCTGGTTCCATTCCTCGTCACTTTCCTTACCATATACTTCCCATCACATTCTGAAAATTATCTGGCAGCCATATTTCTTTTGTTGGGTCGACCCCAGAGCCGCACTGAAAGAAAAACATACTATTGCCTCTGTTGTGTACTGAAAGCTTTTGGCAAGCGAGTATCATCATCATCATCATCATCATCATCATCATCATCATCATCATCATATGCCAAGGAGATAAGCTTAGGCGGTCAGGTTTCATCATCTCACTAGATCACCAGAGTCGTGGATCAACTCAGTATTCTTGTCTCAACCATGCCATGTGGCCAAGTCATCCAGATATTTACTTCTCAGCTCTCCTCTTGTTCTTTTCCCGTCAGTCTTGCCAGTTGTCACCATGTTCTCTAATTTATTTCTTCTTATAATGTGTCCTTAAGTGTTGGCTGTCTACGTTTAATTTCTCTAATCATCTTACCTTTCTCAATTGCTTCTTGTAGGACTTGCTCATTGGCTTCTCTGTCTATCCATGGTATTGTTTGCCTTTTCCTCAGAAACCACATCTCGACTGACATTAGATGTTTTTCAGCCTTTATGCTCATTGTCTACATTTCACATCCATACACACGGACGGGTTCTTTGTAGCACTTTAACTCTCTTTTTTCTCGTTTAAAAAGACATACGTTTATTGGTCAGTATGTTTTTCTTCTTGCAAAAAGCTACCTTCGCCATAGCGATTGTTGTGTTAATCTCCTTAAGGAATCTCCCATCAGATGTTTTAACCGTTCCGAGATAATTGTGCCGATTCACTTGTTTAAGAATATTCCCATTTACCTGCATATTACATTGTGATATGTCTTTCTTCCTAGTGCCGACCATAATCTGTGTCTTCTTACAAATTAATTCTAGCCCATGTGTTTACTGTGTACTACAACCGCTTCAACTAAATGTTGCAGATCCTCTTTACCATCAGCATGTCTAATGTTATTGATATTATTTCCCTAAATGGTGATTCCAATCTAAACTAATCTAAATTTATTTCTCAAATATATTTCATTGTATAGGGAAAAAAGATGTTGAGACAATGCACATCCCTGTTTCACACCTCTCTAAATAGGCTATCAGATTGCTTCTGATACCATTAATATTGGGACTCTTCGCTGGCTGTTGCAGATGAGGACGAATCACGTATCGGAATGTCCCGAGAGCAATGGTGTTGGTTCTTGACGGAGTAAAAGGTAAGGAACGTGCAGAGCAGCTACCAACAAATGCAAGAATACAAGCGGGAAGAAGCATGGACACGGCTGATATAACCAATGCAGTACGGATACGCCTGTGAGACATGGACACTTACTAAACAAGCTGAACAGCGCATACATGCCTTTGAATATAAATGTTATAGACGAGTTCTAAGAATATCTTGGGTAAAGAAAAGAACAGATGCATCCATACTTCAAGAGTTGAATATTGAGGAGGGATGGCTATTAAAGACGATAAAACAAAGAAAATTGAAGTATTTTGGTCACTTGAAACGTCACGACAGTTTGGAGAGAACAATAATGGAAGGGTATATGCCTGGGTAGAGAGGAAGAGGAAGGCCAAAGAGAAGATGGGTGCAAGATGTGGCGGATGATCTCCAGATGGGTGTATTAGACGCGGGACATCTTGCTTGTGATAGAGAAGTTTTCCGGAAGGTTGTTATGGGAGCGAGGTTCTGCAAAGGACATGCTACTGAATGAATGAATGAATGAGTACGGATACTGGTGGATAGTGATGGGACTCTGACACTTGCCCGTGTACATGAACTATAGTCCGTTCATAAATGTTTTCACCCATCTACAATTCCATAACTCAGTAACCAACTAAGGAAAAATTATGAGATTTAGCATATAACATTATCATTATGTACATCAAACATATCCATTTTTTAAATAAAGGTTGTACAGTAGATCTCAGTGTTTGTTTATATCCATCCATCCATCATGTGCCATGCCGGTAAGCGTGGGCGGTCATGTTCTGCCATCTCACTCGATCAACAGAGTCGTGGATCAGTTCCGTGTTTCTGTCTCGACCATGCCACAAGGCCAAGCCATCCAGATACTTGTTTCTAGGTCTTCCCCTTGGTCTGTTCCCCTCGATCTTACCAGTTGTCACCAAGTTCTCCAAATCATTTCTTCTCATAACATGCCCAAAAAATTGTGACTGTCTACGTCTAATGTCTCTGATCAGTTTACGATCTTCATTTGTTTCTTGAAGGACTTGTTCATTGGTCTTTCTGGCTGTCCATGGTATTCTTTGCATTTTCCTCAGAAACCACATTTCTACAGCCATCAGATGTTTTTCAGCCTGGCTGCTCATTGTCCAAGCTTCACATCCATATAAAAGTACAGGTTCTATGTAGCATCTCAACACTCTTTTTCTCGTTTCAATTGACATCTTTTTATTGGTCAGTATGTTTTTCATCTTGCTAAAGGCTACTTTTGCTATGGCGATTCTTGTTCTAATCTCTTCAAGGCATCTCCCATCAGATGTTATTACTGTTCCGAGGTAATTGTACCTATTCACTTGTTGAAGAATATTCCCATTTACTTGTATATTACACTGTGGTATTTCGTTCTTCTTAGTGACGACCATAATCTGTGTCTTTTTACAATTTAATTCTAACCCTAGTTGTTCACTGTGTGTAACAACCGCATCTACTAAATTTTGCAGGTCCTGTTCATTGTCTGCAATCAAGACTGTATCATCTGCATATCTAATGTTATTGATGCATCGTCCCCCAATGTTGATTCCTTCCATATTTTCAATATTTCTGAAAATATTTTCACTGTACAGGGAAAACAGATCTGGAGACATTACACATCCCTGTCTCACACCTCTCTTAATAGGCTGATATTGGCTTACTTCATTATCAACTCTTATGGCAGCTTGTTGTTTCCAATATATGTTTTTTACAAGTCTAAGGTCTTTCCCATCAATTTGTAGATCTTCAAGCATCCTTATCATGTTGACATGTCTCACTTTATCAAAAGCCTTTGTGTAGTCAATGAAGCAAAGGTGTAGATCTTTGTTTACTTCTATAGAACGTTCGATTATGTTTCTCAGTATATACACAGCATTTACTGTACCCTTGCCTTCCACAAACCCACATTGTTCTTCTCCTATTTCAGGTTGTATTTTCCTCCTAACTCTTTGCATGATAATTCTTAGCAAAATCTTCGTGATGTGACTCATTATACTAATTGTTCGATGTTGATCACATTCCAAGGCTCCTGATTTCTTTGGGATTGCAATAAATACAGAATTACATAACTCATGAGGTATATTTCCAGTATCATATATTGTATTAAGCAGACTGGTAACTTTATCTATTCCATATTCTTCTAAAGCATTAATCATTTCTGTTGTGACGCTGTCTGGACCGGGGGTTTTGCCAGATTTCATATGATTAAGAGCATTCTGAACCTCCATCTTCAAAATTGCTGGCCCTTCATTGTTATTTTGAACAATATATTGTTCGTCTCTGCTATCGTCATAAAGGTTTTTCACGTAATCTGACCATACATGTAAAATCTGATCTTTTTCTATTATGACTCTTCCATCTTTTGTCTTTAGGCAGCCTGCTGATGTACGTGTTCTTTGATTAGTAATCTCCTGAATTCTTTTGTGCATTAGTTTCGCATTTTTACTGTTGTGTTGTTTTTCAATTTCTCTGCAATTTTTCTCAAGCCATGTTTCTTTAGCCTCCTTACATAAGGTTCTGACTTTTCTGTGAATTTCTTCATATTTGGCAGGATTATTTTTGTTCTGTCTTCTTGTTTCCATTAGTTGTAAAATTTCTTCAGTCATCCATGTCTTACGGCCAACTTTCTTTACTTTTGGAATAGTTTTTTCTGCTGCACAACTGATTGAATTCTTCAGCATTTCCCATTGATCATCTACATCTTGAAATAGGATCTCTAGATCAGACAATAAATCAAATTTGTTCTTTACTTCTATGTTAAAATTATCTTGTATTTCTTTGTCAGTTTTCAATTTGCACAAGTCATATTTAGGGTTTCCTGCTGTATACTTGACTTTCTTTAACTTTACCCTCAATGTGCCAGTAATTAATCTGTGATCACTGTAACAGTCTGCATTTGGAACTGTTTTTACAACTGTTAATGCATTTCGAAACCTTTTGCTTATCAGGATGTAATCTATCTGGTTTTTAATCCTGCTGTCTGGACTCCTCCATGTCCATAATCTTCTAGGATGTTGTTTAAACCAGGTGTTTCCTACAACCAATTCTTGTTCTTTTGCCCATTCTACAAGTCTGTAACCTCTTTCATTTCTCTCTCCCAAACCATGGTTGCCTACACTGTATCCATCGCTTTGCTTTCCTATATGCAGTAAATAAATTAGGGTTAGAGATGAAGTGCATATTATGAAATGTATTGCATATTCAAACGGAAACACCATTGTTCAAAAATGAATATTCTCTGTGGTGCACGGGAATTTCTTTAGAAGCACGTCACATAGTGGAACGGAAGAGTTTGTGGGAGCACGTGTACACCTCGGAGGAGCAAATGGATCACCATAGTCTGGTTAGAATGAGGCAGCGAGGAGTGACGAGGGGATCTGGCCGACGCTCGACGCTCAGAGGAAAGGTGAGACGGACATATAATCAGATTGCTACTGGAACTATTAGTGTTGGAACTCTTCGCTGGTTGCTGAGGATGGGGACGGAGCGCTTATGGGAATGTCCCGAATGCAGTGATGTCGGTTCCTAGATCAATCAATCAATCAATCAATCAATCAGTTACCCGAACTGACGTGAATTATTGTAAAATAAATTTGTTAGCGTAAATTCAATACATTTTCAGTAAAACATCAACAAAATTTCGTCGCTTTCCATGATTTCAGTTGCCGTTGGACCTATCAAAGACATATTCCTTGGGTGATAGTAACTATAAGACGGCAGGAAAAAACATCTCATAACGATGTAACAGAAACTTTAAAAACGACCTGAACGGGAATGAGGGCACACATTTGTGAACGCACTATAGTAGTGATGCCTGATCAAGCATTTCAAGGCTAGCATCCGAGAACAAGAGCGGAGATAACACAACCAACTCCTTATAGGAACCGTGAGCAGATCTATGCTGTTGGTATGTCTGCTGCAGCGAAGGTCTGAGAATGCATCGGAATGCCCAATGTGCAGTGACGTCGTTCGACGTAAGATAACATAACGTAAGATAACATAATATAACATTACATTACATAACATCATGACAGTTAAGTAATTGAATAATGCAACATTAAACATATATTCCACGTAGATTTAAATAACGTACTGTGTTCAAAGTATGTTTCCTTTGATAATATGTCGTTCACTTAATTAAAGTCGCTTAAAAGTCGACAGGGTCGACTTCATTGCACCGGGTTTTTATCCCATATGGCTCGGTCTCTTTCCGCAGCACTGAAAGCGTCGCACAAAGCACGAACTCCGTAGCTTTTAGCGACGACCCATGGGAGTCTCCGAAACATTTACTCGTAAACCGAAGGACGCGGCCCGAAATCGAACCCACAACCTTCGGCTCACGAGTCAAACGTCAATGGCTTGACCACTTCGCCACAGAGACTCCCTCGTTCGACGTAACATAACATAACGTAACGTAACATAATATAAAGGCAGTTAAGTAATTGAGGAATGCAACATTAAACGTATATTCCACGTAGATATAAATTGCGGCTGTGTTAGAAGCATGTTTCCTTTGAGAATATGTATTATTCAGACGAATGTTTACCATAAATATATGTCTCAGTGCATGCCCGCTTGACTTCTGCCGCGTTGAAAAATAATTACGCTCAAATAATGCCAGCAGATGGCGCCATATGTTCATTTATTGCAACGGATGGCTAGAAAATATACAGGAAAATATTTATACATCCCATTTCTCGTTGTTTTGTGCGTTTAATGTGCACTCAGAGAAGAGGATTTTCGGCGTATGTCGTTGAACTTAGTGATTAGGGAGGATCATCGTAGTCATCGCACTCCGGACAGGTCCATAAGTGCACCGATATTCTTCTTGACATCTCGGCCAGCGTATGTCGACTGATTGTACCAATTCTGTATGATTATATCAAATGGCTTGTGCTCTTGAGAAAATGTTCATGTCTGGCGACTCATAGCTTCACTCCCTTCTCCCTAACTCTGGACAAGAAAGCAGATTTCCAGGTTTCCTTAATGGCATCCTTTCGGTTAGCAACTCTTACCGCTCTGATATTGCCTGGCCCATCCATTGCTCTTCCCATCTCGATCATCACTCTGTTTGATAAACGTTCGGCCCACTCGCTTGTTGCCCTTGACGCTTGAGTGCCCCGGTACTTAGATCAAAGTTAGCTTGACTAACTGTGATGTTCTCAGTATGTCGAACCACTCGTGTTCTATGGGGACAAACTGAACCTTCTTGAGCATGTAGTATCCTATTGATTCAGTGCTAAACAAAAATCAGGTTTGGACCAAACATAGTACACAGTCACATGAACAATTATTGTAACGTAAATTTCTGTTCACTGAGCACAGAAATTACGGAAGGTATTACGAAACGAAACGAATAACACAATGACCCTAGTATAGAGATATATCGTCCTCTGACTAAATTGGAAGTCGTATTTGGCGATATATTATCCTTCAGCACTGAATCAGTTAGACAATTTTTTTTTTTAATCTTATAGTTTTGATCCGTGGTGGCGCAGTAATTAGCACGCTTGTCTGTCGTCCCATGGTCATGACCTTGAATTTGCAATGAGGCGGATTTGAACACATCTAACAGGTCTTCTAAGTTGATGGCTAAAGAGGATCACAGGACACGTTCTGGTGATACTGACCACATCGAACTTCGAGTGTCGATTGGTCAATGAAAAAAAATTAGGCTAGCACCAAACGCCAAGAACGTCTAAAGACCTGTAATAAATGATCCTTTATTGTTTACTTTTTCTAGTGGCCAGACACTCGCCTATCGGTAAGGTGGTCTTGGGTTCGATCTGCAGCTGGACAAATTCAGTTGTGTTTTGTTTGTTTGTTTGTTTGTTTGTTTGATTTTTTGGTTCTTTTTGTAAATTGACATGGGTTCCCCGACTGACTCAAAGTAAAACTGGTTCAAAGATTGTCTATGGAAATAAAGACGACATGTGCGAAACTGACCACATCACTCACAAGGGCCGATTAATTAATTAATTAGTTGCATATCCTTTACGGGACGTCGTGCTCAACACCAGCATTTGTTTGCTGTTGTGATCGCTTAGGTATTATAGTTCAGTAGTGTGCTATTGCTTTCTGAACCACCGGCACCCATACAATTTCTTTAAAAACAGAAGCAAGGCGGTCTGCTACCAAATCGTCCGCAGCGATGTTTCGAACGCTAGTATGCGGGATTACAAACTGCATCCATAACTCCTTCGTCACGGAACAAAGGCAGATTGGTTTGTAAAACAATATGAGTGTAGCACCGTTTGCCCCATGCGTGTTAAGGCGCGTAAAGAGATAGTTTATTTGACCTTTTAGACAATTTTTTTCTTTTCTATTCTATCTCTTTTCTTGTCTTTCTAAGACAAACTTTTGCTTTTTCTTTTAGACACACACATTACTGCTCTCCCCTTAGAGAGACATCGTGGCATAGTAATTAGTATGCTTGCTAATAAAGGCAGTGGTAACAGGTTCAGTCCCCAGTAGCAAAATTATTTTGAATACCACACAGGCGATCCACCTTGACTCACAACATATACACGGACTCATTTGTATTATTGTCTGTCATGTGTCTCGGAAAGAAACCGGGCGAGCAAGGTAAGTGGTCACTAGTTGCACCATACGTTCTCATGCTGGTGGACATAGGCCTTCAATCAACTCACACACTAGTGGGTCTTCGTGGCCAAGTCGTTACATCGTTCTACATAGCGTTCCGAAATCTGTTTGTTCAATTCCTGGCTACATCGTTTTGTTCACGAATGCAGGATTCTCGGAGACTGGTCGTCGCTGGAGCTAGGGAGTCCGTGCTTTGTGCTAGGCTTTCAGCACGCCGCCTTGCGGAAAGAGACCGAGCCATATGGAGACAATTCCCGTGCAAAGTCGACCCTCTTGCATATTAAACCCTTTTTGTTACATCCAACTTGCACAGGCAGTCGTACCATCTGCTATCTCTTGCAGCTCTTTCCATGCTCCCATACTATTCATCTCTGTTTAATTATTATCGCCATGTTGTGGTAGTGTCTCCCATTTTAATAATGGTTACCCACCTAACACCTCTCCAGGATGTTAAAGAATTCTTTGCTGTGTCTTCTTCTTTGTTTTTCCCCTATGGGTTCCATATAGAAAATAAATAAACTTGCTTGTTACACTTTTGTCATAGGTTAGTCGTTAGTCACGGTTCCAGTTTTAATGGCAAAGGACCATCCCATAATGCTCCGTTCCTGTGTTAGAGAATATTACAAAATGGTCCTCATTGTCCAGTGTGAAAAGTGGAACAGACAGCTGCCATGGAAAACCAACAGCATACATGCAAAAGGCCTCTGCCAGAATGTCAAAACAACAACAGCCCGCCACTAAATTTCGTCGTTATCGTAGATTTTCGTCTGTTCACCAAGGGGTATTTCTAGAAGTGACACAAGGGATGTTAGAATTTTGTATGAACACCAATCATCCTATCAAGCAACACAAGCAACCAAGGAAGCAGCCGACCAAAGAAATAACAAGTCAGTCAGCCAACCAAACAAGCAGCCAACCAGTCAACAACGCAACTAGCGAGCCGTGGAACAAACCAGCCAACCAGGCAGTCTAATAACATACCATGCAACCAACCAATGAATCAACCGTCCAGCCAATCATTCATTCAATCAAGAAATCACACAATCAGCGAAGCAACCTAATAATTAATAAGCTAGCCAGACAACAAACCAACCAATAAAACAACCAGCCAATCAGTTAATCAACTAAACAATTAAACAATTAACAAATAGCCAAACCAACCATCCTATCAACCAACAAACTGGTCGTCTAATCAGATAGCACAGGTGGTGGAGGTGATGATACACTATGACTATGGGATTAGAATGCCAGGATTATAACCAAAAGGTATTTGTCTGAAACACACAAGTCAACAGAAATAGAGGAAGACCTCCTAGACTTCCTCCATCTCGTGGTGACTTTCTGTCTCTGTCTACACCAGTGGTTCTCAACCTTTTTTGGCCCATACCCCCCTTCACCATATTTTCAGAACGCCATTCCACCCCTTTCGTATTTCCTACCTAAAAATTTGGCCCGTGCCCCCCTTCACCATATTTTCAGAACGTCATTCCCCCCCCCCTTTCGTATTTCCTACCTACATATCCCGCCCCAGCCCCTAGATAGTATACGTAATAATGGAAGCTAAATTTAATAGCACATACTGAAACAAGTCTAAACGTCCACATAAAACATGATTTGTGGGTCTACTTACTTTATAAATATAAATAAATAATATATTTTAGAAGCGTGAGACGTACAGAACCGTACAGTATGAAGGGAAAAACAATATCAAGTAATCGGTTCTTGTGTTAACGCGATCTTGAAATAATCTTAATCCCCCATCCCCCCCCCCCCCCGGAAACCCTAAAATTACCCCCTGGAAGGGGGGGGGGGAATTCCCCACCGGTTGAGAACCACTAGTCTACACATTCTCCATCTGTATATCTCACCGTCATGCCCTTCCTCTATATCAGGGGTGGGCAAACTACGGCCCGCGGGCCGCATGCGGCCCGCCAAGTGATTTTATGCGGCCCGCGAGGGCATTTAGAAATTTAAATAATTTAATTCGTTTTTAAGTTATTTTGTTGAATTTTACAGAATTTCATGTACCGTTATGATGAGTGTGAATAGCAAACGTAAGATTGAAGATGTGTGCCGTGTTTTTAATGATGAATGGACAACTAAGTACTGTTTTGTAAAAGATGGTAGCAAATCAGTTTGCTTGTTGTGTCGTGAGTCAGTGGCTGTCTTCAAGGAGTACAATTTAAAAAGACATTATCAAACAAACATTCCGATTTCGGATATAATTTAACGACCGAAGAGAAGGAAAGGAAATGCTTTGAGTTGGTGAAAAATTTGGAGAAATAGAAAACTATTTTCATTAAACAGTCTTCAATTCAAGATGCTGCAACTGAAGCTAGTCTTGTGCTGTCACACAGAATTGTAAAACAGAACAAGCCATTTTCTGATGGCGAGTTCATCAAGGAATGTTTGCTACATGCAGCAAACATTATCTGTCCAGAACAACAACAACAACAACAACAACAAAAACAGATTTGACAACATTACTTTATCAAGGAGAACTTTTTTCAGACGTGTTGACAAGATCAGTGACAATTTGATACATAAACTTCAAGATGCAAGTAAACAATTTTAGTGGTACTCTCTTGCATTGGATGAGAGTACCGATGTACATGATACTGCCCAATTATTGATATGCATACGTGGAATAAACACTTCTTTCAAACTCACTGAAGAGTTACTGAGTGTTGAGTCACTCAAAGACACAACCATAGGCCATGATATATTCAATGCTGTTACTAACTGTTTTGAAAGAACTGGGTTGGTTTGGAACAAGCTGGCAAGTGTTAAAACTCACGGAGCTCGTGCTTTGACTGAAAAAAATGTAGGTCTGGTAAAGTTGATAAGTGATAAGACTAAAGCAGAATATCCATTATTACCACTTCACTGTGTGATTTATCAAGAAAGTCTGTGTAAAACTGTTTTGAATATCAAGAATGTTATTGACCCAGATCAAGAGGATTTAATCACAGACAGTTCAAGTCATTACTTGACGATTTGGAAACTGAACATTCCGATGTCCTGAACCACACCAATGTTCGATGGCTGAGTCTCGGCAAGGTGATGAGGCGAGTGTGGGAACTCAGCGAAGAAATAGTGATGTTCCTAGAGATGAGGGGCATTTCATGTGACTTTAATACTAACATTGTCAATAAAGAGTGGCAGTTAGACTTTATGTTTGCCATTGAAATTATTTAAAAGTTAAATGAACTGAATGTCAAACTTCAGGGCAATGGTGTGTTTGCACATGAATTGTGTGTATATGTAAAATCATTTCAGGCAAAACTCTCACTGTTCTCCAAACAAGCAAGTGAAAAAAGATTTTGTCACTTCCCTTTGCTGAAACAAGAAACCATAACGGGTGAAATGACTGAAAAATACAAAGCCTAATTAGATGCATTGATTGAAGAATTTGGATGGAAATTACAAGATTTCAAGAAATTAGAGCCATAGTTCAATATTCTCAGTTCACCTTTTAGTGCAGAAGCTGATACAACCACAGAGGACATACAGTTGGAGCTACTTGACTTACAAGCAGATCATGACCTGAAAGAGAAATTCAAGACAGATGGTTTGCTGGATTTCTATGGATCTTTATCACAAGAATGATTTCCCAACTTGAAAAACTTTGCAGCTAAACTTTTATCATTATTTGGATCAACATACATTTGCGAACAAGCATTCTCTTGCTTGAAGATCAACAAACCTAAGAATATGTCTTTTATTGTCTTCAGATTTTGTCTTCAGAAACTTGCTTCAGATTTCAAGAATATTGTCAAAAATTGCAAGCAGTTACATACATCTCATTAGAAATCAACAACTGTAGTGACAATGTAGTCGCGGTGTGTTTAAATTAAAGCCATTGATAGATAATAAAGAATATTTGTTATAATAACAAGTTGTAAAATCGTGTTAACAAATTAGTAAAAGTGTTTGTCCATATGGTCAAATATAATTTATAAGTGTATAAGTAAAATAAAATTGCAATAATTAGTTATTTATACTGCTTAATAACCTATAAATAATTAATAATTACTTATTGTGATAGGTTGCTGTAAGCAAAATGAATATATATATATATGCGGCCCGCCAATAGCTTTACATTTGTCAATGCGGCCCTCCGCACGAAAAGTTTGCCCACCCCTGCTCTATATCGATTTATTTGTATCTTTTCCTGCTTCCCTATCCCCCCCCCTCTCTCTCTCTCTCTCTCTCTCTCTCTCTCTCTCTCTCTCTCTCTTCCTCTCTGTGTTTATTCGTTTCCCTCCGTCCGTCTCGCCCTCGATGCCATTCTATATGTCAATTTTCTGCCCCTCCCCCCCCCCCCCCTCTCTCTCTCTCTCCCCCTCTCTATCTCGCTCTGTGCCGATTCTACATCTGTATATTTCATCTTTCTCCATGTCTTCTAAATCTCTCTCCCCTCTCTCTCTCTCTCTCTCTCTCTCTCCTTCTCTCTACAATCTCCATCTGTCTACCCGACCCTCCTCACGAACTCACCTCCCTGGTGCCTGGATCATCTGTCAATCATAAGCAGCTTTTTTCGCTCTTAAGAAACCTACTTTAACACAAGTCCACAAGTGTCAGTTTTACTCGGTTTTACCAGCAAGCAAAAGTCTGCAACTGTTTCCGGTTTGCCGCATGTGTAGCAGACAGCAATACCTTACAATGTTTTCCCGTAGAGAACTTGAATAACGAAGACACACACAATATATTGCACGATTTATTGCCCGACATATTTCGCTGCATCTCGTCAGGTATATACTGCCGGATTCACACAACATAAACTTAAGTAATTAGATAAATCCTTCAAGCTGAAATATACACATATTCGCACAGTAATTGCAATATTGAGACAAGCACAAGAGTACACAGATGTAATCCAAAGATACACCCCCCCCCCCCAAACCCTCCATTACCAACACTTATCATTGCTGTACAATGCTGTACTAGTGTGGAAGTCGCGGGACTTCTAGATAAATAAATGTACTAGTGTTGATCAACACTCATAGAGCTAGAGATTGCTGGAAACAGTAGGAAGTCGACGTGGCTGAAGCGTTTGACTGACTCAGTGCCACACAAAAAGTAGGTTTGGACCAACCATGGGACGCAATCAAATGAACAAGTATTATAATGGGAATTTCCGTTTACTGAGAATGGAAATTGTGGGAGATACCACGAAACAAAACTTTGACGTCCAGCTGACCCGTGTAGGTAATTAACTCACTATCCCGCCGTGAGCGCGGGGTTAATATTGGGGACGATCATCTGAAACCCGTCCAATGGTTGTAATACACAAGCATGAAAGAAACAATAACAGGTGTGGTAGAATTAAATAAAGCATTCAGTTTGAATGAATTATGTACCATGGGTTGGTCAGAAGAAGTCGCCGTAGGCATTCAGGCAAGCATCCCATTGCTTAGGTAGGCGGCGAATGCCGTACGCAAAAAAAAGAGGATCGTGGTTGCTCACTGAACCAAGTGTTTACCGCGTTCATTACGTCTTATTCTGTGTGAAATCGTTGCCCCTTGAGAGCTGTTTTTAGAGGTCCGAACAAATGAAAATCACATGGTGACAAATCAGGACTATAGACTGGATGTTGCAGAATTTCCCACACCTTCCTTGTAAATGTTTCCTGCACAATCTTTGCGACATGCGGACGAGAATTATCGTGCAATAAAATCACACAGCGAGAAAGCATGCCGGGTCGTTTATTCTTGATGGCTTTTTGCAGCTTGTCTAGTGTTTGCAAGTAGTGGGTAGAGTCGATGTTGACACCAGATTCTTTAAAGTCTGCCAACAATAGCCCTTCGTACATGCATGTATGTTTGCATGTATGCATTATGTTTGTGTGTGTGTGTGTGTGTGTGTGTGTGTGTGTGAGTGTGTGTGTGTGTGTGGGTATGTGTGGGTGTGTGCATGTGTGCGTGCGTGCGTGCCACATATGTCTACCAGAAGGTCTATGTCCTTTTCTATCAGACAGTCATTTCACCATGTGGTTAAACCAACCCTATAAACCATTCAACGGTTATAACTGAAATAAATAATTATGCAAATCTCTAAAACAGCCATAATCTTGAACACCCGAACAATCTCGCCACATCCAGAAATCAAACAGAGCCCTCGTTCTCCCCTCGTTGTTGTGATTGATGACACAACACACGGGATCCATTGCCGCCTGGATATTCCACATATGCATGGATGCACATTTCGCACCAGAATGAGCTTGAACCCATTTTGCTCAACATAGATTTGTTACGTTCTGTCAGTCATCGATAAGAGAAGCTTAACACATTCTGTTCTCAGAAGAATCTACAATAAGTCATTCATTCCTACTTATTATGTTAGCTATTTTGTGTGTTCCATTCAGGTGGATTTTCAACTCTTAAAGAACATTCTCAAGCGGAGCTGAAAAATATTAACCAACCAAATCGACTTTAATAGCGTAGAAAAGCTGACTCTACAATTATATATCATATGAACATCAGTATTATCATCATGTGCCATGCCGTAAAGCGTCGTCGGTCATGTTTTGCCTTCATACATGATCACCAGAGTTGTGAATCAGCTCTGTGTTATGATCTTGACCCTGCCATTTGGTCAAACCATCAAGATATTTACATCCCTGCTTTCCTCTGAACAAGTTCTCTAGTTTAGGTCTTCTTATAACGTTCCCAAATAGGTGTGACTGTCTGCGTATAATTTTACCAATCAGTTTACGCTTTATTATGTGCTTCTTGTAGGACTTGCTTATAGATTTTCTGTCTGTCCGTTCGCAGTTTCCTCAGAAACCACATTTCCACTATCATTATATGTTTTTCAGCGTGTCTGCTCATTGGTCACGTTTCACATCCATACAAATGTATAGATACATTGAAATGTATTAGCCACTTTATACAGGTTTTGGGGAACATGAAATAGAAAAACAGTCATTGACAACACTGACAGATAATCTCTGTGGATACATATCAAGCACTATATGATTTCATAGAAGATAATTAAATTAATAATGGAACATGCAAATACATGAAGTGCAGAATTCTGCATGAGGGAAAACTAACAGACACGTTTGAAACAAGAATAGAAGAGTGACATTGATGCCTTCTATCACATATTTTATTCTTACTTACTTTAGTCTGGATTATGAAGATAACAATAACTATCACCAGAAATGAACAGCATTGGGCCCTGATGGAGGAGATGGAAGGTTTGAAATGACGCTGACGACATTGCGTTCTTGTTTAAAACACAGAAAAAGGTTAATGGTTATGTAACCCTGCTACTGAGTTTAGTGCGTGGAGTGACACGGTAGGCTGTGGATTTCACATAGAGTGCTTTTACGTCTGTTTGCGGTTGTTTGTGTCTTAAACCCCATGTTCAGAAAAATGGCGGCCTCCGGTTGCTGAACTAACTGGCTTTGCCTTATGCAGAAGTGTGTGGCTGCTGGTTTTCTGGAGACTGCCGCTTCCATCGACGATAACTGTATTTTGTGTGTGTGGAGACCTCTTGTGTTGGCATTGTGGCAGCGGTAATGTATTTTGTGTGTGTGTGTGTGTGTGTGTGTGTGTGTGTGTGTGTGTGTGTCTTGCCATCTCCATCACTGCATGTTCTTCTGTATGTCTACTATGTATTCCACCTAAATACACACTTCTTGCCTTTTTGCTTGTCTTTGTGTCGAACAATTTACCTTAAATCCTCCTGAAAGTCTGGTTGTCTGTTTGTCTGCCTGTCTGTCTATTTACCTCTCTGAATATCGATAACACCGCGCCCACCTAGCAATGCTCACATTGTTCCTCAACCCACTGTATGATAGTCTTGCCAAAAGACACGAAAACAAACAACACTGTCCCTTGGGGAGGTTCATGTGCCGCCTGTCTAGCGACGATGCTGCAATAGGAAAAAGAAGTTTTTGTAACTCACACGCAACCCGCATCTGGCCGATGCTGGGTGTAGCAGTAATACATCAAACAGACATTGCAGAATCTGTGTCCTTGTCTCTGCTGGAGTGTTAAGCCGCCATCTGCAAAAACATGCCTGCATTGTCTGCACGATGTTTTTCCTTTTCCTGTGGTGTTATAATAATTAGTTCGTGGTTACAACACCAAGGCTTCTGTTTACTGCTCCGTTGAGAGAAGGGAGGTTGAGAGAAACGTGGGGGGGGGGGGGGGAAGAGGGGGTGTACATGATCCACTTTTCTAGGTATTTGATCTGGAAGCAGAGCAGATGTGAAGCCTGAAATATAATGTTGGGAATACCTTGGAATGTTAGTGATATTGTCAACGTCCTGGTACAATCACTGAGATTGTCAGAGATACTGGTTCAATCACTGAGGTTGTCAGAGGTCCATGTTCAATCACTGAGTGTCAGAAGTCTGGAATCAATCGCTGAGATTGTCAGAGGTCAGCGCTCAATCACTGAGATTGTCAGAATTCCAGGTTTAACCACTGAGATTGTCAGAAGTCCAGCTTTAATCACTGAGATTGTCAACGATCCAGGTTCAATCACTGAGATTGTCAACGATCCAGGTTCAGTCACTGAGATTGTCAACGATCCAGGTTCAATCACTGAGATTGTCAACGATCCAGGTTCAATCACTGAGATTGTCAACGATCCAGGTTCAATCACTGAGATTGTCAACGATCCAGGTTCAATCACTGAGATTGTCAAAATTCATGGTTCAGTCCCATGTAATGGCAGGTATATTATTGACCCAATCTCACACAGTGTGCTCGATCATCTTATTTGAGTACTCGAATGATCATCAGGGAGGTAAACGACAAGAAAAGGAACCGGTCATCTAATCGCATTATGTTCTTATGTACAATCCCCTCGAGAAAAAGGAAACACAGTCGGGTCTGTAGCCTAGGAGCGCTTTACAATTCCCCGACATACAGAAAGCGATAGTTTGAAATCTTCTGAAGGCAATGTGGAAGAACTCATTGGGTTCGTTTCGATGATATGAGAGTCGGTCGTTCAGAAAACAATGGCACATTACTGAACGTAAAATGTCATTAGTGAATCACAAACAACTTATATATGTTTTGATTGATTGCGACTTTATGTAAAAGACATGTAGGTAACATTTTAACAAGCCTAAACTTTGCAATCTCAACTAGAATATTTCGTGTGTGTTATAATGGTTGTTTGTAAAGTCTCACTACACTTTGTATGTAGAACAGCTGTTTGTTCGAGAGTATGTGTTTCGCCTTGCAAAAGGAAAACATACTCTTCATCAAACAACTGATCTACATACAAAGTGTAGTGAGACTTTACAAGCACCATGTACTTCGAGAGAGAGAGAGAGAGAGAGAGAGAGAGAGAGAGAGAGAGAGAGAGAGAGATGTTAAAAGAACGAAGGTAAGTGATATTAAAGTAGTACCACGTAGCCAGGCAAGCCCTGTCTAACTTTCTGTCCCAGGAAATAACTCATCTTGCCTGCACTGACCATTCTCTCTGACATTTACATAATATTTCTGCTGAGGGGGAAACAGAATTATACCGCCTTTTAGTGGGAATTTAGACATAGAGAGAGAGAGAGAGAGAGAGAGAGAGAGAGAGAGAGAGAGAGAGAGAGAGAGAGAGAGAGAAGAGAGAGAGAAATAGAGAGAGATACAGACATACAGAAGAGAAATGAGAACACGACATTGAAGAGTATAAGAGAGTAGAGGGAGATGGATGGAGAGAGAGAAAGAGAGAGAGAGAGAGGTAGAGCGATAGAGAGAGAGAGGGTGAGAGACAAGGAAAAAATGACATAGATAGAGTGAGAGAATACTAGCGAAAAAGACATGATAAGAGTGAGACAGTGACAGAGGGAAAGGGAGAGAGAAAGAGAGAAGGTGGGAGAGAGGTGAGAGAATATGGCTGGGAGAGAGAGGGATGATGATAATGTAAGAAATAGGCTAGGAGTGAGAGAGAGAGAGAGAAAGAGAGAGAGAGAGAAAGAGAGAGAGAGAGAGAGAGAGAGAGAGTGAGAGAGTGAGAGAGAGAGAGAGTGAGAGAGAGAGAGAGAGAGAGAGAGAGAGAGAGAGAGAGAGAGTATGTGAATGGATAGACAGAGATGAAAGAATCTGTAAAAGTGATTTGAAAAGACTCTTCACAAAGTGCCCGTCCATCCTTTGGCTCTACAGCAAGAGTAAGTTACTGTATGCAAATCCCCCAGCGCCCTGTGGTACTACGTTTACTATCATTCTCTTGCCGAGATGGATCTTGTTTTGTCAAGACACTTGCTGGGAAGCCATGATTGTGGCCTCTGTCTGTTCCCTGTGATCCTCACAAATTGCAGGATAAGTTAATTCTCCAAATTTATGGGATACATTTTCTTACTGCTTAGTGTTTCGGGCTTGCAGTTCTCGTCCATGTATCATTTCATTCTAGTGACTCGTTTTTGTTTCTGTATGTGCGTTCGATCGCTTTGTACTGATCATTACCATTATCATCATTATCACCATCATCATCATTACAATTATCATCATCAACATCAACATCATTACCATCAACATCATTACCATCATCATTACCACCATTATCATTACAATCATCACCATTGTCATCATAATCATTACCATCATCATTACCTTATCATCATTATCATCATCATTACCGTCATCACCATTAACATCATCATCATTACCATCATCATCAACACTACAACTATCATCATCTTCAATGTAACCATTCTACCATTATCAACACCATTATTGTCGTAACCATCACCACCTACTAATGACTTTTTGCACTGCTGACTGGCGTTAATTTATTTTTCATTATTGATTTGTTTTGCGTTCTCTCGCTTTGAGCTCAAGCGTAGAAAAAAAAGTCTTGAAAGTAGCGAGGATGACTACATTGTTCCCGGTTTTATCGCATTTGGCGCAAGCATTAACTCCGAAGCTCCGGCCACGACCCCCAGAAGTCTACATGAAAAATGCACTCGTAATCTAACCCGTAAACTTAGCTGCAACCTTTGGAGAGCGAGGCAGTCGTCTTAAGCACTTTGCCACTACATCACACTACTTCAAGTAGCCATGGACTGAATTTTACGTCTGGATTAGCTTTGCCTCCTACCAGTGTCTCTCGCCAACAGGAAAACCCACTCCGACTTTAGAGATACTTGTAATTTACGTCCACAAGTCAAGGACGAGAAGCAAAAATTTTAGTCCAACTGAGCGGTGTAGGGACTGAACCCTTTACCTCAGCATCAGCGTACCGGATGTTCAAGAACGAGTGTTCTTATCCAATCTTCCATGCTAACGTCTGCGGGCTATAATGAGTCTCCAACATTTTCTGGTCGTAGATTCTGTTGTCCATTCTACTTGCTCGTCAATTCTAAAAGGTTGTAATTTTTGCTATCGCTCGCTTTGAATGCTAGCACAGTCCACACACGTGCTATAACTTCTAGCGCACTAGATTGATTTTTGCGTGTTGATTAGCTTTCTGTAATACCAGCATCCCTCGCCATCTGGCGAACCCACTTCGACTTCTGACGTACTTGTAATTTGCCTCCCAAAGTCAAGGACGAGAAGATAACATTTTATTGGGGTTGAACCCGCTGTTATGGCATCTCACACTGGATGTTTAAGAACAAGTGCTCTTTTCCATTCGGTAATGCTGAAACCGTAATGCCTCTTTATTTATTTTCTTTCTCTAATATAACGACTAGAATAGAGGTCTGCACAACCGAGAGGTTTAACTCGTTTAAACTTCGTCTGTGCTGAAGACGTGGTAGTGCGTTCATCCCACACATCGGTAAGTTGAACTTAAACGTTAACGTCTCGTTCAGAAAGCAACGGCAAGCTATTGAACATAGCATTGTCTAGAACAATTAACATGGACATGCAAACAGGTTAATGTGAATTGATTAAGGGAAAATGTAAAGATTTTTGACGTACAGTTAAGCACATGCAGGGGGATACATTTTGAGACAGACAGACAGACTTTTAGGTAGGCTAAAAGGTAAATACTTTGATAGATAGATAAGTGACAAATCAATAAGGTTGGTAGGAAGGCAGGCAGATGATTAGACGGATAAACGGACACGTAGTGTGAGAGACAATAAGAGACAGACAGACAGACAGACAGACAGACAGTGTGAAAGACGGTAAGAGGCAGACAGACAGACGAACAGACAGACGGCCACGCAGTATGAGAGACAGACAGACAGACAGACACACAGACAGACAGGACAAACGGTAGAACGAACGGAATTGGACACGCAGGCCCGTTTTACATTCGGCCCTTCTAATCAATCATCTTTCGTTCATCAATAGTACATAATACATTCACATAGGGAAAAAAAACATTGTCAAATGAATGTTGTAAACATAAACAATGCATATTACTATGTTATGAGACACATCCCCAACCCACCCACACGTCCCCCACTCAATACACACACCCCAGGCACACGTACATGCCCCCACACATCCACCCATCCTTACACCTACACATCTCCCGATCCACACACACATCTCCCACCCACCACACATCCCCCATACCCACATAGCCCATCCATCCACACATACCCCAGGCACACATACATTCCCCCACCCACACACATCCCCCACCTACACACATCTCCCCACCCACACATATATCCTCCACCCATCTCATAACCCACCAACAATCACCCACCCACATATCCTCTTCAATCCACACACCCCCAACCACCCAGCCAAACACACATCCCCCATCCACACACACTCCACCCATACACACACATCTCCACACCCACACACACATCTCCCCGCCAACTCACACATCCCGCACCTACCCATACACAAATCTAGCACGCACCCACACAATCTCCCTCGCTCATCCACACTTCCCGAGCCACCCACACACACATCCCCCACCATCTCCCAACCTACACACACTCACCTACCCACACATCCTCCACCCACCCATCTCACACATACCTTAACCACATAACCATAACCACACACCCCCACAAGACAGCCAGCCAGACAGACAGGCAGGAAGACAGGCAGGCAGACAGGCAGACAGACAGCCAGACAGACAGGCAGGCAGACAGGTAGGCAGGCAGACAGACAGACAGACATGTGTATATAGTATGGAAAGTACTTAATTAGGGAGGTATGTAGGTAGGTAGGTAGATAGGTAGCTAGCTAGCTAGCTAGGTCATTAAATAGCTGGGCAAATAATACCACAGACAGATAAGCAAAGAGACAGGGAGGTTGGTAGTTTGAAAGGCAGACGAGTAGAACGGCAGACAAGTCAAACAAGCACGCAGTTATGAAGATAATAGTAAATAAGAAATATCTTGACTGCATCAGGATAGACAAAATAAAATGAAACATACAGATACTTTTACTCCGGCGGAAGCAAAACAAAAAACATAAAGAACAAACACATACCAACCTAGGCCCTCAGTCCAAGTAAACAGAGTATACAATATAAAATGAAACAAAAAGGTACTTATCTGGCGGCGAGCAAAGAAACAATAAAATCATAGCAGACGCGGCCCTCAGTCCAAGTAAACAAAGTAATCAACGTAGGAGAAAATAATATAATAATACAGTAACAACAAGACAAGTATGAGTAAAACACAACAGACGGGGCCGATGTTTCAGTGATTGATACACTCTAAACAATGCTTTCCCGTAGCGAATTTGAATAATGACAACATAAACAATAGATTGCACGATCTATGGCCTGGAGTATTTCATTTACAAAAGTCAACTTTCTGCAAACAAACATTATGATAATCATTTTACATTATTATCTCAGACATTTAAACTACGGTGTGAATATGTGTGTTGTGTGTTTCAGCTTGAAGGATTTATCTAATTACTTTAGTTTATGTTGTGTGAATTGATTGATTGATTGATTGATTGATTGATTGATTGATTTAGGAACCGACATTACAGCATTCGGGGCATACCCATAAGCGCTCCGTCCCCATCCTCAGCAGCCAGCAAAGAGTTCCAACACTAATAGTACCAGTAACAATATGATTATGTGTCCGTCTCGCCTTTCCTCTGAGCGTCGATCGTCGGCCAGATCCTCTCGTCACCCCTAGCTGTCGCATTCTTGCCAGACCATGGTGAGCCATTTGCTCCTCCGAGGTGTACACATGCTCCCACAAGGCCGCAACCACGTCTGCCTTATCATACATCAATACTCCACCAAGTTTTGTAGAGCCAGCCAATCTGTCCGCCTGTTCATTCCCCAGCACACCAGCATGCCCCGGAGAAAAGATCCAGACGATGCTTGTCACCCGTGACTTTCGAAGCAAAGCAAGCCACTCGGCACGAAGGCTTGCCTGTCCTGACCCTACTCAGCATGCTTTCTGAGTCAGTTACAATCACGATGTGTGTGTGAATTGTACAGTATGAATTGACGACATGCAGCGAAATATGCCAGGCAATAAATTGTGAATTCTATTATTTTTGCCTTCATTGTTCAAATTAATACCTCTATCAAGAACAATATAAATAATAGTAAATTAATGAGACATTAAAACACACATTAACATTTAGTTAAAACATAAATGGAATGTATACAAACAGGAAAAATAGATTTTGAAGCAACGTTACAATGAAATAGAGACAAGTGAAATGAAAAGATATAACTAACGATCAAAAGAACTTCAAGTTGTAAAAATAAATAACGCATATTGGGTAGATAGGTATGCAGGCTTATAAGTAGGCACCCAGACTGGTAGAAAATCAGACTGGCAGTGAGGAGGAAGGGCGGTGAGGCAAGCAGACAGACATGAGGACAGACATGTTCTATCCAACCACTCCGGCTATATGCTGATTGGGCAGCACACCACCTTGCGTTGGTTTTTACGAAATGGTATGAGTATCACAACAACAACAATAAATGCTGCTGTTGACTGCGACGTCCTGTAAAGGATATGCAACTAAGTAACTTTGGACGTCTCATGTTATGTACGGACGTAAACTGTCTCAAGTTAGTGGTAAGCGTCTCAAGTTAGCGGTAAGCTGTCTCGTGTGATCAGGAATACCGTGGCGTGTGTGAAGGAAGGTGAAGTATCGCATGCAACTTTGACGCAAGTTGTCTTATATTTACCACCATTGTATTGTCAACGGAAGAAATGGTTCTGGTATGAATTAACGTTAGTTGTCTCGTATTATTAACGGATGTAAGCTGTCTTGCAAAAACGATTTAATATGCCTCGTGTAGACGGGAGTGTATTGTTTAGTATTTATGCATGCAACGTTTGTTTGTATCATTCAGAAGCTGTCTCATGTGAACAGAAAGTAAGCGTATCATGTGAACAATAAAAATGTCTTATGCAAACTTAAGAAATGTGTCTTATGTGAACGGACGTAAGGAATCTCTTGTAAACATGTCATGTGTCTTATGTGAAAGGATATCAGGTCTCGTGTAAACTGAAACAATGTGTCTTATGTGAACGGAAGCAAGGCGTCCCGTGTAAACGGAAGTTATGTCTCATATGAACGGACGTCAGGTGTCTCATCTGAACGATCATAAGACGTAAATGGACTTCAGTTATCTCGTGTGAGTTGGCATAATGTGTCTCGTGTAAAGGGACTCAAGGTGTTTTGTGTTAAGCGATTAAAAATGTCTCCTATTGTGAACAGACAAAATGTGTCTGGTGTTAATTGTAGAAGGCTGTCTTGTCTTATTAACGACCGTAAGCTGTCTCGTGTCAATGACGTCAGGCGACACTTGTGAACGGGTGTAATATGTCTCGTGTCAATATACATAAGATGTCTTCGGCGAAAGAACGTACAAATTTCGTGTAATATGACATAAAGTGTTTTGAATCATCTGGATTAAGGTGTCAGTTAGTTAGTTAGTTAGTTAGTTAGTTAGTTAGTTAGTTAGTCAGTTAGTCAGTCAGTTAGTTAGTTAGTTAGTTAGTCAGTTAGTCAGTTAGTTAGTTAGTCAGTTAATTAGTCAGTTAGTTAGTCAGTTAGTTAGTTAGTTAGTTAGTTAGATAGTTAGTTAGTTAGTTAGTTTGTCAGTTAGTTAGTCAGTTAGTTAGTCAGTTAGTTAGTCAGTTAGTCAGTTAGTTAGTTAGTTAGTAAGTTTGTTAGTCAGTTAGTTAGTCAGTTAGTTAGTCAGTTAGTTAGTTAGTTAGTTAGTTAGTTAGTCAGATAGTTAGTCAGTTAGTTAGTCAGTCAGTTAGTTAGTTAGTTAGTTAGTTAGTTAGTTAGCTAGTTAGTTAGTCAGTTAGTTAGTCAGTTAGTTAGTCAGTTAGTTAGTCAGTTAGTTAGTTAGTTAGTTAGTTAGTCAGATAGTTAGTCAGTTAGTTAGTCAGTTAGTTAGTTAGTTAGTCAGTTAGTTAGTCAGTTAGTTAGTCAGTTAGTTAGTCAGTTATTTAGTTAGCTAGTTAGTTAGTTAGTTAGTCAGTTAGTTAGTCAGTTAGTTAGTCAGTTAGTTAGTTAGTTAGTTAGTTAGTCAGTTAGTTAGTCAGTTAGTTAGTCAGTTAGTTAGTCAGTTAGTTAGTTAGTTAGTTAGTTAGTCAGTTAGTTAGTTAGTTAGTTAGTTAGTTAGTTAGTCAGTCAGTTAGTTAGTCAGTTAGTAAGTTAGTTAGTTAGTTAGTTAGTTAGTTAGATAGTTAGTTAGTTAGTTAGTCAGTTAGTTAGTTAGTTAGTTAGTTAGTCAGTTAGTCAGTTAGTTAGTTAGTTAGATAGTTAGTCAGTTAGTCAATTATTTAGTTAGTTAGTTAGTTAGTTAGTCAGTTAGTTAGTTAGTTAGTTAGCTAGTTAGTTAGTCAGTTAGTTAGTTAGTTAGTTAGTCAGTTAGTTAAATAGTTAGTTAGTTAGTTAGTTAGTTAGTTAGTCAGTTAGTCAGTTAGTCAGTTAGTTAGTTAGTTAGTTAGTTAATTGGTTAATTGGTTAGTTAGTTGGTTAGTTTGTCAGTTAGTTAGTTAGTTAGTTAGTTAGTCAGTTAGTTAGTTAGTTAGTTAGTTAGTTAGTTGGTTGGTTAGTTAGTTAGTTAGTTAGTTAATTAGTTAGTCAGTTAGTTAGCTAGTTAGTTAGTTCGTTAGTTAGTCAGTTAGTCAGTTAGTTAGTTAGTTAGTTAGTTGGTTAGTTAGTTAGTTAGTTAGTTAGTTAGTTAGTCAGTTAGTCAGTTAGTTAGTTAGTTAGTTAGTTAGTTAGTTGGTTAGTTAGTTAGTTAGTTAGTTAGTTAGTTAGTTAGTTAGTTATTCAGTTAGTCAATTAGTTAGTTAGTTAGTTAGTCAGTTAGTCAATTTGTTAGTTAGTTAGTTAATTAGTTAGTTAGTTAGTTAGTTAGTTAGTTAGTTAGTTAGTTAGTTAGTTAGTTAGTCAGTTAGTCAGTTAGTTAGTTTGTCAGTTAGTAGTTAGTCAGTTAGATAGTTAGTTGGTTAGTTAGTCAGTTAGTCAGTCAGTTAGTTAGTTAGTTAGTTAGTTAGTTAGTTAGTTAGTCAGTTAGTCAGTTAGTTAGTTAGTTAGTTAGTTAGTTGGGTAGTTGGTTAGTTTGTTAGTTAGTCAGTTAGTCAGTTAGTTAGTTAGTTAGTAAGTTAGTTAGTTAGTCAGTTAGTCAGTTAGTCAGTTAGTCAGTTAGTCAGTTAGTTAGTTAGTTAGTTAGTTAGTTGGTTAGTTAGTTAGTTAGTTAGTTAGTTAGTCAGTTAGTCAGTCAGTCAGTCAGTTAGTTAGTTAGTTAGTTAGTTAGTTAGTCAGTTAGTCAGTTAGTTAGATAGTTAGTTGGTTAGTTAGTTAGTTAGTTAATTAATTAGTTAGTTAGTTAGTTAGTTAGTTAGTTAGTTAGTTAGTTTGTTAGTTAGTTAGTTAGTTAGTTAATTAGTTAGATAGTTAGTTGGTTAGTTAGTTAGTTAGTTAGTCAGTTAGTCAGTTAGTCAGTTAGTTAGTTAGTTAGTTAGTTAGTTAGTCAGTTAGTCAGTTAGTTAGTTAGTTAGTTGGTTAGTTAGTTAGTTAGTTAGTTAGTTAATTAGTTAGTTAGTTGGTTAGTTAGTTAGTTAGTTAGTTAGTTAGTCAGTCAGTTAGTCAGTTAGTTAGTTAGTTAGTTAGTTAGTTAGTTAGTCAGTTAGTCAGTTAGTCAGTTAGTTAGTTAGTTAGTTAGTTAGATAGTTAGTTAGTTAGTTAGTTAGTTGGTTAGTTAGTTAGTTAGTTAGTTAGTAAGTAAGTAAGTAAGTTAATTAGTTAGTTAGTTAGTTAGTTAGTTAGTTAGTTAGTTGGTTAGTTAGTTAGTTAGTTAGTTACTTAGTTAGTTAGTTAGTTAGTTAGTTAGTTAGTCAGTTAGTTAGTTAGTTAGTTAGTTATTTAGTTAGTTAGTTAGTTAGTTGGTTAGTTAGTTAGTTGATTGGTTAGTTAGTTAGTTAGTTAGTTAGTTATTTAGTTAGTTAGTTAGTTAGTTATTTAGTTAGTTAGTTAGTTAGTTGGTTAGTTAGTTAGTTAGTTAGTTAGTTAGTTAGTTGGTTGGTTGTTTGGTTGGTTGGGTGGGTGGGTGGTTGGTTGGTTGGTTGGTTGGTTGGTTGGTTGGTTGGTTAGTTCCAACTTCACGGCAACGGGCCGTCCCCATTATGCTCCATTCCTGTGCCAGTGAATATCACACAAAATGCTTCCCTTTGTCCAATGTGAATAGTGGAATAAGAAGGAGTCTCGGCAATCCACAGCCCGCACAGGTACACTGTGCATAATGCCGCCGCTAGAATGCCAACACAAAATTAATCCACGAAAACCACAGTTCTTCGTCGATGGACTCGGCAGTCACCAGAAAGACCTCACTGACCCGGGGTTTCTCACATGGCTCGGTCTTTTACCGCAGGGCGACCCGCCGAAAGTGTCGCATAAAGCACGAACTCCGCAGCTTCAGCGCCGACTCCCGGGAGTCTCCTGAAAAATGCACTCGTGAACCGAAAAGGCAAATCAGTCAATTCAGCAACAGCCGGTAGCCATTGTTCCGAACATGCAGGTCACTGTACAGAACAGATGTAAAAGCATTCCACGCGAATCTCACAGCCCACAGTGTCGCCCACGCACTCACTCAGTAGCAGGGCGACGGAACCATGTACTACCAGTCCAACATGAGGAAAATGCGATTGCAAACCGTTAACTGCAAGCACAAACACGCCACATAATAGTAAATTAAGGTGTCAGATGTGAACAGCCCTGAAGTGTCTCGTGTGGACTCACGTAAAATGTCTAGTGATGTGAACGGATGTAGTGTAAACATTGAACATTGACGTAATGTGTCTCGTGTGAACGAGTGTAGGATGTCTCCTGTGAACGGAACAATGCAAGGTGTTAGTTTTTTACGTGTTGTGAACAGTCGTAAATTGTCTCATTACAACGAATATCCGCTGTCTCGTTTGAACGGACCCAAAGATTGAAGAGTCTCAAGAGTAATCATATAAGTTTAAAAAGAGTTAAAAAGGCAGGAGCATTGATTTCATTGCACCAGGTTTTATCCCATATAGCTCGGTCTATTTACGCACATGTCCTGCTGAAAGCGTCGCACAAAGCACGAACTCCGTAGCTCCTGCGACGAACCCCAGGAGTCTCCAAGAAAATTGCACTCGGGAACAGAACGGCGTAGGCCGGATTCGAACCCAATACCTTCAACGCGCAAGGTAGACAGCGTAACCACTTCTTCACAAAGACACCATGATGATAAAATAGGTGAATCAATCAACTCAACGAAAGCTGACCAAAAACTTTGAAAGGATACACAATAATTTAACTCTAATCGCCCAATGTAAAATTATCCCCGTAGTTACTCCAATCCAGGGCCATTAGGAAGTGAGGAACTAACAAAATAATAACCTCGCTGTAAAACCATTAACCATTACTCCAGAATCCCATCCTATACGATTATCTCCCCGTAATACCATGTTAAGTTGATGTCTGGTAATTACTGCCTAAAGGGCGATCACTTGGAAGTTTGATGGGAATACAACAAGCCGCCATTGGATGTATCTCTACGCCTGGTTGGCTAGGAGATGAGGTTTATGAATCATGTTAATTGGTTCAAGAATATGGCGTAAATTGATGTCCTCTCTCTTCGGTTTGACATATCAGGCCTGAGCTATTCGCCAGACTGGAATCCTGATATGTCTAAATGTAAATCTTGAATGCGTAGATTCATAATCGGAAAAACGTAACAGGGAATCTATGGATTTTAATGTCGAGATGAAGATTTGTGTCACTGCAGCACACAAGGACACACAATTATGTGTGTCTTGAAAAAGAAAGGTCTAACTGCTGACATATCAGAAAATCTGTACAGTATGATCAAGACAGCTGTCAACATTCGCAGACATCTTGAGAGAATTCAAAACAATGTTTTCCAGTAGTGAATTTGAATAATGAAGACACAACCAATAGATTGTACGATTTATTGCCTGTCATATTTCGCTGCATCTCGTCAGATGAGACTTGGGGGGGGGGGGGGGGGGGAGGTGCGAGGTCTCGAGGAATGGTGTTCGCCTCGAGTGCTGGAGGTCCCGGGTTCAAGCCCCGGTGAGGGCCAGGATTTATTCCACGTGTACTTCTAGCAATAAAATTTCCCCTGGTCTCTGGGTAGTGAGATCGGACGCCCGTGTGTACTGTTGCTCACGAAAAAAATCCCTTGGCAGTTGGATATCGAAAAAGAGTAGCCTAACGGCGCTGCCCGTTCAAAATTTCAAGTTAAAAATCTACCCAAAGTATTTCAGGATCCTTGCCGGGTCTACGGAGTTACTGAACTGAATTTCTCCAGACTCAGTTTTGAGTTAGGAGGAGAATGGAGCACTTATGGGTTACACCCTTGTGCCGTGATGTTGATCCATCGACTAAACTAAACTAAACTATCTCGTCAGAAATTACACAACATAAACTAAAGTGATTTCGCTAAAATATACTCACACTTCAGCTTAAGTAATCCATCTAACCACGCCACAGTTGGTTTTGGGAGGCGTCGTTTCAGAAATTCAAAACAATATTTTCCAGTAGTGAATGTGAATAACGAAGACACAAACAATAGATTGCACGATTTATTGCCTTTCATATTTTGCTGTATCTCGGCAGGTACATACTGCAGAAATTATGCAGAAGAGACACAGATTCTAAATATCGACTGATCTTGATAGAAGCAGAAGGGACAGAAATTCTAAATATCGACTGATCTTGATATAAGCAGAAAGGAGAGATGGTAAATATCGACTGATCTTGATAGAAGCAGATGAGATAAATTTTGTAAATATCGACTGATTTTGATTGAATCAAGAATTCACAGACTTGCACGGTACTACAAGACAAATAAAATGCTTGCTCCTAAATGGAAATGAGTCTTCAATGGCGTCTGTCTTGGCTGCATATTTGTACTAGGCTTTGTTGCATTATGTCACAAGACAATAAACGGTATGCTGATTAACAAAAACAACGAAGAGAACAATTCCCTGGACATACCGAGTCGAAGGTTCAAAATCAGCGACACGAGATTTGAAAGCAGATCGCTTTAAGTTGATTTCGATGGGGTGAGGCGTTGGCGGCTCATAAAGCAATGACATACTAAAAGTGTGTTACATGTCTCTTACTGGCCGTCGTAATAATTCCATCATTTATTGTTAATTTAATGTGCGTGCCACGCAACTGACATAGGTAGAAATGAACGACAATTAGCAAATCGCTTTTATCCGACCACATTAACAGTGTCGGTTGAAACGAGCCTCCGGGAAACCCGGTGCTGTCGGCTGTCTGAAAACTGCGAGCTTCTCGATATCGGGACAACTGCTTAATAGTTATTATAAAGTTAACAAAGAATGGACGTTTCGTATAATGTTATTTGAAGAGCATTTAAACGATTTTTCCCCGTCATATCCTTTACAGGACATTGCTGTCAACACCAGCATTTCACCGCTGTTGTTGATTTCTTGGCAAGATTACGTTCATTAGTTTGCCATTGCTTTCTGAGCGGCCGGCTCACTTGTCCCGTTAGTCACCAACGCGGCGAGAACCGCTACCAATTCTCGCGCGGTGCGTTACCCTACGTGGATAAACGGGATTAAATTAAACGATTACTAAACTATATTGAAGCTTGTGCAATAGGGCCAGTTGTGTGCAGACGGGCATACTTAATGGTGAATTCGCAATGACTAGGGGTTAACCGACGCTTCACATTACATTAGAACAATATTAGTGAATTAGCCAATGTATAGTTAACTTTTTCACTATTGATATCGAAATCTACAGCACGCGTCAGACAAGATGCAGCGAAATATGTCAGGCAATAAATCATGCAAGATAATGTTTGTGGATTCTGTATTTAAATTAACATGGGAAATAGATTTTTTGAAATCTTCTTAAAACTGGTTTTTTTTTTTTTCAATCATACTGCCGAGTCATTAACTTAATGTCGTCTACTGAATGTCTACTAAAAGGACTACCTGTTGAGGTGATTTGGTGTAGGGACTTTGCTAACGCGGGGACTACACAGCAAAGATTTGCTTCACCTTCTACACGCGAATAAATGAGTCGGGTGTGAAAAATCAGTAATGGAACTTTACATCCGTTAGGAGCCCTGTTCGTTTAATGCGATCATGATTCATCACCGAACATACTTGTTTCCGAGATTAGGACTACGCATGTCAATGCTTCTTACACAGGATTTAGATATTGCGCTGTCAAAGGACTCGAACCCAATACCTCTGAGGAAATTTTAAGCCATAGTTCAGAAACTCAAATGTTTTCGGCATGTTCACTGATTCAGAGCCAAACAAAAAGTAGGTTGTGACAAAACAATGTACACAATCAAAATAATACGTATTATAATACAAATTTCCGTTTACTAAGCAAAACAAATACCACGATGACCCAAGCATGACGATATATCGTCCTTCTGTCCAAACGGGAGTTAAAATTTAGCGATAATGCATCCTTCGTCGATGAATCGGTTAAACCTGTGGTTTGGAGAAAACATTAATGGTGTAGATAGTGGAAGAAGAGACTCGGGTAGACCACCACACCGATGGACACAAAATATTGTAAGCGCATTGGGCAGGGAATGCAGATTAGACAGGGAATGCACATTAGACAGGGAATGCACATTAGACAGGGAATGCACATAAGGCAGGGAATGCACATAAGGCAGGGAATGCACATTAGACAGGGAATGCACAATAGGCAGGGAATGCATGCGGCACGGAATGCACATAAGGCAGGGTATGCACATATGGCAGGGAATGCACATAAAGCAGGGAATGCACATAAGGCAGGGAATGCAAATAAGGCAGGGAATGCACATAAGGCAGGGAATGCACATAAGGCAGGGAATGCACATAAGGCAGGGAATGCACATAAGACAGGGAATGCACATAAGGAAGGGAATGTACATAAGGCAGGGAATGCACATAAGGCAGGGAATGCACATAAGACAGGGAATGCACATAAGGAAGGGAATGTACATAAGGCAGGGAATGCACATAAGGCAGGGAATGCACATAAGGCAGGGAATGCACATAAGACAGGGAATGCACATAAGGAAGGGAATGTACATAAGGCAGGGAATGCACATAAGGCAGGGAATGCACATAAGGCAGGGAATGAAAATAAGGCAGGGAATGCACATAAGGCAGGGAATGCACATAAGGCAGGGAATGCAAATAAGGCAGGGAATGCAAATAAGGCAGGGAATGCACATAAGGCAGGGAATGCAAATAAGGCAGGGAATGCAAATAAGGCAGGGAATGCACATAAGGCAGGGAATGCAAATAAGGCAGGGAATGCACATAAGGCAGGGAATGCACATAAGGCAGGGAATGCAAATAAGACAGGGAATGCACATAAGGCAGGGAATGCACATATGGCAGGGAATGCACATAAAGCAGGGAATGCACATAAGGCAGGGAATGCAAATAAGGCAGGGAATGCAAATAAGGCAGGGAATGCACATAAGGCAGGGAATGCACATAAGGCAGGGAATGCACATAAGGAAGGGAATGCACATAAGGAAGGGAATGTACATTAGGCAGGGAATGCACATTAGGCAGGGAATATGCGGGCGGAGAATGCATGCGACAAGGAATGCACATTAGGCAGGGGATGCACATTAGGCAGGGAAATGCATGCGACAGAGAATGCACATTAGACAGGCAATGCATGTTGCAGGGAATTCACATTAGACAGCGAATGCATGCGACAGGGAATGCAGGTAGGGGTTAAAGTAGGGGTTATAGCTACAATAGATTTCATCAGAAGACAGCAAGTCAAATGGTTAGGCCATGCAAGTAGATTACCAACTAACAGTATACAACAACAAGCAATGATGTACAGACCAGATAGAAGCAGAGGAAGAGGCCGACCACGTAAACGATGGACGCAGGGAATAACAGAGTCCATGGGAATATCGACACATGAAACCCATGAGCGGGCACTCTCTCGATGTTTATACTTCACCTTGACACCGCAAGGTACAAGAGGAACATGATGAGACGATATGAGATTATTGTTCGTCGAATGCAGTATGTAGAACTCTTTTTCTCTGTAAACTCTATCAGAGCGATTAAGCGCATGCGCCGCGATAGTTGCCACTTCATTACTAAATAGAACCCTATCCCCTTGAAATAATGTAATCATTACGTTGCAGTTAGCTTTGCTATTATCTTGATAGGTCCCCAAACATGCCGAACTGCCTTAATTCTTGATCTGATTTTCATTTAGGACCCCCAGTTGCCAACTCCCATACTTCCGCCGAAGAACATGGCAAGCCACGCCAAATTGAGCTAATACAATTTCTACATTTTTAGCTCGCTAACTAGTTTACCTGAGTTTAATATAATTTCTGCATTTTTAACATACTAACTAACCTACCTGGGCTTATAATTATTCTGCGCATCCAACCTAGTATATTTAAAAAAAAATAAAATGCAATGTAATTTTACAACGTACGAAAATTAACGACATTAAATTTTAACTACCAGCTACAAGTGTAAAAAAAAAAAATAAATAAATAAATAGTAGCTACTGTTATGCTGATGCTAAATTTACCTTAAAATTACACATACACGCGGATTTTGGCAACATGAAGTAAAACTTACACATGTGCTGGTTTCCTGGTGATATTCGGCCCCGTCTGCTGTACAATATTCGTACATTAACCATCTGCACGTTTCCTTTAATTAGTTTCAACATGGGTATTCCCTGGTTCGGGGTTTTTGCGGTTAGAGTCTTACTTAAAAGGCACATTGTCGTCTTGACAGACGATTGTTTGTTACATTGTGGTTAAAAAGGCATGATAACTACAATCCATGGCTGTAGCGAATGTGACTGATCAGACTAATTATCGCAGTAAATGTTCTACCATAATGGAGCATGTTAACAGATGGTAATTTCCACCATCACGCACCATCTGACGTCTCACACGCTCAGTGTGTTGCCTGTCTACAATCATTTACTTCTTTGTCTGTATCCCATTCCTGACCTGTTCCCTTCGTGCAAAGTGATCAGCGGCGACTTGAAACTAAAGTACAAAATCACGGCTATCAGTAATTCACCAAAAATGACGTCCTTTGGTATTCTACATCGTCCATCATCCTAATGTGTCCTACCCATTTAAGTCTACAAAGACTGAGCAAGTGTCTATAGACAATGAAATACATGAAGCATGTTGAGGGTACATTACCAACCTAGGCCTAATTATAGCCAGTAGGTATTTACTGTGCGTGGTTACATCCTCATTTGCCTCTTTACACCAAAGAAACTCTTTTGACAACAATCACCTTAAAATTGCATCCTGTGTTGGTAAAACCGCAATCACCCGTTTTTTGTGGCTGATTCATTCACAGGTTTATTCATCTGAGCCAGGGATGGATTTTAATATAATTTCTCTTTGAGGTTGAACGAGGTAAGGGTAATGGTGTAACTGTCTCAAGACCAGGGAGTTTCCGTGGCGAAGTGGTTAAGACGTCTGTCTCGCGTTCGCAAGGTCGTGGTTCGACTTCAAACTCTGTCGTTCGGTTCACGAGCGCAAATTTTTGGAGAGACTTCGAGGATCGTCGTTGGGACTACGGAATTCGTGCTATGTGCGGAGAATTTTAAAACACCCACACACACACACACAGATGGCTCTGTGGCCAAGGGGTTACGAATGTAATTCGTAATCAGGAATACCGCGTTCGAAACACAACTGTGGGCAGTTTAGAAGGAGACCGCCTCGTTTTGTTTTTCTTACAATGTTATGAGTGCCGGTCGTTCAGAAAGCAACGGCAGCTAATGAACGTAAACTTGTCAAGAAATCATAATCAGTTAAATAATGCTGGGGTTGACCGCAACGTCCTGTAAATGATAGGTAGCTAACGTTTTATATCACCAATGTTTTGTTATTCCTGTTAGTGTTAAGCACATGCACGTATCCGTTAAATGTGTACAAAATACAATGTCCTTTTCTCACAAGCCATCTCTCTCTCTCTCTCTCTCTCTCTCTCTCTCTCTCTCTCTCTCTCTCTCTCTCTCTCTCTCTCTTTCTGTCTGTCTCTCTCTCCATCTCTCTCTCGCTCGCTCTCTCTCTCTCTCTCTCTCTCTCTTTGCAATTTCTCTGTCTTATCATACTCCTCATTCATATTTGATATATCGGGGCTACCTCTTCGCTCATCAGCTCATCACCACCACAGATGCAACATATCCCCCATGCAGGAAAACCCCAGGTCATAAACTCGACTTGGTTGGGCCTCGGTGCTGTCCTCGGTAAAATGTTTATGTTTATTCAAGGCTCCACGAAGCCAGAAATATCCAGAAGCTGTATTCAATTACCCGTAATGAAGGCTCGCTATGTAGTATAGATTTAACAGCGCTAATACATGGTGCTAAGCGGAATTCGCTTCTGATGTTGTTATTATTTATGCTCTCCCTTTTTGGGGCGTTGTTGCGTAATCGCCTTTCGTTCAAGTGTGGTACCTCAAAGGTTACCTAATGGTAGCGTTCACGAGATTTATCAGGAAAATGCAAGAATACCAAGGGGAAACCAATCAGCAAGTCCTACCCTGCAAGTTATTAATGAATATCGATAATTCTTCTTCTTCTTCTTCTTCTTCTTCTTCTTCTTCTTTCTCCTCCTTCTTCTTCTTCTTCTTCTTCTTCTTCTTCTTCTTCTTCTTCTTCTTCTTCTTCTTCTTCTTCTTCTTCTTCTTCTTCTTCTTCTCCCCCTCCTCCTCCTCCTTCTTCTTCTTCTTCTTCTTCTTCTTCGCCTCCTCCTCCACCTCCTCCTCCTCCTTCTCCTCCTCCTCCTTCTTCTTCTTCTTCTTCTTCTTCTTCTTCTTCTTCTTCTTCTTCTTCTTCTTCTTCTTCTTCTTCTTCTTCTTCTTCTTCTTCTTCTTCTTCTTCTTCTCCTCCTCCTCCTCCTCCTCGTCCTCCTCCTCCTCCTCCTTCTTCTTCTTCTTCTTCTTCTTCTTCTTCTTCTTCTTCTTCTTCTTCTTCTTCTTCTTCTTCTTCTTCTTCTTCTCCCCCTCCTCCTCCTTCTTCTTCTTCTTCTTCTTCTTCTTCTTCTTCTTCTTCTTCTTCTTCTTCTTCTTCTTCTTCTTCTTCTTCTTCTTCTTCTTCTTCTTCTTCTTCTTCTTCTTCTTCTTCTTCTTCTTGTACTGTAATGCAATGTGCTAGGACAATCATATGTCTGAGGCTATAGTGCACGAAGTAATAGATTACCAGTCTTTTCCTCTCGCAGCGAACGGCGAATGCTAGCTTGATACACTCGCCCAACGCGTATATACAGCTGTCCGTGTGTCGTAATTGCCATTACTCCATGTAACCGTTGGCTATGCTGTTTACTTACAATTAAATATCTCCACCCATACTGGGCCGGTCTCCCTGGCTTGGAGGTTAACGTCTGTCTCCGTAATCCCGTATATTCTCGCGAGTAACGTAACCTGCGCAAAAATGGGTAGCGGTTCTCGCTGTGTTGGTAACTTAGGGGTATGTGAGCAGGTCGCTCAGAAAACAATGGCAAACTACAGAGCGTAATTTTGCCTAGTATATCAACAGCAGCTGGAAAATGCTGACGTTGACTGCAACGTCCTGTAAAGGGATATGCACACACAAAAAAACATCAACAACCCCCATACAGGAAAGATTGAGGGGAATAGAACAACAGGAAGGCAGACTCGTAAATACCTGGATGGCTCGGCCACATGGCATTTTCGGAACAAGAACACGATTTGATCCACGATTCTGGTGATCGTGTTAGAATGCGAAAAATGACCGACGACACTTACCAGATAGCACATGCTGATGACGATGATGATGATGATGATGATGATGATGATGATGATGATGATGATGATGATGATGATGATGATGATGATGATGATGACGATGACGATGACGATGATAATGATGATTATACTCTGTTATGAACCACGTTATCTGGCAAGATGCTAATATAGGCGTGTAATTTTAAAGGTATACTGCTGGCAATCATACACGTTGCCACGATCACGCAAGAATCTGGCAGATACTGAGACAAATGGACGCTAACTAGGCTACAGCACACCCGAAGCATAAGAGGCAAGGATCTTATCCATTCGGCTATGTTGATGTCAAATATTATGTTAACACACACAGATGTAAAGCAAACTTTCCTTTAATTTCACAAACAAACACAGATGTAAAGCAAACTTTCCTTTAATTTCACAAATAAACACAGATGTAAAGAAAACGTTCCTTTAATTTCACCAAAAAAAAAAAACACACAGATGTAAAGCAAACTTTCCTTTAACTTCACAAACATATACAGATGTAAAGCAAACTCTCCTTTAACTTCACAAACATACACAGATGTAAAGCAAACTTTCTTTTAACTTCACAAACACACAGATGTAAAGGAAACGTTCCTTTAACTTCACAAACATACACAGATGTAAAGCAAACTTTCCTTTAACTTCACAAACACACAGATGTAAAGCAAACGTTCCTTTAACTTCACAGACAGATGTAAAGCAAACTCTCATTTAAATTCACAAAAACATAGAGGTAAAGTGAAGTCTTCTTTAATTTCACAAACGTTCATTTTGTATTGTGTTTGCGTGCGAGTCTGCGGGGTTTATGAGCGCGTGGATATATGTTGTTTAATTTACACTTCAGGAAACTTATCTTGAATACTTGATAGATGTGACCTATTGAGGGCACTTGGTATCCCCTAGTCCACCAAAATCAACAAGCTTCCAACAGATGCGCCATAAATCAACCAACCAGGCAAGCAACCATCTAAGCAAATAACCAAACAAACAACCAACCAACCAAACATACAGCCAACCGACCAACCAACCAAACTAAAAACAGACCAAGCAACCAACCAACCACCAAATCAATCAAGCAGTCACCCACCCAACCAGTAAACCAACCATCCAATCAACTAACCAACCACAGAGCACATCCCCTTCATCTTTCGTATTTCAAATGTAATTAAAGTGTTTTGGCGTATCCAAAGTTCACCGCTGGAATACACCCAGGTCTGTAGGCGCTGAAATCGTGTTTGCCATCTCTGCCTGGGCGATGAACACACTGATTCAGTCTATCTACTGGAGATCGATGCCAAACCAGGCATCGTCTCAATGGCTATCTGTATAATCTTGTGGGTTAGAGATGGTGAGCGTGTATTCTTCACTTGTTGGCGATAACTGCAAGACTTTAACACTTGCTGTACGGAATACATCTTGCAATTGTTATGGGTAGTTCGAATGTAGGTTTGATGGTAGAGTTGAGAAAATGTAGGCATTGCGACACCCGTGTTCTTGTTCTTGATTTTCTTCTTCTTCTTCTTCTTCTTCTTCTTCTTCTTCTTCTTCTTCTTCTTCTTCTTCTTCTTCTTCTTCTTCTTCTTCTTCTTCTTCTTCTTCTTCTTCTTCTTCTTCTTCTTCTTCTTCTTCTTCTTCTTCTTCTTGTTCTTCTTGTTCTTCTTCTGGTTCTTCTTCTTCTTCTTCTTCTTCTTCTTCTTCTTCTTCTTCTTCTTCTTCTTCTTCTTCTTCTTCTTCTTCTTCTTCTTCTTCTTCTTCTTCTTCTTCTTCTTCTTCTTCTTCTGCTTCTTCTTCTGCTGCTGTCTGCCATGCTCAAGTGGGGCATCGGACCTCAATTAACTCATGCTACCCCCATTTTAGTCCAATTAGTGTTTGATTGGAATTTGCAGTAACGTTTTCTACGGAATGAGGCAGTGATCTTGAGTCAAACATCATTAGTCGCCTTTTATGATACCGCCTGACAGGTTAGTATTACTAATCTTTCCGATTCTGATTGGTCCTGGTAAAAAAAAAAAAAAAACAATACAGGTATTCACACAGAAACAAGTAAAAATAACCACACTTCGGAAAATTATTTATTTCATCTTTAATTTCCTCTCTCTTACTCTCTCTCTCTCTCTCTCTCTCTCTCTCTCTCTCTCTCTCTCTCTCTCTCTCTCTCTCTCTTTGTGTGTGTGTCTCTGTCTCTCTCTCTCTCACGCACTCTCTCTCTCTCTCTTTCGGTCGATCTATATCTCTAAATGTATCTCTTTTTATCTCTCTCTGACTCTCGCTTCATCTCTTTCTCTCTTTCGTTCGCTCTCTCTCCCCCTCTCTCTCTCTCTCTCTCTCTCTTTTGTTAGCTCTATCCCTCTCTTATTCACTCTATCTCTCTCCCATTACCCCTTATCTATTTTTTATCTCTTTTGCTCTCTTTCAAGCGCTCTGCCTATCTTACTCTCTTTTTGTATCTCACTCTTTCACTCTCTCACGCTTTCTCACACACACACACACACACTCTCTCTCTCTCTCTCTCTCTCTCTCTCTCTCACTTCCTCTCACACACTTACTCTTTCACTATTTCACTCCCTCTCTCTCTTTCTCACTTCCTCTCACGCAATCACTCTTTCACGCTCTCACTCTCTCTCACTTCCTCTCACACAATCTCTCTCACACCTCGCTCTCTCTCTCTTTCTATTACACTCCCACTCTCTCTCTCTCTCTCTCTCTCTCTCTCTCTCTCAAAACTCTCATTGCCTCTCACTGGCTTTCTCACTCTCTCACTCGCTCTCACACATGCTCTCTTACTCTCTCTTCTCTCTCTCTATCTCTCTCTATCTCTCTCTCTCTCAAAACTCTCATTGCCTCTCACTGGCTTTCTCACTCTCTCAATCGCTCTCACACATGCTCTCTTACTCTCTCTCTTCTCTCCGCCTCTCTCTCTCTCTCTTTCTCTCTCTCTCTCTCTCTCTCTCTCTCTCTCTCTCTCTCTCTCTCACACAATCACATAAATCAAGAAACTACACATCTAACATCTCATGTTAAGCCATGTTTCAATCTGTATATGAATCATATAACCTCCCCCCTCCCCCCCCCAACCCGGCTATCAATAATCATATATTATTATTATCATATGCCGCCCTGTGATACCAAAAATAACAAACTACACGGACAAGAAAAAAAAAAAAACAAGAACAAAAAGCCGCACTGCCGCATCTAGCTAGTTAGCGAAGAAAAAGATATTTCCTCTCATGAACTGGAATAAAAACTAAAACAGACTCATCGTAGAGTACGAATCACATTGAAAAAGCAATTCAAAACAAAGACAACAAACAAAGGTCCCCTGTACTGTATGGTATTCATGTGTGGACCGTGGGTATTAAGACATGTGAAGAAACCACAGTCAGCAGTTTGTTTTATTATCTCCTTTCATCCACTGAATTTGGCAGAGATTATTATTTTTCTGTGGCTAAAGCAAAGGTAAAATTGCTTGGTTTGTCTAATGAAAAGTAAATTATATTCGATCGGTGTTGTGTAACCTCGCAGGTATTTCTGGAATGGAAAAAGGTAAAGTAAGGTCGGTTCCATCAAAGACCTGTGTCATTTTGTGGAGGAGTCCAGGTGCTAGGGTGGATTAAGTGATCTTCAGGTTATGCAGACGATCCAACCAAAACAGGATAATGCTGGAAGGTTGTTGCGGTGCACAAGGCTGATTTTGTGAAAAGAAAAACAAAATGGTGATGACGCAAGGAAACAGTTGAGAACAGACAGATGCGTTGGCTGAAAAGGTCAACAAACCTCTATAGATACTTCATCAGCATCATGTCACTTGTCCGGTAAGCGTGGGCGATCATGTTTTGCCGTCTTACATAATCACCAGAGTCGCGGATCAACTTTGTGACCTAAGTCAAGTCCTATAGATACTTTGTAGTACTGTATTGTGGCAACATGTACTTCTTAAACTCCCAACCGTTGAAAGAACAGGTGTTGGGGATTATGGCCCACTGCTGGCATTGGTATGTCAGTGTCTGGGGGATTATGGTGAAGACCTCCTTGGGTAATGTCTGTGTCTGGGGGATTATGGTGAAGACCTCCTTGGGTAATGTCTGTGTCTGGGGGATTATGGTGAAGACGTCTTTGTAGAATGTCCGTATTTGGGGAGTAGAGCCAAGTCGTCCTTGTGGAATGTCAGTGTTTGGGGGAGTATGGTGAAGACTTCCTTGTGGAATGTCAGTGTTTGGGGGAGTATGGTGAAGACTTCCTTGTGGAATGTCAGTGTTTGGGGGAGTATGGTGAAGACTTCCTTGTGGAATGTCAGTGTTTGGGGGAGTATGGTGAAGACTTCCTTGTGGAATGTCAGTGTTTGGGGGAGTATGGTGAAGACTTCCTTGTGGAATGTCAGTGTTTGGGGGAGTATGGTGAAGACTTCCTTGTGGAATGTCAGTGTTTGGGGGAGTATGGTGAAGACTTCCTTGTGGAATGTCAGTGTTTGGGGGAGTATGGTGAAGACTTCCTTGTGGAATGTCATTGTTTGGGGGAGTATGGTGAAGACTTCCTTGTGGAATGTCAGTGTATGGGCGAGTATGGTGAAGACTTCCTTGTGGAATGTCAGTGTTTGGGGGAGTATGGTGAAGACTTCCTTGTGGAATGTCATTGTTTGGGGGAGTATGGTGAAGACTTCCTTGTGGAATGTCAGTGTTTGGGGGAGTATGGTGAAGACGTCTTTGTGGAATGTAAGTTTTGGGGTTGATGGTGAAGTCGTTATTTGTGGAGTGATAGTTTTTGTTGTTTTTTGGCCGTCCTGGTATTGGAATGCCATTATATGGGGCTCATCGCCAAATGACCATTTTGAAGTCGTCTTTATCAAAGAGCTAGGGGTAAACAAAAGAAAACCCTACGAAAGTGTTGACAGCCAGGAATCCAAATAAAACACAAGACACTGCTAGTAAGTTAGACGAAAGGTGAAACAACAAGAATACTGAACTCGAAATCTGAAGTCTATTCCCATGAACACACATGTTAGGAATGAAGGTCGTCATGGCCGAATGGATAAGAACGCGTGTTCTTAAACATCCGGTGTGCAGATGTCGAGGTATGGGATTCAACCCCTACACCGGACAGTTGGATTAAAATGTTGGCTTCTCGTCATTGACTTGGGGTCGTAAATTACAAGTACCTCTGAAGTTGGAGTGAGTTAGCCTGATGGAAAGGGACACTGATAAAAGGGAAAGCTAATCCACACCCAAAATTCAGTCCATTGTTACTAGAAGTTGTGTCTATGGACAACGCTTGAGTTCAAAGCGAGAGAGCAGAAACAAATCCTAGGGACAGACCACTGTGTTTGCAACCTGTCTTACTTTACACCCTACACATGCCAAGGGAGACAGAGAACCCATGGAATTTCTCCGGAGTGCTATCATATCGATTTTTAAACCAAGAAAGCAAAGCTTAATGAACTTCGCAACTTCCTCCATTTCCGTAAGTTAAATATGTACTGATCCAGCCGTAATCGAATATTGCGGAATAGCTGTTCAGACATGGGTAACCAAGTCGACGCTCAATGTACGTTGGCAGTCTGATAGACAAAGTGGAAGATTACATCCAGTGCTTCAAGAGGGTTTCCCTGAGTCCAAATCAATGTTGGTGTGGTATCAACTTTCAGGTGTCAATGTTTCTCCTGTCAACACTGGTATTTATCTGTCTGCGTTTGTATTGTCTGATTGTCTGTTCTTTCACTGCAGGTGGCAACCATTTCCCAGTTGTCTCGCTTTCTGTGGCCGAACATCCCATGGTTCGGGTGACACTTGAGAGTGAAGGTTCTCAAGCTGCATAGAGCAAGTAGTACGTTGGCAGATGCCAGGATTAAGTGCCCCACCTGCGTAGATCGGGTATACGTTATTTTCGCATATCCTTTACAGGAAATTGCAGTCAACACCAGCATTTTGCAGCTGCTATAGATGTCTTGGTGGTTTTACATTCAATAGTTTGCCATTGCTTTCTGAACGACCGGCTCACATACCTCTGTAGGTAACCAGCACGACGCGATCCGTAGCCGAATCTCGCGAAGTTGTGCTTCGTACGTAAGTATACGGGATTACGAAAAACGTCCTTAACACCTTCGCCAGGGAGAGCGGCGGGTAGAGGTTTGGAAAATACAAATACAGTAAATCTTCGGTGTTCGTTGCCTTCGGCTATCGTCGGTTTTGGTTTTCGTCGGTTGCGTCGGATTTCGTCGGTGTGCCTAGATGATCTCGCTGCTAATTTTGCGAAAACTAAGGGACCTTCGCGTTCTTATGATCAGTTTGGAGTTGTTTTCGTTGTGTTAGCATTATTTGCGAATAATAAAATACGAGAGCGGAATTAAGATTGCTGAAATCGGCCACAGGTACCGCCATCCATGATAAGTTCTATTGTGTTGAAAAAGGAAGCAATATCGGAGGCTAATGTTGCGGAAGGGATGAATGTGCTAACGAAACAGAGATCGCGAACAATTAAGATGTCGAACAGTTATTATTAATTTGCATAAATACAAATCAGTTAGATGGCGATTCTGTTTCGGAGGCAATCGTGTGTGAAAAGGCCAGACTGTTGTATGCCAATCACATTAAGAAAATGCTGGGACGAGTGCTATTGTACTTAATGAAATTAAGGCCAGCAGAGGATGGTTTGAAAAATTCAAGAGGCTCGTTGGCATATATGTTACTGTGCACGCCGAAGTTGCGAGTTCAGACAATTTTGGGGGTGAAAAATGTATTAAACACCATATGTATTCTCTATCAAATATATTTTTGCCTCCACAGACTGGACGATCTTTTTCACTGGTGTAGGTTGAGCTTCAAGCCCAAGAAATAGAGAAGTCTGTCGATCGTGAAGGGTAAAGAGGCGGAAAGGTTATTCGTGGTTGCCGGGCAAGCAATTCCCATGATGATTGAGGAACCTGTAAAGAGTCTCGGTCGTGTGTACGTTTCTGTCCTGACGGACAGAAATGCGATGATGCTGCGCGAGTCTGCAGATAAGACAGTCAGTACCTCACAGTCCACCATGAGAAGGGAAAGGAAGTGGAAAGTCGTCAGAGCGGTCGAAGCTGCCCAGGTAGCACTCCAGCTGAAGGAGGTCATGGGGCGCACCCAGTCGGAGAGAAGGGTGTTCGGCCACCATGACAGAGATCCGATGTGGTCTAGGGCGACGACTAACGACCGCAGAGAGATGGTGGTTCAGGAGTCCGCGAGTGAGAGGATGAATAGAGAGCCCATATGGCTGCCCAACAGGCGCAGCAGAGCCAGTGAAAGTCATGGCAAGGGATAGTGCAGAGTTCCCTTACCTGGAATGAAATATGGCGTATGGCACCACTGCGCTTAAGTTTTTTCGTCCGATCCTTCTACGATGTCTTGCTATCAGCTGCCAACTTCGTCAAGTGGGGTAAAGCCACCGACCCGTCCTGTCCCTCTGTAAAAAGGTCCAGACAGCGGGACACGTATTGTCCCCATGTAAAGTCGCCGTAACCCAAGGCCGATTCACATGGCAACACATCACATTCCTTACTGGGTTGACGGCCATAGTGGATGTAGCCAGAAACAGAGGGGTCAGACCGAGGCCGCTGGGAATTTACTTCGTCTGAGGAGGGCAGCAACGCAGAGACAAGGAAGGCTGCTCTGCCGACTGGCCGTTTCCGACCGTTTTCGATGGTGCAGAAAACAGGGAGCTGATCGTGGATCTGAAGGGGTGTGGGGAATACCTTGAGGTGATTCGAAAGTTTGGCTTGCGACCTGACATCATACTTCGCTCCTCGTCAGCCAAGAAGCTGAGTGAGCTGACAGTCCCATACTAGTCAAATATCGAGAAGCAGCACACGTACAAGAAAGAGAAGTACGGTGACATGGTCGCTAGTATGAAACTGGAAGGGTACACTGTCAGGCTATTCGCCGTTGAGGAAGGCGCAAGAGGTCTAGTCCCCCACTCAGTGTATGATGTGCTAAAGCAAATGGGCATTAAAGGACAAGCGAGACCTTGGGCACAAAAACAACTGAGTAAGGCAGCCGAAAAGTCCTTGTGCTGGCTGTGGAATTGTCGTAACCTGGTCTAGAAAATGTCTCGAAACAAGTATGGCTAAAACGGAAACTGTACAACAACTAACAATCTATTAACTAAGAGCAAGAACTTGTACTGTCTCGTCTCGATTCCATAGCCTTCCCTCCGAGCGAGGGTAGTGCATCTAAGTACATTACTGTTCGGTGGGACAATAGCCGCATCGCAGCAGTCGTTAAATCAGGTAAATGTCGGCCGAAGTCCAACCTCCATTCCAGTTGTTGTCCGTAAGTCGCACTCAGTTGCAGAGACCAAGAGGTGGGTCGAAATCAAAAGGAAAAGTGTGGCACCATGAACGGGTCACGAATCATGAACAAGGTAACGGAGACGAATGGAGCCGATAGAGGCCGTGGCTGGGGAGTAAGCAGGCTCCCAACGACCACGGGTGCTAAAATAGTGTAAGGGCACAAACACCGGTTGCACAGGCTCTCCTCACTGGGGGAGGGGAGGCTTGAGAGTTGACATGTTCTCAGCGAAGGGACCAGCCAAAACAGCAAAGAAATCGACGTACCGTCTCACACAGCAGGGGAAAGACGCCCGGAGTCATGACCCGAACGGACCCGCCACCTAGAGAATGTTAATTAATTATGGAGATGGGCCGAAACATTCATTGAAGGGGTACCACTTCTGATGATCAGAACCCCCTGCCGTGTTTGCTCCGCGGCGGAGTTTCTGTCACTAGAAACTAATTATTTGGATTTACATTGATTCTTATGGGAATAATTGCTCGGTTTTCGTCGGTTTCGGGTTTCGCCGATTGTTTTCGGACGAATTATCGACGAAAACCGGAGGTGTTGTTGTATTTTTAAGGAGTTACTACAGATCTCGTGGGCGATCATGCCTCTCCACAAATTACGATCGCTGACGTCATGGATCAATTCGTGTGTTGACTCCTTATCGTGACATGACACATGACTGTCAATTAGCTTTCACGCTGTCTTCCTCTATCTCTCTTTCTGGAAATCTTTCCGGTTATCACAACATGTCCAGTTGTTTCCGCTCTGCTGCCTTGCAGGGCCCGTCTCTCTAGACAAAGGCCGGTGGAGTCAACCATACACAAATCGGTGGAAGGCAAGGGGAAGCCACCGCTGTATTTGTCCGAGATAATCAATAATAATATAATCGCACTTTTACCATTATTACGAATGATATAATACGAATACGAATGATATAACAGATTGACAATTATATATGAACACTAAAACATGACGATATAATAGTTGCTCGATTGTATGTGAACGTCACAACAAGGATGATATAACAGTTTAACAGGTTGATTATGATATATGAACACCGCAACACAATTGATGTGAGAGTTGGCCTATTATATAGGACAACTACAACATGATTAGATAACAGTTGCTCAATTATACAAGGGCTATTCCAAAATCAACCGCCGATTGGTAGGTACAAATAAATTAGTGGAATCTGTGGTAACCTAATCTCTCTGTGAAAATTCGAAGCAGGCTGGTCATAGAAGTTTGTAGATATTCTGTAGAAAGATCTGAACTTGTGAATGTGAAACGGTGCTTTTCCAATACGACTTGGTCGACGTTTTGAATGAGCTCATCTGTCACACATGAATGTCGTCCTTGTCCACCCTCATCATGCACATCTTTACTCCCATCTCTGAATTTCCTGCACAAATTCCTTACAAAACTGACACTCATTAAGTTATCACCGTACACACGACACAATCGACGATGAATCTCGGTTGTATTTTGACCTTTTGCTGAAAAAAAAAAATGAATCACACAACGAATTTCACAGATGGCGGGAAAGGCGATAACAGTGTCTATGTTTATTCTTTCGCGATTCGTGAACCACTGAACACATGCGACTGTAGGTTGATATGTAATTAACTAAAAGACTACTGAAAGATGCAAGCAATGACAGATGTCGCTGTGGCAACCGGTTTATTTTGAACCTGCCAATCGATGGTTGATTGTAGAATAGCCCGCGTATATGAACACTACAGTAGGGTTGATATAACAGATTAACGATTGCATACGAACGCTACGAACACGGATCATATAAACGTTGGCCTATTAAAAATGAACACAACAAGATGGAATATGCATCCGCATGGTGATTACACAAGAACACCACAACACCACAACAAGTTAGAACACCCTGACTCTCATGCAAAACGCCCCACGACCAACACTAATAAATCACCTCAGCTATTACACACAACACAACAGTACCATATACGATAAAACACCCTGAAAAATAAGCGTGGACAGCACAACACTACGCACGGAAAAGAAACAAAACAACGACGGCTATTAGCCAACAAGCACATTAGCTTAGTGTCTTCAGAAGTTCACATCAAAGGCCCCGTGTGAAGATATCACTCTGGCTAATTATCTGTCGCCATTACGTCACATCGATAAATGCAGCTATCTGTGGGGGACATCACGTTAACAGCAGTGTGCGGCTGTGAAGCCTCACTGTTGCAAGGCGGTGTGTGCCGCCCGCAGTCTTGTCAGGTCTAGGTACAGATTACAAATGTGCAATACAATACCAAGCATGATATAATAACCTAACGATTATGTATGTACAATAAATAATGGATGATATAACATAGGGCAGTTATTTATGGAAGCTTCAACACGATCCGGCTCTGTGGCGGAGGTGTTACGAACGAAATTCGTAATCCCGCATTCGAAATACAATTGCGGGCGATTTGACAGCAGTCCGCCTTGACTTTGTTTTCTACAATGGATTGTGTGCCGGTCGTTTAGAAAACAATGACAAACTACTGAACGTAAAGTTGCTAAGAAATCACAAACAGTAAAAGAATGCTGGGGTTGAGTACGACGTCCTGTGAAGGATATGCAACTAACTTTGTAATATGCCTCTTCTCAATTTGAAGTTGCACGACCGATCTTGCACATCAGGCTGTTTAGCTGCAAGAAGGGAAAGGAACTCTGCACGGCAGTTCTCGTGGAGGTAAGTGGTCCAGCGTGATCACGTCGTAATAAAACGCTGTACTCCGACCTTGTCCAGGTCGATACAAGCCCTTTCCAGGACTCTGGCGACGTGGTCTCCGATGTATTGAACTTAAGAGTTAAAAGTCAGCCTTCCAAATAATGTAACGTTCAATGAACCAACCATTAAGTCTGTACAATATGTAAACAATTAGCGATGTGTGACTGCTGCTAAGAAATGAGACAAACTACACACAGACACAGCGTACATACTTTACACCGAACGAGAATCCAGCGAAAGAAAATTACAGTGTAAACATAAACGATACTAAAAAGGTAAAATTTAGATGAAAGTAGGTAACACCACAACACAGCGAATCGACATTTCTATCTTAATGATATACACCAGGGACAACATAACAGATCTAAAGATAAAAATGCAATTAGAAAATATGATGCACAATTAAATTATGAACAGAAAAAAGGTATTGATATAAAACGTTGTTTGGCTATTGTACTTTCTCCGTTTCTAGGAAGGCTGCGCAGACGTCCAACTCTGACAGATTTGCCAGATTCGCATTTTTTGTGAGGAATATATACTGCGTTTCTGTTTATTATCTCTTACGTTTCTGCAGGAGTTACTCGTAACTAGCTGCTTTTATTGTGTATTGTTACATCCTGCTGCAGCCGTTACCTCTCGTATCCATTACGTTTTTAACCTGTTCCATGTTATTACATTGAAGGTATTGTGCAAATGGATGTTCATTGTTGGCACTTAGTCTATGATTGACACTTGTCCTAAACATCTCGATCCGTAGGTCTATGGTTAGTGAATCAATGCGATATCTCATCTCCACATCTTTACTTCATGCACAGCGCTATAATAATATAACACATACTTCATGTGTGGGGTAAAGGGTAAGACTTTCATATATTCAAGGCTTCGGCGGCGTAGCTAGGTGAGATGACCAGTTGCCTTCTCGCTGCCTTTCTGTTCCAGACAATCAAACCATCCATCCATCATGTGCCATGCCGGTAAGCGTGGGCGGTCATGTTCTGCCATCTCACTCGATCACCAGAGTCGTGGATCAGCTCCGTGTTTCTGTCTCGACCATGCCACAAGGCCAAGCCATCCAGGTACTTGCTTCTAGGTCTTCCCCTTGGTCCGTTCCCCTCGATCTTGCCAGTTGTCACCAAGTTCTCCAAATCATTTCTTCTCATAACATGCCCAAAAAACTGTGAATGTCTACGTCTAATGTCTCTGTTACAATCAAACATGTAACGGGTATTCATTGTATAAGTCTGGATCACCCCCAGAGTAGAACGGCTCAGAATAAAGCAATCCAGCCACCTTTTGAGGTTGAACTCTGACCCCTGTTGTTGTATATAATAACACTGTTCACTGTTGCGACTACAAAATGCATTCATCATGTGCCATGCGAATAAGCGTCGGCGGTCATGTTTCGCCATCACGCTCGATCACCAGAGTCGTGGATCAACTGTGTTCTTGACTCGACCATACCACGTGGTCAAGCCATCTATGTATTTACTTCTCTGCCTTCCCCTTGTTCTCTTCCCCTCGATCTTGCCAGTTGTCATCAAGTTCTCCAGTTTATTTCCTCTCATAACGTGACCAAAAATGTTGACTCCATGTCTAATTTCTCTAATCAATTTACGATTTTCATGTTTTTCTTGTACGGCTAAATTATTGATTTTTCTGTCTGTCCATTGCATTTTTTGCATTTTCCTCAGAAACGACATTTCCACAGCAATCATATATTTTTTCAGCTTGTCTGCCCATTGTCCTCACTTCACATCCATACAAAAGTACAGATTCTGTGTAGCACCTCAACACCCTTTTTTCTCGTTGCACATGACATCTTTTTTATTGGTCAGTATGTTTTTTATCTTTCAAATGGCTACAAAATTTATTTCTTGAAACAACTATTCATGTAATTGTTCTCCTTGGGCAATAATGCACAAGAGTTTCTGACACTGAATGTGTTTTCTTGTTTGCTTCTAACACATATCTAATTTATAGGAAGTAGATCGAGTAGCTTCAACGCCGGGCGTTCATTCGGGAGACCTGGGTTTGAATCCTCGGAAATATTATGGGTTGTTCTCTGTCGAGGACAAAAGGAAAATCGTAATCTGCACAGTTCGTGGTGACTGCACTAGCCAGTTGGCCTTAATTTCTAAGTGTTTCACAGCCAGCACGAGCCCTTGTAGGTTGCCTAGCTAAGTTGCTTCTGTGTTCTTCATCAAGTTGTTCGCATTCTTGCTTGTCATTTGATGTCTGTTTTAGCACATCAATTAGGAGACAATGGCTACGGTCACTGACCAGTATGGTCACTGCTAGGAAGGAAAGCAATGGCAAACTATCTTCTTTAAAGATGCCAAGAAAATCATGTTGCGCGGACTCATCGATAATCAGAGAAACGGCGTAAATGGGTGCTCCATGGGAGCAGCCTCGCCCGGTAGGGATAGTCATGTGCACCAGGAGACTTCAGACCGTCAACAGGCTACTAGGTGCAAAGAATTAATATCATTGAAAGTAGGAACTTGGAATGATAGAACAACGAATTCAGATGGAAAATTAGAAAACATCAAACAAGAAATGGAGAGAGAGAAGATTAACTTATTAGGAATATCGGAAACGAGATGGAAAGCGGCAGGGATACAGACAGGAGAGGATTGTAAGATTATTTACTCCGGGGGAGAAGAACAGCAAAGAGATGTAGCCATTATATTAGATAAGTAAACATCAAATTCTGTCAAAGGATATTGGGCTGTGTCAGACAGAGTTCTATTAGTAAAATTAAACGGAATACCTTTTAAAATAAATGTCATTCAAGTATATGCCCCAACAAGTGAATGCAGTGAAGAAAGTATAGAGGAATTTTATAATGACATAGAGTCTGTTTTGAAGAAGTGTAAAAAATCAGAAATAAATATCATAATGGGTGATTTCAATAGGAAAGCTAAGCGATGGATACAGTGTAGGCAACCATGGTTTGGGAGAGAGAAATGAAAGAGGATACAGACTTGTAGAATGGGCAAAAGAACAAGAAATGGTTGTAGGAAACAATGGTTTAAACAGCATCCTAGATGATTATGGACATGGAGGAGTCCAGACAGTAGGATTAAAAACCAGATAGATTATATCCTGATGAGCAGAAGGTTTCGAAATGCGTTAACAGTCGTAAAAACAGTTCCAAATGCAGACTTTTACAGAGATCACAAATTAATTACAGGCACATTCAGGGTAAAGTTTAAATAAGTCCCAAAAAAAAGTATACAGCAGGAAACCCTAAATATGACTTGTGCAAATTGAAAACTGACAAAGAAATACAAGATAAATTTAACAAAGAAGTAAAGAACAAATTTGATTTATTGTCTAATCTAGAGATCCTGTTTCAAGATGTGGATCATCAATGGGAAATGTTCAAGAATTCAATCAGTTGTGCAGCATCAGAAAAAACTATTCCAAAATTAAAGAAAGTGGGCCGTAAGACATGGATGACTGAAGAAATTTTACAACTAATGGAAACAAGAAGACAGGACAAACATAATCCTGCCAAATATGAAGACATTCTCAGAAAGGTCAGAAACTTATGTAAGGAAGCAAAAGAAGCATGGCTTGAGAAAAATTGCAGAGAAATTGAGAAATAACACAACTGTAATAATACAAAACTAATGCACAAAAGAATTCAGGAGCTTACTAATCAAAGAACATGTACATCAGCAGGCTGCCTAAATGCAAAAGATGGAAGTGTCATAATAGAAAAAGATCAGATCTTACATGTATGGTCAGATTACGTGAAACAACATTCATGACGATAACAAAGACGAACAGTGTGATGTTCAAAATAATAATGAAGGACCAGCAATTTTGAAGATGGAGGTTCAGAATGCTCTTAGCCATATGAAATATGGTAAGACCCCGGTTCAGACAGCGTCACAACAGCAATGATTAATGCTTTAGAAGAATATGGAATAGATAACGTTACCAGTCTGCTTAATACAATATATGATATTGGAAATATACCTCATGAATTATGTAATTCTGTATTTATTGCAATCCCAAAGAAATCAGGAGCCTTGGAATGTGATCAACATCGAACAATTAGTATAATATGTCACATCACGAAGATTTTGCTAAGAATTATCATGCAAAGAGTTAGGAGGAAAATACATCTTGAAATAGGAGAAGAACAATGTGGGTTTGTAGAAGGCAAGAGTACAGTCAATGCTGTGTATATACTGAGAACCGTAATCGAACGTTCTATAGAAGTAAACAAAGATCTACACCTTTGCTTTATTGACTACACAAAGGCTTTCGATAAAGTGAGACATGTCGACATGATAAGGATGCTTGAAGATCTACAAATTGATGGAAAAGACCTTAGACTTGTAAAAAACATATATTGGAAACAACAAGCTGCCATAAGAGTTGATAATGAAGTAGGCCAATATCAGCCTATTAAGAGAGGTGTGAGACAGGGATGTGTAATGTCTCCAGATATGAATTCCCTTTACAGTGAAGGTATTTTCAGAAATATTGAAGATATGGAAGGAATCAGCATTGGGGGACAATGTATCAATAACATTAGATATGTTCTACAGTCTTGATTGCAGACAATGAACAGGACCTGCAACATTTAGTAGATGCGATTGTTACACACAGTGAACAACTAGGGTTAGCATTAAATTGTAAAAAGACAAAGATTATGGTCGTCACTAGGAAGAAAGAAATACCACAATGTAATATACAAGTAAATGGGAATATTCTTCACCAAGTGAATAGGTACACTTATCTCGGAACAGTCATAACATCTGATGGGAGATCCTTGAAGAGATTAGAACAAGAATCGTCATGGCAAAAGTAGCCTTTAGCAAGTTGAAAAACATACTGACCAATAAAAAGATGGCAGTTGAAATGAGGAAAAGAGTGTTGAGGTGCTACATTGAACCTGTACTTTTATATGGATGTGAAGCTTGGACAATGAGCAGTCAAGCTGAAAAACATCTGATGGCTGTAGAAATGTGGTTTCTGAGGGAAATGCAAAGAATACCATGGACAGACAGAAAGACCAATGAACAAGTCCTTCAAGAAACAAATGAAGATCGTAAACTTATTAGAGACATTAGACGTAGACAGTCACAATGTTTTAGGCATGTGATGAAATTAATTGTAGAACTTGGTGACAACTGGTAAGATCGAAGGAAACAGACTAAGGGAAAAACCTAGAAGCAAATACCTGGATGGCTTGGTCACGTGGCATGGTCGAGACAGAAACACGGAGCAGATCCACGACTCTGGTGATCGAGTGAGATGGCAAAACATGACCGCCCATGCTTATCGGCATGGCACATGATGGATGGATTAGCACGTCATACACGGAGTGGGAGACTAAACCTCTTGCACCTATCTCCACGGCGAATAGCCTGACAGTGTACCTTTCCTGTCTCAGACCAGTAACCATGTCACCGTACTACTCTGTCTTGTACGTATGATGGTCAACGATACTCGACTCACATGGAACGGCCATCTCAATCAGCGTTAGCTGTTAGCAGACTAGGAGTGAAGTACACTGTAAGGTCTCAATTGAAACTGTTGGATCACTACCGGGTACGCACCACGACTCTTCAGATCCATAGTCAGCTTTCAGTCATCCACGGCATCGAAGATGCACAGTAAATCAGTAGCGCAGTCATCCTTGTCGCTGCGTTTCTGTCCAACAACCGCATCCACAACGCCTCGCTCTGGCCCTCTGTTCGCCCGCATTCTCGCTTCCACTATGACTGCCGAATCAGCAATAATTTTATTGTGATGCCATGTGAATCGGCCTTGGCCTTGGGTTACCTAGCATGCAGACAGCACGTGCTCCGCTGCCTGTTCTTTATCTTTACAGAAGGGGACTCGACTGGTCGGGTATTTATTTACCCCTTATGGACTAGGTTGGCAGCTGATGGCAGGACATCCTAGATGAATTGGACGACGAAACTTAGGTGCGTGGTGCCAATATGCCAGATTTCATTCCATGTTAGGAAATTATGTAGTATCCCCTCCCATGGCATTCACAAGCCTTGCTGCGCCTGTTGGGCAGCCATTTGCATCTCTATTTGTCCTCTTCCTCGTGGATCTCCTTTTCACCATGTTTCTGCGATCCTTGGTCCTCGCCTTTGACCATATCTGAGCTCTTGCATGGTGCCCGTACCCCCTTCTACCCGGCTGGGTGTGTCCCATGACTTCCTTCAGTTTAAGCGATGACTGGGCAGCTTCGACTGTGCTCTCGAACTTCAACTTCCTACCCGTATTAAGCGCGGGTTGTGAGATGCTGACTGTTTCATCTGGAAACTCGAGCAGCAATCTACGTGTCTATATTTCCCGACTTTAAATTCTTCTATGACGGACAAGAACGGAAGGAAGACCTTTGCCGTGTTGTTTTTTTTTTTACAGTATAGCGCGACCTTCGCGAGACCTGGTGGTGCTCCATACCATTTTCTTATCCATTTGCTTATCTTCATCTCATTTGCATCTACTTCACTCGTGCCTACATCTCATATCAGTAGAGGCCACAGAAGTTTCTAAATCAACATGGGATACCAGATCTAGAATGTGCCTCTACATCTGCTTTTCTCGATGGCACGCAGGCCCTTTACCACCGTATCGTACATTTCTAATACTGCGCTCTTGTCCGTCAGGGTGGCATCGTGCATACAGCCCAGACTCTTTACGGGATGCTCTATCACAGTATAGAGATAATGTGTTCGCAGCGCATCCGATAATGAAAACACAATCAAGCCAAGCCGTTATCTCAGCGACCAGGGCGTCCTTATATAATGCAAATGAATTCTACTGGCTAATCCTTGACCCCTGTGAACTTACACGTAATAAATGGTCTCAGGGGGAGAGAATCCAGGCCTAAGGGGAGATAATGTGCGAGGTGTAAACTATGCAATCACGTAATAAATTAATCATCTCCATCGATATTTACGTCACGATGTTTTGACGATGTGTGCGTCATTTCGGTCGCTAGGTAACACTTTGTTGGTTCCCATGGTAATTACCTAACTTGCGGTTGTGTTTTCTAGAGTGATGATATAGATTCGGCCATGTGAAGAATTTCGTATAATAACCATTCGGAAGATCTATAAATGATTATAATTATCAAGAGATCAATATACTATTATCTTCATGAGCCACGCTGATAAGCTTGGTTGGTCATGATTTACGAACTCACACGATCATCAGCGTTGTGGAAAAGGTATGCGTTCTTGTTTCGACAATACCATGTAGCAAAACCATCCATGTATTTACATATGTGTCTTATACATGTTCTTTTTTCCATTCAGTTTGGCAGTTGTCACTAAGTCTCCACGTTTAAACCTCCTCGAAACGTACCCAAGAATATGTTGCATATAAAATAATTTGAATACAATTATTGTGAACCATTACCATCCCTTACCACTGTATCATGAACCATAGACTCTATCGGCTGCCTTTATAAGAGCATTAAGGGGACATTCGTGTTAGTATCACATCCTGGAATTCTCAAATAAGTAGGAAACAATTTAATTGTTTTCTTTTCCAAATTCGTATTTTCTCTTCATTCTTTCTCTGTTGTTCATCGTTTTATTCTTCTCATCCCGTTATTATGCCTTAATGTAGTCACTGAAGTGTTTTCTCCATGACTATATGTTGTGTTTTGTGTATGGAATTGTATGCTGACGAAGGCTAGTCGCCACAACGTCCTTATGTTTCGTAATCCTGTTCTGTAAAGCTGTATTACTTTGTGTTATTTTATATCGTTTACATAAAAGAATGGATAGCTAGAAGTAAAAGGAAACAGATAAATGATTCAATGCCGAAGGGCAATATATCGCCAAATGTGACCTGCCATTTGGACAGAAGGACGATATATCGCCATGCTAAGGTCATCGTGTTATTTGTTTTGGTGTCTTCTACACTTTCGATGCTTTTAGAACGGACATTTACATTATAATACTCGTTCATTTGATTGTGTACTGTATGTAGTCTAAACCTACTTTATTTTTGGCTTTTCACTGAATCAGTTCAGATGCGAACAAAAGAAATTTATTGTCACAGGGTTAATAAGTGGGCACTCAGACCCGTCTTATTTTCTAACCTTATTCTCTCTCTCTCTCTCTCTCTCTCTCTCTCTCTCTCTCTCTCTCTCTCTCTCTCTCTCTCTCTCTCTCTCTCTCATGCATTATTCAGTCCATCCCATATTTGTACTATCTCCGCGGGAATTGTGTCGTTGAGCTGTCCTTCCATCCTCCGCATTCGGAAATCAACCGCAAGTGAACAAATGTTCACTTCTACGATAAAACCCGTTTACAGAGAAAAGATGGCGTGAAAGATGATGATTATGATGATGATGATGGTGGTGGTGGTGGTTGTGGTGATGGTGGTGGTGGTGGCGGTAGGCAAAGAAGAAGATAATGATGAGGACAAAGAAGAGAAAGAAGAAGAAACAGAAGAAGAAGAAGACGACAACGAAGAAGCAGAAGAAGAAGAAGAAGAAGAAAAGAAAGGAGAACAAGAAGAACAAGTGAACCACAGGACAATGTTCAAATCTGAAACATGTACGCTTATATATTAAAACCCGTTTCCAGAGAAAAGAAGATGGGAGGTGATTATTATCATGGTGATGATGGTTTAATAAATAAAAGAAGAAGATGATTATGGTAAAGAAGAAACAAACAAGAAGAAAGTGACGACGACAACGAAGAATAACAAACAAGAAGAACCCGTGAACCACATAACATTTATCAAGTCTGAAACATGTACATTCGTACACTACAACCCTCTTCTTGAGAAAAGATATCGTGGACATTATTACAATGGGCCTTGCCTGGGGCGCTAAAAGGTTTCCTCACTGTATGGTCAATACATGTTGGTATGGAGTTAGAAAATGCATTATCTGATCACAAGTGGGCGCCAGAGAAATGTCAAAATACATTTCTAGGTTGATATAGTACCGCGATTACTGGCAACGTTTGACTAAAATAAGATTATATACCAAGATATGGTTTCTGAAGCGTCTTCAGGGTCATGGTCGTGAGACTTGCCCAGTAGCATTGAGTTAGCGTTTGCCTTCAGATCTCAGGTCATTGGTGGTATGTCTGAATTATATTCATGATGTGTCTCTATGATGACACAGGCTTAGAACATCCATAGTTATGTGTCTCTCTGTCTCTGCACTGACACACACACACACACACACTCTCTCTCTCAATCTCTCTCTCGTTCTCTCTCTCGTTCTCTCTCTCTATCTCTCTCTCTCTCTCTCTCTCTGTCTCTCTCTCTGTGCCTCTGTCTGTTTGTGCCTCTTCTGTTTGTCGCTCGATATCTGTCACTTACCTTCCCCCTTAATAATATTAATAATAATAATAATAATAATAATAACAATAACAATATAATGCTAATAATAATAACAATATAAGCCTAGTCTACGAGCCAGGCCCAAGATAGTCACTGTATTCAAAATAGTCACTGGAGACAAGATAGTTACTGGAGACAAGATAGTCACTGGAGACAAGATAGTCACTGGAGACAAGATAGTTACTGGAGACAAGATAGTCACTGGAGCCAAGATAGTTACTGGAGACAACATAGTCACTGGAGACAAGATAGTCACTGGAGACAAGATAGTCACTGGAGACAAGATAGTCACTGGAGACAAGATAGTTACTGGAGACAAGATAGTTACTGGAGACAAGATAGTCACTGGAGACAAGATAGTTACTGGAGACAAGATAGTTACTGGAGACAAGATAGTCACTGATGCCAAGATAATTACTAGAGACAAGATAGTTACTTGAGACAAGATAGTCACTGGAGACAAGATAATTACTTGAGACAAGATAGTCACTGGAGACAACATAATTACTTGAGACAAGATAGTTACTTGAGACAATATAGTTACTGGTGACAAGATAATTACTAGAGACAAGATAGTTACTGGAGACAAGATAATTACTTGAGACAAGATAGTTACTTGAGACAATATAGTTACTGGTGACAAGATAATTAATGGAGACAAAATAGTCAATGGTGACAAGATAATTACTGGAGACAAAATAGTCACTGATGCAAAGATAATTACTTGAGACAAGATAGTTACTGGAGACAAGATAATTACTTGAGACAAGATAGTTACTGGAGACAAGATAATTACTTGAGACAAGATAGTTACTGGAGACAAGATAATTACTTGAGACAAGATAGTCACTGGAGACAAGATAATTACTTGAGACAAGATAGTTACTTGAGACAAGATAGTCACTGGAGACAAGATAATTACTTGAGACAAGATAGTTACTGGAGACAAGATAATTACTTGAGACAAGATAGTCACTGGAGACAAGATAATTACTTGAGACAAGATAGTTACTTGAGACAAGATAGTCACTGATGCCAAGATAATTACTTGAGACAAGATAGTCACTGGAGACAAGATAATTACTTGAGACAAGATAGTTACTTGAGACAAGATAGTCACTGGAGACAAGATAATTACTTGAGACAAGATAGTCACTGGAGACAAGATAATTACTTGAGACAAGATAGTTACTTGAGACAAGATAGTCACTGGAGACAAGATAATTACTTGAGACAAGATAGTTACTTGAGACAAGATAGTTACTTGAGACAAGATAGTCACTGAAGACAAGATAATTACTTGAGACAAGATAGTCACTGGAGACAAGATAATTACTTGAGACAAGATAGTCACTGGAGACAAGATAATTACTTGAGACAAGATAGTTACTTGAGACAAGATAATCACTGGAGACAAGATAATTACTTGAGACAAGATAGTTACTTGAGACAAGATAATTACTTGAGACAAGATAGTCACTGGAGACAAGATAATTACTTGAGACAAGATAGTCACTGGAGACAAGATAATTACTTGAGACAAGATAGTTACTTGAGACAAGATAGTTACTTGAGACAAGATAGTCACTGGAGACAAGATAATTACTGGAGACAAAATAGTCACTGATGCCATGATAATTACTGGAGACAAAATAGTCACTGGTGACAAGATAATTACTGGAGACAAAATAGTCACTGATGCCAAGATAATTACTTGAGACAAGATAGTTACTGGAGACAAGATAATTACTTGAGACAAGATAGTTACTTGAGACAAGATAGTCACTGGAGACAAGATAATTACTTGAGACAAGATAGTCACTGGAGACAAGATAATTACTTGAGACAAGATAGTTACTTGAGACAAGATAGTCACTGGAGACAAGATAATTACTTGAGACAAGATAGTTACTGGAGACAAGATAATTACTTGAGACAAGATAGTCACTGGAGACAAGATAATTACTTGAGACAAGATAGTTACTTGAGACAAGATAGTCACTGATGCCAAGATAATTACTTGAGACAAGATAGTCACTGGAGACAAGATAATTACTTGAGACAAGATAGTTACTTGAGACAAGATAGTCACTGGAGACAAGATAATTACTTGAGACAAGATAGTTACTTGAGACAAGATAGTCACTGGAGACAAGATAATTACTTGAGACAAGATAGTTACTTGAGACAAGATAGTCACTGGAGACAAGATAATTACTTGAGACAAGATAGTTACTTGAGACAAGATAGTTACTTGAGACAAGATAGTCACTGGAGACAAGACAATTACTTGAGACAAGATAGTCACTGGAGACAAGATAATTACTTGAGACAAGATAGTCACTGGAGACAAGATAATTACTTGAGACAAGATAGTTACTTGAGACAAGATAGTCACTGGAGACAAGATAATTACTTGAGACAAGATAGTTACTTGAGACAAGATAATTACTTGAGACAAGATAGTCACTGGAGACAAGATAATTACTTGAGACAAGATAGTCACTGGAGACAAGATAATTACTTGAGACAAGATAGTTACTTGAGACAAGATAGTCACTGGAGACAAGATAATTACTTGAGACAAGATAGTCACTGGAGACAAGATAATTACTTGAGACAAGATAGTCACTGGAGCCAAGATAGTTACTAAAGACAAGATAGTCATTGGAGAAAAGATAGTCATTGGAGCCAAGATAGTTACTGGAAACAATATAGTCACTGGAGCCAAGATAGTCACTGGAGCCAAGATAGTTACTGGAGACAAGATAGTCACTGGAGCCAAGATAGTTACTGGAGACAAGATAGTAATGTGATGCCAAGATATTCACTGGAAACAAGATAGTCACTGGAGACAAGATAGTCACTGGAGACAAGATAGTTACTGGAGACAAGATAGTCACTGGAGACAAGATAGTCACTGGAGCCAAGATAGTTACTAAAGACAAGATAGTCATTGGAGACAAGATAGTCATTGGAGCCAAGATAGTTACTGGAGACAATATAGTCACGGGAGCCAAGATAGTCACTGGAGCCAAGATAGTTACTCGAGACAAGATAGTCACTGGAGCCAAGATAGTTACTGGAACCAAGATAGTCACTGGAGACAAGATAGTTACTGGAGCCAAGATAGTCACTGGAGACAAGATAGTTACTGGAACCAAGATATTCACTGGAGACAAGATAGTTACTGGAGCCAAGATAGTCACTGGAGACAAGATAGTTACTGGAACCAAGATAGTCACTGGAGACAAGATAGTTACTGGAACCAAGATAGTCACTGGAGCCAAGATAGTTACTGGAGACAAGATAGTTACTGGAACCAAGATAGTCACTGGAGACAAGATAGTTACTGGAGCCAAGATAGTCACTGAAGCCAAGATAGTTACTGGAGACAAGATAGTTACTGGAGACAAGATAGTTACTGGAACCAAGATAGTCACTGGAGACACGATAGTTACTGGAACCAAGATAGTTACTGGAGCCAAGATAGTCACTGGAGACAAGATAGTTACTGGAACCAAGATAGTCACTGGAGACAAGATAGTTACTGGAACCAAGATAGTCACTGGAGACAAGATAGTTACTGGAACCAAGATAGTTACTGGAACCAAGATAGTCACTGGAACCAAGAGAGTCACTGGAGCCAAGATAGTTACTGGAACCAAGATAGTTACTGGAACCAAGATAGTCACTGGGACCAAGATTGTCAATGGAGCCAAGATAGTTACTGGAACCAAGATAGTCACTGGAACCAAGATAGTCACTGGAGCCAAGATAGTTACTGGAACCAAGATAGTCACTGGAGCCAAGATAGTCAATGGGGCCAATATAGTTACTGAAGCCAAGATAGTCACTGGAGCCAAGATAGTCACTGGAGCCAAAATAATCACTGGAGCCAAGATAGTTACTGGAGCCAAGATAGTCACTGGAGCCAAAATAATCACTGGAACCAAGATAGTCACTGAAGCCAAGATAGTTACTGGAACGAAGATAGTCACTGAAGCCAAGATAGTTACTGGAGACAAGATAGTTACTGGAACCAAGATAGTCACTGGAGCCAAGATAGTTACTGGAGCCAAGATAGTCATTGGAGCCAAGATAGTCACTGGAGCCAAAATAATCACTGGAACCAACATAATCACAGTTTGAGACACTTTTAACTTTCGGTCTTTTGGTTACAATAAAATTGCCTCATCTGCGAGACGTTGTGATCAAAACCAAACCTGGGTCGATTTTCCTAGCAATGTTGCGTTCAGTAGCTTGCCATTGCTTTATGAACGAGAATTCTACTTTGATGCCCAACAATCCGATGTAGAGGTTCAACTCCCCCCCCCCCTCTTTATTTAACAACAACATCAGCGCACCGGAAATTTGAAGACAAGTGCATTAAACCCCACACGATGAGGATTTGGTGAGTAAACGTACAGGCGGCCTCTGGACACCTCGAGGAGTATTAATTATATGGTTGAAAAAACGTTAATTGCATAACCTTTATAGGACGTTGCAGTCAACCCAAGCATTTTTTGCTGTTGTGATCTCGTGGCATGTTTACATTCAGTAGATTGTCATAGCTTTCTGAACGACCGGCACCCATACCATTTCGTAAAAACCTACGCAAGGCGGTCAGCTGCTTAATCGGCTGCAACTGTGTTTCGAACGCGGTATGCGGGATTAAGAACTACGTCCGTAACCTCTTCGCCATAGATCACACATGTACCAGGGTAAGTAAATATGTAAATCACAAATTTTTTTTTTTTTTTCCGCGTTTCCATCCAGTTTCAGGATATTGCGGTCAACACCAGCATCTTTCAGCTGTATGTTGATTCCTAGGCTAGATTACGCTCATCAGCACGCCACGACTTTCTGAGCGACCGGCTCCATACTCTCATAAGTCACTTTTGCGATTCGAACCACTGCTAATTCTCGTCGCGTCACGTGACGAGAGTATTCGGGGTTAGCGGAGAAAGCTGCTAACTCCTCGGCCATGGAGCCGGCGTAAATCACAAATGGCTATAGAAAAATAACTAAATATGATAACAACTTGAAACCAGTTTATTTTTATATTTTTATACATACATTGTTCATTTATTTCTCAAAATAATTTCCACTAACATTGATGCACTTATCCCATCGTTTTATCAGTCCTCCCAAACCGGCTGCATAGAACTGCGTGCTCCGTTGTCTAAACCACGTCGGCGTCATTCGCGAAATGTCTCCCGTCAAGGTGGGTTGTCAATGTTTATGCTGACAATTTTTTGTCCCGTATAGCGGTGCATAGCAGGGTAGAAAAATGTTACGATGGCGAGTCAATAAGTAAGTCACACAGTTCTGTGGGATGGCCGATAAATGAAAACAAAGAACTCAGTTCTATGCAGCCATTTTGGGAGAGCTGATAAAACGATGGTATATGTTAATCAATGTTCGTGGATATTATGTTGAGAAATAAAGGGACAATGTGTGAATAAAAAAATACTGGTTTCATGTTGTTATCATGTGTATTATTTTTCTACAGCCATTTGTGACTTATTTATTAACTTACCCTCGGATATAGTTCTACCCTCATATTCATGCAGACCTATCGACACACGACGGGTCAGTTGATCAATGCCACCGCAGATTTTTCTTCTTACTTTCGATAACAGTTTCCGGTACCCAGGCTTAATCGACCTAGGAATCCAGGTCGGTTTAAAAAAAAACAAAAAAAGCTCGCCTTGATCAGGATCCGAACATACGACCATCGGTTCAACAAGTACACATCTTTGCCGCTGCCTACAGCGGCCTTCTTATAAATGAAACCATACGCCAACGCACAAATCCTCCTGTGGTGTCTGTTTAATGACGTCATCAGCGTTTCTTATTTTCTCAATCAGTAGGGAGTTTCCGGTTCAATTTACTGTCTAATCCGTGCAAGTGTGGGAGGAGGATTGGGAATAAAATTGCATCTACGGTCTTACGCTTCTTCAGGTTTGCTTATACATCTTCTTGTATTATTCTGTTTTTTCTTCATATTTTCTTGTTCTTCTTTTTTCTTCTTTTCTCGTTAGACATATGTTACCGTCACATTGGCATGAGAAGGTAGAACGAGGCTTGGGTGCCAACTCTGGATGGAACCACTGACCACCTACCGACCCGTGCACGCAGACAAACAACACGTGATTGTCTTAACTCTGCACAATCCTATTTCAGGGCCCTCCTATAAGGCTGGTTATTTCTGCGAGTTCATTGATCAAACGTCGAGGGCGTTAAGATACAATGCCATGGAAGCGCCCTGACCAAGTTTCCATATCAGCTCTCACCACTCGCTCGCTGCTCAAGGGAAAGACTGATCCTTAATCATTCGTCCACTACGGCCTGCAATATGTGACAGTTCTAACACTGCATAATGCCTCAACAGGCTCTTGCTGCCGGACTGAACAGATTAATTGTAATGGGATGATCAATCTTCTTAAGCTACTTCCCATGTGTGCCATGGGATTATATATCGCACACATGTTGCCATTGTGTCATATTACAACATGTCTGCTACCATATTAACAACTATACAGACATAACTGTGACACACCCCAACTTCATGTCTTCTGAAATCCATTTTTGTTCGGTCCAAACCAACTTTTTCGTTGGCATTGAATTTGTTAAAAGAAAGACATGTTATGTGTGCACGCGCCAGAGGAAGAACTACATGAAATGATGACATTGGCAATGTTCTAGTCGCTAGAGCATTACTATGATAATGTCAGAAGATTAAATGAATTGAACTGAATTGAATTGAATTGAACTTTATTTTAAAAGGGTTACAAATTGGGAACGTAGGCCCGTCTTACAATTGGCCCTTCCAATCACTCATCTTTCGTTCATCAACAGTGCATGATACATTCACATAGGAAAAAGAAAAACATTGTCAAATGAATGTTGCATGAAAAAACAATCCATATTATCATGTTATGTGACACATCCCACCTCCAACATATACAACCCGCACCAACCCACACACACCTCCCTCACCCATTCACACATAACCCACCCATACCCACACATCCCCCACCAACCACACCCCCACCTGCCACACATCCCTCCACCCACTCAGTCATTCCCCCACCAACCCATAAATCTCGCACCCACCCACACACATACATCCCACACCCACATCCCCACCGTAGTCCGCTAAGTGAGGGAAGGACTGGACGCTAATTCCATCATACACTCAACCCTTCAAAATGGAATATGGTATAATCATGCAAGCAGTAGTCAACGACAGACACACCAAGCTCGTAACAAGGAAACATATGAGCAACTGTTATATATATATACTGGCTCCGTGGTGAAGAGGTTACGGTCGCAGGTCGTAATCCAGCATACCCCGTTCGAAACACAGCCGAGTGCGATTTGGCAGCAGACCGATTTGCGCTGATATTTTACGAAAATGGCATGGGTGCCGGTCGTTTAAAAAGCAATGGCAAACTACTGGACGTAAACTTGCTAAGAGATTACAAACAGCAAACATACAAATTGCCGGGGGTGACTGCGACGTCCTGTAAAAGGATATGTAATTAACTTATATATATATATTGAAACGAGAAAAAGAGTGTTGAGGGGATACATAGAGCCTGTTCTTTTGTATGGATGTGAAACTTGGACAATGTGCAGTCAAGCTGAAAAACATCTGATGGCTGCAGAAATGTGGTTTCTGAGGAAAATGCAAAGAATACCATGGACAGATAAAAAACCAATGACCAAGTACTACAAGAGACAAATGAAAATCGGAGATTGATTAGAGAAATTAGACGTAGACAGTCAAAATTTTTTGGACATGTTATGAGAAGAAATGGACTGGAGAACTTGGTGACAGCTGGCAAGATCGAGGGGAACAGACCAAGAGGAAGACCGAGAGGAAAATACCTGGATGGCTTGGCCACATGGCATGGACGAGACAGGAACACTGAGCTGATCCACGACTCTGGTGATCGAGTGAAATGGCGAATGATGACCGCCCACGCTTTCCGGCATGGCACATGATTGATATATATATATATATATATATATATATATATATATATATATATATATATATATATATATATATATATATATATATATATATATCAACAAACCAAGCAACTTTTTCTCCACCTTAAAATAGATTTATATTGAAATGGCTGACTGCTAGAATAAAAGCGTTAAAGATTTCTCCTAAGCGTACCACGTGAATGTGCCAACAGAAGGGAGATAACAAAAGTCCAAATCTTTTTACGCGTCGACCTATGAATGAGAATACAGAGACAGATCTGGAAATTGAATTGTCTACCCATGGACCAGGACTTCTCAAACTGTTTGTTTATGCTGGAACCAACAGTGAAGATTAACTCAAAGAAGAGCATTCTCCTGACACAAAACATGTGAAGAACAACGTGTATTTTAACTCATTAATTTATGGCACAATTTACTGCCTGGCATATTTCTCTGAATCTCGTCAGATATATACTACAGAAATCACCCAATATAAACAAAAGTAATTAGATAAATCTGTGAAGTTTAAATATACACATATTCTCACAGTAATTTCAGTTGTCTACCAAGGTAATTTTAAACTGACTATCATGTTTTTTTCTGTTTGCACAAAACTGGCTTATGGAGATTAATTATGTCACTTCTGTCGCATTTACCATGCGACTATTTTGTGTGTTACACAACACGAGAAAACCATTGTCCCTACGAATCACGTGATCGGTTTCCAAAATGTGCCATCCAATTGATGGTGTAGGAGGTTTGTGGTGTGTCGGCCTGGCCAGGTTCCCATCGTCTGTGTGTATTATTATGTCAATCAAATTGGATATGTATTCAACCACCCTTTTGTTTAACTGCCTCTCTGTTCTGTCTCTATGTAAGTAGACTGGCACCTGCATGCACAATGATAAATACAATTGGAATTGGATTACAGAGGGACATTCGCTTTTACTACTGGGGTGGGAATAGGTGTGGTTCTTTATCTAAAAGCTGGAATTGCAGCATACAATGTTCGACCGACTGCCGTGATGAGCCGGTCCTGTGGACCTTGATTACGTCATCCCCTCTAAAGATTATCTGGATAAATACCTTGAGTTTAGGTACTGATGTTTCGTCGGGTTTTGGTTTCGGCTGTTGGCAGTGGCCCTTTATAAATCCTGTGGAGTAACCATTCAGGTTTAAGACAATCTTCAGATTGATCCTCTGTCAGAATGTCCTGGATGCATATCTTTTTTGCCACAGTCAAACAGTGTCTTACTAAGCCACGTTTGTACTGAACATGTGCGTAGCTGTGGAATTAAATTTATGACCATTCCACGTTCCCAGATGGTCCGATGTTGCTTGTAGCTCGTCTGTGGTGATGATTATTACATCCTCCACATAACGACGGTAGAATAACAAATGTTTAATGTCTGAGGGTCTCTTATCTTCTAAGTGTGGCTGTAGATGTCCGCTAGAATAGGACCAAGTGGACTCTCCATGGCCACCCCGTAAGTTTGGTGGTGTGACGTTTTTTTTCTTTTTTTTTTCTTTAGAAAAAAGAATTGTAATTTGGCGGCAAATAGTAATTTTTAAATACGTTTAAAATTACCGTGACAGACAATAGAACTTACTGTGCAAATACGTGTGTACTTCAGCAGGATTCATCTAATTACTTTGATATATGATGAGTGATTTCTGCAGTATGTACCTAACGAGATGCAGCGAAATATTCCAGACAATAAATTGTGCACACTATTGTTTGTTTCTTTGTTATTCAGATTCACTAAGGGGAAAAAATTGTTTTGATTAATTGTCGTGGGATGATGTATCGTCTTAAGCGACTTCCCGTATCTGTCATGGACTTATATACAGTAGTCTTCCATATGCAAACCCCTTCAAGTAATTCAGTGCCAAATAGTTAGCTAGTACCAAAATGGTGCGCAGTCATATTAACAAGTATTATAATAAACATTTTCGTTCCCTGAGCATTGAAATTGCTGCGGATACTAGGAAACAAAACAAATAACACGGTAACCATAGTACGCCGATATATCGCCCTTCTGTCTAAATGAGAGGCCATATTTGGCGATAAATTATCTTTGACACCGAATCAATTAATCTGATATATAATACATCATATCTGCTGCCATATTAACACCTTTAAAGTCATAACTGTAACACATCTACTTCCCATTTTCCGCCATCCATTTTTATTAGTTTAAAACGAATTTTAGTTTGGCATTGAACATCTTATAAATTAAATATTGCATAAAAGTTCATAGAATACCCTGGATAAAGTAGGACAATAAACACGAGGACATTCTACATTATGGGAACATCCAAGAAAAGCGGTTCAAATCGAGTTTAGTGTCTAGAAACAAGTGCATATCCTGGGAGTTGAATGTTTTCAGTTTTTCTTTTTTTTTTGGAGTGCAGGATTTGTTCTGTTACATGCAGTCTTGAGAGGTGACTGAAGGTTAATGTTGGTTATTTTTTTTATTTTTAGTTAACTGATGTTGAGTGTTGTTTATTTCCACAGACAATTTGAGTTGATTGTTAGTTATATCCATAGATGATTGTAGATTAATAATGGTTATTTGCATAGAGGATTGAAGTTGAGTGTTAGTTATTGCCATGGATGATTGAGGTTGAAAGTAGGGCTTTTTTTCCATAGATGATTGTTGTTTAATTTCATAGATGACTGAAGTTGAATGTCGGTGATTTCCATGGATGATTGAAGTTGACTGTAGGTTTATTTTTTTCTTCATGGATGATCCATAGGCGGACAGTTAGAGCATTGTTTTGCTGATCCAGCAGCTTCTGCAGCGTGTATTGTTTCAGACTTATTGGTGTCACCTTTCCTCTGAAGTAAACTAGACAGGCCGAGAGAGGGATCATGCTGCATGGGCAACACATGGTCTCTAAATTCAGCCCAGGCTTTGTGTTATGGAGAGATAACCCCATTTTACAAACTATCGTCTGTCAAGACGGCAAGGTGAAAGTCAGGATAACAACAACAACAAATAAACTATTTTCAAAGGGTTAAGAATTGGACACGCAGGCCCGTCTAACATTCTGCCCTTTTATCACTCTCTTTCGTACATTATACCATTCTCACACCATTCAAGGCTAACAGAACAGCAACAATATAAAAGATATGCATTATAAAGGCATGTGGAAAATGAAAAATCAATACTACACAACTCAGTAATAGTAATAACTGGTGTGGCACTTGTTATTAGCTGTGTTGAATATACTGGCCTACCAAAAGTTATACTAGGGTTTTATTATTATTATTACTTCTATTATTAAGGGGGAAGGTAATCCGTACTAAGATAGTGTTCACATAAATTGCGATTATATGTATAGGATGATTGAAGTTGAATGTTGTGTTTTTTCATAGATGTCTGAAGTTGATGTTGGTAATTTCCACATATTGCATTATTCAGATATATTCTGATGTACATGGAGCCGCGGTGGCATAGTGTGAAGACAATTATGTGCCAGCACTATGGTCATGAGTTCGAATTCGCATGGACGCAAATTTGTAAAACTGACGGGCGTCCCAGGTCCATTCGGCCTGAGATGGACGCCAAGAAATGTCTTGGCGAGTGAAAGCCGTGACCATATCACCCACACATTGCCGATAGGCACATTAAAATATGTCCAATGTGCCGATGGCTTGTAAACGGGCCCTTTGCTTTATATACTTCAATCAGGTGCCGACTTCACAGTAAAAGTTGGCTGTATGGATCTTCAACACGGTCTGTCTCTTGCCTGAATGGTATATTCTGTCAGACTTCTGGTTGTCCATCTCTTCATGTTATCTTCCTACTTGTATCGTTGTTTGCCTACGCCTCTCTTGCCTTCGACTAACCCATTCAGATACTTTAGTTATTACCTTGATGTAATAGACCAGTGGATCCAGAGCAACACACATCAAGGTGACATAGTCATCTACACCGATGGGTCAGTGGTGAGAAACAGACGTAGTGGCTGTGGCTTTATTGCAAAGGCTAATGGTCGAGTCTTGATAAAGGAGAGCCTGGTATATGAGACTACGACCTCCAGCATGAGAATGGACGTGGAGGCAGTAACAGCGGCATTCCGGTGGCTAGAGGAGACTACTGCAACACACGTTGTGTTTATTACGGATTCAAAGAATATGCTTAGCAAGGTGGAGAAAGGAATGTTTCATGTGGAATGACTCTCGTCGCTTTAGAAGTCACAGATTGTGAGAATTGTATGGACATTTTGCCCTGGTCATGCAGGTGTACGGGGGAATGAACAGGCTGATAGGCTAGCAGGGAATGCACCTCTTGGTGGTATCTTGCCTATGGACAAGGGGGAGGTGGTCGTGCGCTTGTGCACGGTGGAGAAGTCGGAGGAACAGATTGAAAACCCATATGTGGAAAGAATGAGATTGCGGGGGATCGGCAGGGGTTCTGGAAGAATCTCAAAACTGAGAGGGAAGACCAGGAGAACATTTAATCAGATAGCGGTGGGGACGATTCCCGGTGGGTATGACTCTTCGCTGGCTGTTGAACGAGGGGGCTGAGCACGTATGGGAATTCCTGAGTGCTGTGATGTCGGTTCTTGACTCAACTCAACTCAACTCAATAAACCTGTGGTTCCCAACCTTTTTTGCCCCGGGCTCCCCTTCAACATATTTTCAGAACGTTATCCCCCCCCCCCCCCCTTTTCGTATTTCCTCCCTATAAATTCCCCCTGCCCCTACACAGTATCGGTAAAAATGGAATCTAAATATAATAACACATACTAGAACAAGTCTAGACGTCTACATAAATCGTTATTTGCGGGTCTACTTACGTAATCAAATGAATTTCAGAGGGGCGAGAAGTACAGAACCGTAAAGTATGGAGGGACAAACAATATCAAGTAATCGGTTCTTGTATTAACGCGATATTGAAATAATCTTAATACTCCCCCCCCCCGGAAACCCTAAAATTCCCCCGGGGGGGGGGGGAAATTCCCCACCAGTTGGAACCACTGTAATAGACAATAATAAAGGACGCATTCAGGTCTCGTGGTCAAGTGGTCAAATCACCTGCGTCGCGCGCCGACAGTTGTAGGTTAGCTTCCAGACTCCCCCAATCTATTCAAAAGTGCAATGTTTTTGCACGTCATCTAGGCGTGGGGTGGGGTGGGGTGGGGGGGGGGGGACTTCATTGAGGCTGTAGATTTCCAGATTTCTTGTTCTGTGTGACGCATTCGGCATAGCGCTCTAGAAAAGAAAACCGAATCATACGGACTCAAATCAGTGCAATGCATTGAGCCTCTTGCATTGAAAACCCTCTTAAAAGTAAATATTAAAACAATGTAACCTGTTAGAAAAAGTAACAATTTATGTATGGCACTAACAAGATTACAGGACTTCAGACTTACCTTTACTGGCGCCAAGTTCTGTGGGGCCGGTTCTTAAGTGTTAAGCTACCTGGCTTAACTATAATCTATTAAAAATAGACATACCTAATTAGACTGATCTGAAATTATACAGGAGTATATGCCAATTCGCCACAGCATACAACTCTCTATGAGGTTTCCTTGCTATCTTTCCACCTCGCAATGAGGTTTCCGTGTTATCTTTCCGCCTCTCATTAGGGCTTCGATGTTATAGTTCTATCTCTCAATGGGGTTTCCGTTTTATCTTTCTATCTCTGAATGAGGTTTGCGTGTTATCATTCTATCTACTAATGGTGTTTGCGTGCAATCTTTTCAATCCTCAATGGAGATTCCGTGTTATCTTTCCACCTTGCAATGGGGTTCCCTTGATATCTTTCCACCTTGCAATGCGGTTTCCTTGCTATCTTTCCACTTTGCAATGGGGTTTCCGTGCAATCTTTCCACCTTGCAATTGAGTTCCTGTGCTCTATTTCCATTTCTCAATGGGGTTTTCGTGCTATCTTTCCATCTGTCAATGGGGTGTCCGTGCTAGCTACTGCAAGACCCATCATGTCTCATTTGTTTTTCTTCCACACCCCCCCCCCCCCCCCCGCCACTCACCTTTTCTGCTGCCTAACTGTCATTACTGCGTTAGTACCTTGGCATGTAGGACAGGAGGGAGGATTGAGGATGAGGAATTAAAGCCGCCTAACCTGTGCAGTCGTCATGACGCATGCAGGTTAGGGTTTTCTTTTTACCCTCAACAGAAAAAAAAATGTTACACTAACCAGGATTCGAACTCGGGTCTCCCAACTGAGAGCTCGGCATTCTACTCACTCGGCTAGACCCTCCTGTGCTGCCTTTAATCTCTAAATAGGACATAGTGCCTTAACCATTTCACGCTAAAGCCTGTGTAGACGTGCACAAATTGGTTGGAAATTGCAGTTAATCTCTCCCGAGGAAAGTGGTACCAAATTTCCCTCCAACCCGTCTTAATTGTCTCTTATGCCATGCTTGGTAGGTGACAGCGGTACTACTCCGTTCTTCATCGTGGACGGCAAGGACACACTGGCGTTCCTTATTTCA
>OY992879.1:21857413-21879913 GCA_963921405.1 Cepaea hortensis | reverse complement strand
TCTGATATACACATTTCTGAATTTTCGTAGTCATAAGGAATTCGCATACTGTCCCGATAAATCTATTCTATCAAATATGGACGAGGACTGACGCATTCTCGGTGAATCTTAATGCAGTGAAAATGATACATAACACATTTTAGAAATGAAACAAAAATAATGCAAAGGAACCTTCCCTAAATCAATGTTGTATTGAGTATATGGTAATTATTCCATATTTTTAGATCGATCAACACTTAATGAGTGACGTGATAAATATCGCACCGATTGCATTTCCTCCTCAGTATATTTTCTTGTATCTAAATTAGGCTGGGCCAACCCAGCCCAAGTCAGTAAATAAAAACAAAAAACCCCCCTCTGTTGATTCGAACCCTTGATTGTTGAGGCGGCAGGTAAGTATGCTAGCCGCTCGGAGAACTTATCCCAGGCAGCACAGGCAAGTAACATGTCCTGGGAACAAACAAGTAGACGTACTCAGGATTCAAGAACCTATCCATGCTTAACAAGTAAAATATCTTAGCAACAGCATATCTTAAGATATTTCTAACATCCTCCAGCCATTGTGTGAGGTTTCCGTTAAAAACAATCCGACCTGTCAAAATCAATACACAGAAAATGTTAATTCTAGTGAATTATCTATGCCAGCGGGTCTCAGGTTAGTTAGCAGCACTACAATGAACTTCTTGTTAACACCGTGAAATATGATGCTTCTGTGGGGGTCGCGATATTGTGGTTTTGAGCAGCAGCTGAAAAGTAAATGGCATAAGTAGTCACTTTTCATCTCCAGATGGGTGTATCGGAGCGGGACTTCTTGCTTATGACCGAGAAGTTTTCCGAAGGGTTGTTAGGGGAGCCAGGGTATGCAAAGGACATACTACTGACTGACTGAATGAATAAATGAATGTATGAATGAATGAATGAATGAATGAATGAATGAATGAATGATTGAATGAATGAATGAATGAGTTACTTCTCAAAGCGGGTGCTAGTTTGAAGGTTGTTCCAGAAAAGTCTAGTTCATTCGTGGCAGCTTGGATTTGTTGTAGAGCGTTCAGACTGGAAGACCGTGTACGACTGCATGGATGGTTGGTTGATTGGTTGACTGGTTTTTTGTTGTTGATTGGTAGACTGGTTGGTTGTCTCTTTGGTTAGTTGGTTGGTTGGATTGTTAGTTGACTGGCTTGTTTCTTGGTTGGTTGTTTGGTTGGTTGGTTAATTTTATGATTGGTTGGCTGACTGACTGGCTGGGTTGGCTGACTGGCTGACTGGTTCGTTGGTTAGTTGGTTGGTTTGTTTGTTGATTAGTTGGTTTGTTGTTTGTTTGATGGGTTGGTTGGTTCATTGGACTATCGATAGTTTGTTGGTTGGTTCATTGGACGATGGATGGTTTATTGGTATGTTGGGTGAGAATTATCTGATAGACGGTGATTTATTGATAGATTGATTGATGTTATACAGATAAACAGATAGTCAGCCAGAAAGGCATACAGAAAGACAAACATAATTCAGACAGATAGACAATTCAACAAAAACACAGTCAGACAGACTGACAGTCAGACAAAAATCAGACATGCATGAAGAGAGACAGATAGACAGACAGGCAAAAGACAAGCTGACAAGCAGACAAGCACGCAGACGGACAGACAATCAGGCAGGCTGACATACAGACAAATAGACAGATAGGCCGACAGACAAATAGAGAGAAAGATTGGTAGGCAGGCAGACAGGTAGGCAGATAGACAAACAGAGAGACAGACAGGTAGGCAGACAGGCAGGCAGACAGGCAGGCAGACAGACAGACATAGACACACACATACACGGACATACACACATACATTGTGACAAGCAGAAAAATAAACAGACAGGCAGACTAAGAGGTAGGCAGGGAGATAGACAGGCAGATAGACGGATAGACAGTCAGACATAGACATACAGGTAGACAGACATACGTAGCCATAAATCAATGCACTGGCAATCATAAAACACACACATTTAACTGATCTCATGACTCAGGTCAATACACCTCAACAGTTTGAGAACCCCAAAGTCAGAACGCCCAAACGGGAAAGAATACATAGACTTCATGCCTGGCTTGTTGATCTCTGCTTTTCACAGCTGCTATTTTTGTTTCTCGGAATAATTCCAATGCTCAACACCGTGAAATGCAAACCGACACGATTAACATTTCGACGTTTTTTTATAAACTCGTGCGAAAGATTGCTGAAAATGCCAGGCTTTTTAATGGGGTTTTCTTGAATGGTAATTTTGAGATAATATTGATGGTAAGTGTGAAGACCCACTGCAGTCAACTTTTCTTAAGGATAAGGCACCTGACTGTTTTACGGATTAATGGAATATTATTAAATAATGTTGTTATAATGACATAATATCCAAGAAAAACGAGATAGTTGAGAATATTGTTTGAGACAGACACACATACGATAAACGTAATACAGTGAAGCATCAATTGGGGATCCCCGTAAGTAAAATAAGAAATCTCATTTAGAAGACATATGGCGCGATGCCATGAACACCGCATTGATGCTGGATAGGCGTCTTACTTCCATTCTAACTATACTTCAATTCATTAATCGACAATAGAACGCAGCTGTTGGATTTTTCTACAAGGACATTCGTCGGAGTCTTTGGGGATCGTGTGTGCAGTGCGGAAGAACAGATAGATTATCACAGCCTTGTGAGAATGATGTTGCAGATCTTGACCGGATCATCTGGTTTACACTCAGGACTCAGAGGAATGGCCAGAAGGACACATAATCAGACTGCTTCTGGTACCATTAGTATTTGGGACTCTTCGATGGTGGTTGAAGATGGGGGTGGAGCACTTATGGAATGTCTCGAGTGCTGTCTTGTAGGTTCTTGTTCAATTCAACTCAGTTTAACTCAACGCAGTTCAACTCAGCTCAGCTCAACTCTGCTGTGCTCTGCTCAACTCAACACAACACAACACAACAGAACTCAGCTCAACTAAACTCAACTCAACAACTTCCTTTAACTTAAAATAACCTCTGGAGTCGAAACATGGAATGTTCGAACTTTTTATGAATTGGAAAGCTGTTTAACTTTGCTGTGTGAAACTGTTAACTCTTAGATAAGAGAAAGCTGTGTGATTGTTTTAATTCCATACTTACTTATTTATTTATTAGACATATATAAACTGTTTAACTGTGATATGTGAAACTGTTAACGAGATACTAGAACTCAAAATATTTATGCTTCTATATGTGAAATTATTTAATTACTCTGGAGCTGTTTAACTTCTGTATGTGAAATTGTAGAACTATTAGAACTCTAGGAGATATTAACTTCTATATGTGACATTGTTTAACAACTAGAACACTGAGGGATGTTTATCTTCTCTATATGTGAAATTGTTTAACTACTAGAACTCTATTTTTTCGCATATCCTATTACGGGACATCGCTGTTAGCACCAGCATTTTACTGCTGTTGTTGATTTCTTGGCAAGATTACATTCAGTTGTTTGCCATTGCTTTCTGAGCGGCCGGCTCACATATCCCGTAAGTAACGAGCGCAGCGAGAACCACTACCGATTCTGGCGCAGCAGCGTTTGCTTATGTGGATAAACAGCATTACGGAGAAAGTAACTAAACCGTAGGCCAGGGAGACCACTAGAAATCTAACTTCTATATGTGTCATTTTGTAACAGCTAGAACTCTAGGAGATGTTTACCTCTATATGCGACATTGTTTAACAAATAGAACACTTGAAGATGTTTATCATCTATATGTGAAATTGTTTAACAGCTAGACCTCTAGGGGATGTTAAAATTTTGTATGTGACATTGTTGAACTAGTAGAAATATAGGAGATGTTTAACTTCTTTATGTGAAATTGCTTAACAACTAGAACTCTAGGAGATGTTTAACTTTCATATGTGACATTGTTTAACAGCTAGAACTCTAGGAGATGATTTACTTCCATAAGTGAAATTGTTTTACAACTAGAATTCTGTGAGATGTTTATCTTCTATGTTTGACAGTGCTTAACAACTAGAACTCTGGGAGATGTTTAACTTCTGTATGTGACATTGTTGAACTACTAGAACTCTGGGAGATGTTTAACTTCTGTATGTGACATTGTTGAACTACTAGAACTCTGGGAGATGTTTAACTTCTATATGTGACATTGTTGAACTACTAGAACTCTGGGAGATGTTTAACTTCTATATGTGACATTGTTGAACTACTAGAACTCCGTGAGATGCTTAACTTCTGTATGTTAAATAAATTGTTTAACACTAGAACTGTGGGAGATGATTTACTTCTAAATGTGAAACTGTTTAACAGCTAGAACTCTGGGAGATGTTTAATTTCTATATGTGACATTGTTGAACTACTAGAACTCTGGGAGATGTTTAACTTCTATATGTGACATTGCTGAACTACTAGAACTCTGGGAGATGTTTAACTTCTATATGTGACATTGTTGAACTACTAGAACTCTGTGAGATGTTTAACTTCTGTATGTTAAATAAATTGTTTAACACTAGAACTTTGGGAGATGATTTACTTCTAAATGTGAAACTGTTTAACAGCTAGAACTCTGGGAGATGTTTAATTTCTATATGTGACATTGTTGAACTACTAGAACTCTACGAGATGTTTAATTTCTATTTGTGAAATTGTTTAACAACTAAAACTCTAGGCGATGTTTTACTTCTATATTGATATTGTTTAACTACTAGCATTCAATGAGCTGCTTTCCTTATTTACGTGAAATTTGTAAAAAATAGAATTCTAGGAACTGGATAATTTCCAAACGTTTAACTGTTATTTAGTTTTTTTTTTAAATCGTTGAGCTGTTTAACTTTGAAATGTGAAATTGCTAACTAGATAATAGACCTCTAGGGCCTATCTGACTTTGATAGTATTTATCTTTAAAGTTATTCAGTTAAATGAAACACATTTATGTTATTTTATGTAAAATTTATGTAAATTATTATGTACATTTTATTTAAATATTTACGTAAATTATATGTAAATTAGTATTCTATTAAGTTATGTGAGTTGTTGTATCTGCATAACTTCATTGCTTGATATTGGACTAGTTGATCCCCACCCCGTAATTATAGCACAATATAAAGAACGAAAAAAGGACAGACAGACAGACAGACAGACAGACAGACAGACAGACAGACAGACAGACAGACGTACATAGAAACAGAATTCTATAACGAGAGACAATAACTAAGCAGAGAAATAACACAGAAAATAAGAGAGAGAGAGAGAGAGAGAGAGAGAGAGAGAGAGAGAGAGAGAGAGGGACAGAGAGAGACGGGGGGGGGGCAACGAGAGAGAGAGACGGGGGGGGGCAACGAGAGAGAGAGACAGAGAGATACAGAGAGAGAAAGAGAGAGAGACAGAGAGACAGAGAGACAGACAGACAGACAGAGAGAGAGAGAGAGAGAGAGAGAGAGAGAGAGAGAGAGAGAGAGAGAGAGAGAGAATGACCAAAATAAAAAAAACAAATTAACATCACAAAAACAAAAAACAAAATTACAGACGTAACACAGAAACAGAATGGCATGTTGTTGCTGAATGGAGCTAATGAATCATTCATGGACAGAATCAACGGTAGACTGTGACACAGATTACGGCAACCCCGACAATGACCAGCTCACAGCTGGAACATCCTGGCTGATTATTGATGCGGAAATTGCTACATTCCTGGGTGGGGGGTTATGTAAGCATGCCAGTTGTGTGACCACCATCCCAGCAGAGGGAGACAGTGAGTAGTTCCGAATCAGATAGATTGAACTTAATTTGCATCTTCCTAGTTCAAATTGAGGTACAATGTTTCTGGGCTGGTTGGTTGCTTGTTTGTAAGGCTGCACGAAGGCTGCGAGTTAAAGTTAAGGGAGATATGATCGGCTTCATTGTATTGAGTTTTATCCCATATGGCTCGGTCTCTTTCCGCAGGGTGGCATGTCGAAAGCGTGGCGCTTAGAACGAATTCCATAGTTCCAGCGAAGACGTCCAGGAGTCTTTGAGAAAACTGCACTCGTGAATCGATTGACTAAGTCCGACATCGAACCCACAACCTTCGGAAAACGAAGCAGGTTGATATACCTTTCCATATTCCTGGGTAATGTGTCGAATGTCTAGTCTTATCTGATAAGGGTTAACAACAAGAGGGACCTGAATAACCGGACGTTAAAAATCCAATGATATTTAGACAATGAAAAAACGATAGGGTGAATTGGGTTCTGCCATGGCTACATTAAAAATTAAGAAATGTACCCATAAAAGGCCGACGCCTATAACTTATGGACAGTAAACGTAATTTCACAATCCCGACACACCGGGTTCAAAATCAGATGCAGCCGATGAGGAAGAAGACCAGCTTGCGTTTAATTTCATTATTGTACTAGCGTCGGTCGTTCGGCAAGCAATGACAAACTACTGAACGTAAAGTTGTCCAGAAAATCAAAACCAGCCTCAAAATGTTGGGCTTGATTCTGCCATCTTGCAAAGCGCATGCTACTGAAAGAATATGTATAGCAAGCGTGATTATGAATTGCACACATCGGTTCTAGATTGTATCTCATCTGAGTTAAGATATTTAATTGACGTAAAGAAACAATTGATGTAAGATTTGCTTGTGACTGTTATTCAACCAAAGACCACAAGGCGAGTTGGTTGGTATTAGGTGAGTTGGATGAATAAACTCAATGTGTTTTTTACACTCTATTTCTATCATCATCATCATCATCATCATCATCATCATCATCATCATCATCATCATCATCATCATCAGCATCAGTGTGTGACTTGCAAAGTGACGTAGGCGTCTATGTATCTTCACAGACCTGGGACCTTGGTCTACTGGGTAGTTACAATGCTGATATTCTTCCATTCCGTCGTCCCAGACATTCAAGCGACAATACTTCTGCTGATATTCTTCATTCCATCATCTCAGACGTGATATTCTTCAATTCCATCGTCCCAGACAATCAAACAAAGGTTCTACTGCTGATTTTATTCCAATACATCGTCCCAGACAATTAAGTAAGGGTTCTACTGCTGATATTCTTACTTTCCGTCGTCCCAGACAATCAAGCAAAAGTTCTACTGGTGATATTCTTCCACTCCATCGTTTCATACAATCTTTTTACACACATCAAGCAACAGTTCAAATGCTGATATTCTTTCATTCCATGGCCCCTGATAATTAAGCAAAGTTCCGGAAGACATGACGGACTGGCACAAGGTAATAATAACACTGGGTCTTGAGTGCAGGAAATGAGCAGCGGGCCGCACTGAGTTTGAAATGCAACAGCTGATCCAGAGTAACATACATCAAGGCGACATAGTCATCTACACCGATGGGTCAGTGGTAAGAAACAGGCGTAATGGTTGGGGTTTTATTGCAAAACCTAATGGACGAGTCTTGAAAAGGGAGAGTCTGGCATATGAGACTACGACCTCCATCATGAGAATGGAGGTGGAGGCGGTAACAGCGGCATTACGTTGGTTGGAGGGGACTACTGCAACACACATTGTATTCATTACGGATTCAAAGACTATGCTTAGTAACGTGGTGAAAGGAATGTTTCGTGTGGAATGGCTATCGTCGCTTCAGAAGACACAGATTGTGAGAATTGTATGGATATTTTGCCCTGGCCATGCGGGGGTGCGTGGAAATGAACAGGCTGATAGGCTAGCAGGGAATGCACCTCTTGGTGGTAGATTGCCTATGGACAAGGGAGAGGTGGTCGTGCGCTTGTGGAATCAGGTGGAGAAGGCGGAGGAACAGATTGAAAGTATGTGGAAAAATGAGATTGCGGGGGATCGGCAAGGGTTTTGGATGAATCTGAAAACTGAGAGGGAAGACCAGGAGAACTTTTAATCAGATAGAGGTGGGAACGATTAGCAGTATGACTCTTCGCTGGCTGTTGAATGAGGGGACGGAACACGTATGGGAATGTCCTGAGTGCAGTGTTGTCGGTTCTTAAATGAACTCAACTTAACTCAACTCTACTGCTGATATTCTTCGAATCCACCGTCCTAGGCAATCAAGTAAAAGTTCTGCTGCTGATATTCTTCAATTCCATCGTCTAAACCAAACAAGTGATGGTCCTACAGTAGATATTCTTCCATTCATTCCATTATCTCAGATATACTGTTTTTTCCCCATTCCATCGTCATATACCTAATATTTGTCAATTCCATCGTCTCAGCCAATCAAAGAATTGTTCAACCGCTGATAGTCTTCCATATTACATCGTTTCAGACAATCAAGCAACATTGCTACTTACGATATTTTTCAATTCCATCGTCTCAGATAATAATGCAAAAGTTATATGGCTGATTGTCTCCCATTCTATCACTCAGACAATCAAGCAGCAGTTCTCCTGCTGATAGTCTTCCATTCCATTGTCCCAGACAATCAAGCAGTTGTTCTGCTTCTGATATTCTTCCATTCCTTCGTCTCAGACAATCAAGCAGCAGTTATCCTGCTGATACTCTTCCATTCCATTGTCCCAGAAAATCAAGCACTATTTCTACTGCTGATAGTCTTCCATTCCATCGTCTCAGACAATCAAGCAGCAGTTCTACTGATTTGTCTCTGCCTCACTCCCTCTAAAAGAGAAAAGAAAAACCGAATACAATAATAATCATCTCAAATGACAGCTAGTATAATAAAGATTCATCTAACTAAGTACGGTACACCTAACTTAGGTAATATGCTGTCCAAGTCAAAAGCTGGTTTAATGTCTTTCATCAGTTTACGGGTTTCAACTGCTTCTTGAAGGACTTACTCATTGGTTTCGTGTCTGTCTGTGGTATTCTATGGATCTTGCTCAAAAGCCACATTTCCACTGCTAGACGTGTTTCAGCGTGTCTGCTCGTTGAGGTCGTCTTACCTACAGTTGCCATGATTTAACGTTACAATTGAGTATTCTAAGCCTGGAGTTAAGCTTAATGTCATTTCACATCGAAACATTTCCTAGTACTATAACATCTCCCGTCTCTGTTAGTATTCTTATTTCACATGCTACCTAAATAGGTGTATAATTCCACCTCTAGCATCTATTGGATTTTTTTACCCCACGACAAGCTGATGTGGTGTGATACGAGTAGTCGGACAGATTGGCTGTCTGCACAGCGCGGTTGGGTATTGGTGCATGATAAGGCATATGTGGTAGGGGCCCTTTGGGGCCATGTGTATAGTGTAGAAGAACAGGTATATCATCACAACCTGGAGAGAATAGTGCTGCAGGGAGTGACCAGGGAATCTGGCCGATACTCAGTACTCCGAGGAAAGGACAGGCAGAGGGTCGTCAATCGCACTGCGAGCGCTAACAAGTCAAGTCGCATTATCCTGTCAACAAGCCTGATACGCGGGAAAATGTCACGTGGAAAGTCCAACAACAAGAAAAACGCTGCGGCCAAAGTGTGCAGCGTGGGAGCCGACAACAAGAAGAACAACGTGGAGAGCCTACCTGCTAGCTTCACCAAGGAGCCTGATACTACAGCTATTACTGAAGCTACTACGAGGGAGAAGATTGACAGCCCAACACAGTCAAGAACCAAGTCAGCAGAGAAGAAGAGGATAAAGACACCAGAGTCGGAAACACAGACTCAAAAATAGCCCGATGGGTCGTCAAGCGGATTCCAGTGGAGCTGACAGACGAAGAAATCCTGAAGCAGCTACGGGAAGAGAATCTCTACATCCGATTCTTGAAGGCGGAGCGGCTCCTCACCTACTCCAAGATACCCACAACCTTGGCAGTGGTGACATCGGAGGGCAGCGAAATGCCGACCACAGTATCATTCAACAAGAGAATGCAGCAAACAGAGAGATTCATCCCGAGAATCACGCAATGCTCCAGATGTCAGAAGGCCGGCCACAGCAGAGCTATGTGTCGCAGTAAGACGGAAATATGCCGATACTGCGTCGATCACTACGCCTTCAAGGAGTGTCCGCTGGCCAAGCTGGACACGGACTTCAGAGCCCCTAACAACAAAAGAAAGTGCGCCAACTGCCTGAGCAAGCATGGAGCAAGATACTTGGGCTTCCGTACCTGCAGAGACGTCTTAAAGATCGCCATCATCACAAAGACACCATTCAAGGAAGCAATGCAGAGGGGCGAGACAGCCACGGGTATAGCACAAGCCGAAAGAGATCAACTTCAAAAATAGATAGACGAGTTGAAGAGACAAGTCAAGGCATTGCTAACGCCGATCCCGAATAACGACAACAAAAAACTACTTTCGGAAATGAAGGAGATTCAGCAAAACATCAAGCAAGAAGTAGAACATATGGCACTGATTAAGAAGGAGAATGAAGAGATCCTACAAACCATTAAATCAGAGCGAGCACTACAGGAAGCTGAAATGGAAATACTCCGAAACAAAACCGCAGAAGCCGAACAAGAAATTACAGAGAAATCGCAGGATGAAAACCAAGAAACCGAGCCGGAATCACAAGCGAAAGCCAGAAGCCCAACCACGACGCCCGAATCACTCAAAGGGAAGCCAATATCCCACCAGACATCAGAAGAAAATCGAGATGAGCACCCTGACGTCGGCATAGAGGACATCCCGAAGCCAGAAGTAGAAACAATGTTTCCCGAGATAACGAGGCACTACGAACTCAAGTGCAAGGAATACAGAAAGCGCATGGAAGAAAAAGAAAAGAAGTGCAATAAACTCAACGGGAAACCAATGCCCTGCCGTACCGTCTCAATGATTCTTCCAGATATAAAACTCGCAGATGAATAAGCATGGCATTACTACATTGAAGACGGAGAAATCATCCCATGGCTGAGCTCGGAGGAAGCAAGCAAAAGACAGCAAGAACTCAAACGTGGGAAGCGGACTGAAAGAAAGCGCGAGGAGGCATATCACATCGAAAGGCTTCTACAGTTACTTCACAATTGAGAAGACAAAAATACCAAATAAAAAGTCCTTTTAAGGATTGCAACCATTCAAGCCAGGAGCCTGCACCAACAAAGAAAACAAGAGGAAACATGCAAAAAGAACCGATCCCCCAGCTGGAGTGGGATTATGAAGAGTCCTTATAAGGAATGCAGTCAGTCAGGAAAGACGAGCCAGGAGCCTACTCAAACAAAGAAAACCACAAGAACAGACGAGCACAAAGATAGCCGCCGACCGATCCCACCGCTGACGTCACAGACACAAACGCTACATAACCAGTACGAGATAGGACTTACAAGACAAGAATTAGGGTGAATAAACCCACAAAAACCACGATCCTCAACAATAACCACAGCTGATGAAGCAGGTTAGACGAGGCCGAATTTGGAATTTTTGTTTTTGAAAATTGGAATTAGAATTGGAATTGTAGAGGCAGAGACGCAATCAGACTGCTACTGGTACCGTTAATATTGAGACTATTCGCTGATTGTTGAAGATGATAGTGAAGTACTCACGTGAATGTCCGGATGCTGTGATGTCGGTTCTCAACTCAACTTAATTCAATTCATCCCAACTCAATTCAACCTAATTCAACACAACTCAACTCAACTCATTCCACATCTTGAAGCGAATGTAAGTATTCCTTAGGCATATTAGTTTATAATGATCTGCGGTAACGCGGTGGCCAGCATGCTTGCCCCGCCGTCTAGTTGTCATGTGGTCGTTTCCCCTTCGAGACTGGATTTGTGTTTGTTCATGTAACCAGGTTCCAGCTTCGACCCACCTAAAGAGGTATCAGGAGTTTTCCTTGGCAGTACAAGCCTGCCTCCGTGATATCCACATCACCACGTTTTGTGGCGCCATATATCCAACATTCTACATGTCTTAAATGTGGGTCTTTTACTGTCATATTTGTAATCCAACTCGGCCTCGCCTTTTGTAAAACTGTCTGCTGTCTATGTTGTGAGACTGGGTTGATCCACGTTATAAAATGTCACCAAAAATCCTCCATCAAATTTTGTGAAACCACTATCAACGGAACGACCAGTGCTGTGGTATAAGGGGATAGTGATCAGTGCAGTTTCATAATTCCCCGTCACACGTAGTCGAGGGATCTAAATCACTTTCGGACGAAGTGGAAGAAGAGCGTTTTTCGTTGATTTTGATGGTATGAGGTGTTGATCAGTCAGAAAGAAAGGGCAAACAACTGAACTAACATTGCATAGTAAATCACAAATAACCACTAAATGTTTTGCATTGATTGCAATGTCCTAAAAAGTAATAAAATTAATTAATTTAACGAGCGAAACAGTATGATAGTGTATCAGTTACTTCGCATACCGTGGAATTAAGTCTGGAGTGCACTCTGAGAAAAAATAAATGCATACAGGCTACGAAGAAGAAAACCAGATTACTCATCCAGTAAATGAAATTATCTAATTAATCTCAGTAAGTCTCCCCCAGTGTTATAACCATACAAGTTATTAACCTTCTGGGCCTTCGGTAATTTGAAAGCCACCTTTTTATAGCTGGTTATAATAGTCATTTTCTCCACGATTAGATGGGCCAGGAGACGGAGACTTCTGCTGGTACCGCCTGCATCAAATATCCGGAAATTAAAATGGCTACTGCTAACAGTGTGTGCTATAGGGCTGTTTACGCTTTCGCAATAGCTAATTAATGTGTCTGTTTTGGTGAAGAAAGGCAGAAGAAAACTGCAGAAATAGAAGGTGTAATTCGGGTAATCGATACGAATGTAACGAAATAGCTGAACGTCTGTAAAAGAACGAGTGAATTGTCAACAAAATGAGAAGAAGATAGTACAATTTACTAGAACACCAGCACAAGTACCAAATGGTAGTTACAAGCCAAAGCCTTCGTCAGCACACAAACAAGAAAAACACACCGATACAACTACATGAAAAACTCTACACTAATATATATATATATATATATATATATATATATATATATATATATATATATATATATATATATATATAAACCAGCATCATCATCATCAAGTGCCCCGCCAGATGGCGTAGGTGTTCATGGCTCTCCACAGATCGCGGTCTTTGATGTTCTGGATCAACTCTGTTGATGATATTCCTCTATGCCACCGTCTCAATCCATCCAGCATCATTTCTCTTGGTCTGCCTCTGCCTCTCTTCCCCTCGATCTTTCCAGTTGTCACGATGTTCTCCAATGCCTCTCTTCTCATAACATGACCGAAGAAAGCTGTTTGTCTCTTTTTTATTGTTGTATATAGTGTTCTAGTTTCATTAGCCTGTTTCAGACAGTCGTTGTTAGTTACTCCGGCAGTCCAAGAAATTCGCAACATTCGTCTCAGGAACCACATCTCTGTTGCTTCTAATTTCTTATTAATTTGTTCATCTACATTCCAAGATTCACTGCCATACAGCAAAACTGGTTCTACATAGCATTTCAGCACTCTCTTTCTTACAATCATTGATAGCGACCTATTGCACAAGATACTCTTAATTTTCTGAAATGCAGCGTTTGCTTTCCCTATTCTGCTCTTAATCGCTGTTGTGCATCTCCCATCTGATGTTATAAATGCCCCTATGTTTTTAAAATTATCCACTTCGTTAAGAATTCTCCCTTCTATTTCTGTATCACATTTTGGTGTCACAATTTTCTTTGATATCTCCATTGTTACTGTTTTCTTGATATTCAAGGATAGTCATTTCTTTGCACTCTCTGTTACTACAATGTCCAACAATTGTTGTAGGTCTGTTGCATTATCCGCCACCAAAACTGTGTCATCTGCATAGCGTATATTATTTATATTATAACCCCCGATTAGTATTCCTGGCGTCTCTTTCATCTCTCTCAATATTGCTTCACTAAAAGGGGATAGGAGACACACCCCTGTCATGCTCCTAGGTTTATCTGTTCGTAACTGCTCTATTTGTTTCCCATTTTAATTGCTGCCACTTGGTTCCAGTAAACATTCTTTATTATGCTGAACTGATTCAGCGCCTAACAAAATGTCGGTTTTGCCAAAACTGGTACACAATTAAATGACCAAGTATTATAATGTAAATTTAAGTTCATTGAGCATTGGAACTGCGAAGGAAAAGCAAAATAATATGATGACCCAATTATGGCAATATGTCGGACACAATTATGGCGATATGTCGGATTATGAGATTGATGGCTCAATCCCCAAAGAGAGAAAGGATACACGTTCCTTTTCCTCAATGTGATCCTGCCCGTTATAATAAATTAAGCTAGCACTGGCTCATATGCTTGCTCTAATATATCTATTGATAGATATAGTTTAGAGAACCAAGGAATTCCTTCAGGAAACAATGTAACGTTTCCTGAAGGTCAACACTTTCTTGTTGGGGTTCCATGCCTCTCTTCTCTCCCAACTGATTAATATCTAGGGTGTGTCTATTGACTTACTGACACGACAAGAAAATACTCAAAGGAGGAATGACCTCTTACATAATTTATTAAAACATAAACATGTTTTATGGTCATTCATTACATTAACAACAACAAGTACAATTAATATTCTACATTAATAGGTACAAGTTCAAGAAATTTCTTCCCTGGATGCCTGAAATATACATATTACAATTTCATGTCAGTTTGGGAAAGACTATCTTAACTTGCTTATCCTAGTTGTACTTCACGGTGCCTGGATCCCTGATGTCACTAATTCTGGATCTGGTGTTATGTTCTCCTAATGAGTGATAATTGTCTCCCTGTGTATAGGATAGTGATTGTTCCTTACACTCCAGCTAAGTTACCTTCCTACTGGCTAGGACTGTTTGCATGTGAGTTCTGGTGGGATACTGTTCAGCATCACTTTGATTAGATACCTCACTCACAAAAGAAAGTCAGGCCTGGATCTAGATTCAGTCAAGCTGCTACCTTCCCCAAGTCCTGCATTCAACTACTGCCTTCCACTACTGCATTCTACAACTGCATTCCACAACTGCATTCCACAACTGCATTCCACAACTGCATTCCCCAACTGCATTCCACAACTGCATTCCACAACTGCATTCCAACTACATTCCAACTAGTCAGGTCTGGATCTAGTGGTACCAATTTACTCTCTGAAAGTTCATCATTCAACAATCTCTAATCATACCATCAATATGACATTAGAAATGCAATGCTGTAAGTAACCATCAAGTGAAAGCAATAAGATGAATCTTGTTCTTAGAGAAAATAAACATAGAAGAAAGATAGTCTTGGTGTTCTCAATTAGTCATCACCAACATAATTGTTTGCTCTCCCTCCAATCTTCCACTATCAGGTGTTCACGGTTTAACTAGCAGATGTGCAGTTTCATCTTCAGTTATGCCTGTCCCCCAGGTCTATAGTTTAAGTAATACCTTGATTGATTTAGAATTTGATAAGTATGTTGACCATTCTCTTCTGTACCTAGTTTAGTTCTCTACATCTTTTTCTATTTAAGAAACAGGGTCTCATACATTATGGGTTTTGCAAATAATTTCCCATTTCAATGAGTATTTGCTTATAAACAGTATAAGTACATTATGGTATCCATTCTTGTATAGTATTCCGGCGAATTCTTTTCTAGTCCAAAGTTTTACGGCGAGTATATTCCCTCCTCTTCACCGTCTCTACACTAAGATTGTACTTCATTTATCACCATCATCATTATCATCATCATGATGCTCATTATAATCATTACCATCATCATCATGCTCATTATTATCATTACCATCATCACCATGCTCATTATAATCATTACATCATTCTATCATTATCAACATCATCATGATTACATTAATATCATTACACTACAGTCATCCTCATCCTCATTGTATTACATTATTATCATTACACTAGACCATATGTGTTAACAGGAGTGACATGAAATACAAAGTGGGATTTTACTCAAGGTACAAAATCAGATGCTTGTAGTATGAGTAATGTATAATATGGTTTGTGTCGTGCTTAGCGCACAAACCGAGATGATTGTACGATACGTGATATTTAATACAATGTGTTTTCATGCGTCAGAGTGTACTAAATTATTATTCAGTTTATGGTTTATGCCGAACAAGTTCTCTGGTGATAGACATGGCATTACATATCCAAGTTGCCGGCTATCCTGAGATTGACTGTTGGCCTATACTCCCTCTCTCTCTCAGCATGTAACTTTACTCACTTACACTCCTCATGCATCACTCACAATATCCATCTGTGCATGTGGGGTCAATTCACTCATCTCAGACATCATTCATATGCATGGATGATCATTCAGGAATCAATCCTTAAACATCATTCATACTCGCATGTAAAGTAGGTAATTATACTTATGTGATTTCCCAATGATAACTTAAAATGTTAACACCATTGACATCACAATGAGATCTCACCCATTCATCAGACACAATAATATCTGTATGGATGACAATCATACATAGGTAGGTGCTTTATCCATGATAAATTCGCAGGTTCAATAACAATGATATTACAATTAAATCTCATCCCTCATCAGAAATTATAATATTTCCTGATTGATAATTAATCATTCATACTGAGGTGGTTTACAAATGATACATTCACATCTGTTTACAATAATGAATCACACATGACATAGATTTATGTGATCATTAGACATAATTATGAGATTCTCAAAGGATACTTCCTCATGTGTAGCAATAATGAAAATACACAGGGGACCCCACATTGTCTCATGAATTTATGTGATCTACTCAGTCTACATTCAGGCATTATGAATCTTAACCATTCTAGCACGCCGGTTGACTAAGTATTATTGTGTGGCACAAACATTAATTCCATATGTTTACAACATTGAAAATACATTTGACTCACTACATGGGTGCTTTACTCAACACACAAAATTATGATCCCTATAGAATCTATTTGGTTCTCATGTGTTCATGAAATACCAGAAAACTATTTGTTTGCCCATGTGCTCATGTCAAAAATAAATCTACTGACTAATTACACATTACACTAATTTCTCTATCCGTGCTGGCACATGTAAACTAGTTTTAAATCCTAAGTTCCTCACCACTCTAAAACATTACTGAATGAGTTGACTACTTAAGAAATATGTACAACTTCAGTCTAATGCTTAACATCAACTAAGTTGTTTAGCTGAGAGAAAATAAAACTCACTGTAGTTTTGTCCTGATGTACAGTTTGTCTATGACAATGATAACTGAATATAATATTATTTAGTTTCTAGTAAATTAATTTCTTAAGAACTCACCACATGGTTTTACATACCTTTGACTTACCAATTCTTCTTGGGAAATAGACTCACAGACTAAACTTAACTAATACAAAATATAGCATTGTTTACCTCATTTCAATTAAATGCTCCAATCACCACATGTAAACAACAAGATGTAAGGACTAGAATCGGCTTGTTTCTAAATCTATTGGCTGGTGAGTTTCGGTCCTGCTATTCTCACTTGTTCATAGCGAGTATAGAGCTACCAACACAGACACAGGCGCCTTTATTGTAGTTACGATGAGTTTGTGGCAAGTGAGAGATATGGGGCCGGTTGCTGTTGTTTTTACCCCAGCTATTTCCGAGTTAAAGTTTTTCCCCATATCCGCTCTGATTCATGAAGCGTGTGTTTTCCAATCCGGGGCGGTGTCGATTTTCCGTTTTCGCCCAAGTTGAATGTTACCAGTGATTTACATTCTAGTACAATTAGTTTTGATTTGAGGAGATCTTGACAGCTAGTAACGGCTTGTGTGTCAGTATACCACACGATATATCATCCGTCTATCCAAATGGGAGGTCACATTTTGCCTTATATTATCCTTCGGCACTGAATCAGTTAAATCTTCCCCATCAACGTTGATATATATCGTTTCTGTACTTATTCAGCTGGTTTCGGGATCCGCTAGGGTCAGGCGGGGAGTCTGACGATAGTGCACGCTTTACACAGGTCCGAACACTTGTGATTGACAGACGTACGCGTCCTTATGGTCCAGGCTCATACGAGGCCCTCACTTGTGGGACTTGGCTGAACGCCTCTATGCCGTGTCCCTTGGGTTTCAGGGTCTGACCATCTCTCGCCACCTGCTCGTGGAGGCGAGGTCTCGGAGGCTTGACTCTAAGCCGCCAGCGTCTGCAGCTTACCTTGTGCCAGACGTATTGGTTACCAATTCCTTTTCGCCACTTCGCCACAGAGAACACAAGGCTAGCCGAGAGAGGGAACATGTCGTTTGGGCACCACATGTTTCTCTGAAGCTCTGCCCAGGCATTGTGATGGAATATTGGCCACATTCCAACTCACATACTTTGGTCTGTCAAGACTGCAAGGTGCCACTCACTATATATATATATATATATATATATATATATATATATATATATATATATATATATATATATATATATATATATATATATATAACACAGTTATTCATCTGTTCATTTTCGCTTCCCAAATAAATCTTTGATACCGACCTTATAAGACAAGATTCGACCCCAAGATGATCCCCTCATACTAGGAATTGAATTCAGGCAGCCAATCTGGTAAGCCAGAACATTGACCACTAAATTAGTTGCCACAGCTTCACGCAAAAATAATGGCATATAAAAACTTGGACGAGGGGGAATTTTATTGCAGTCACCGCCCTAAGCGTAATAATGGTATCGATTTTCGGTTATTAGGTCAGGTCAGTATGATATGGCTTGACCCATGCTTTTTCTCAATGTCTTGTCTTTCCCAAAATCATCGGAGAAGAGTGTTAAAAACTTCGTGTTGAAACAAAAAGGTTATTTCACGAAGATTTAGTGTCTTCTATTGAGTATGTTATGTTTAGAATAATCTTTCTGACTTCTGTTGGATCTGTTTAGTAGTATATTGCTTTTTCTGTTGGAAATGTTTAGTAGTATATTGCTATCTTCTGTTGGAAATGTTTAGTAGTATATTGCTATCTTCTGTTGGAAATGTTTAGTAGTATATTACTATCTTCTGTTGGAAATGTTTAGTAGTATGTTGCTATCTTTTGTTGGATATGTTTAATAGTATCTTGCTATCTTATGTTGGATAATAGTTAGTCCTTCCTCTTAAGCCTAAGGCGGCGCATAAGGCAGAAGTCATGGCTCACCGTGTCTGGCAGTTCTCTGCTACCTGTTGTAGATCCTGGATGTTCACTTGGCCATTGAATGAGCCTTCTCTGATGATGGTTCTACGCAGGGTCTCTCTTGGTCTTCCCCGTTTTCTTTTCCTTACTGGTGACCATAAGAGGGCTTGGTTGGGGAGTAGTGTCTTGTTCATTCTGTGTACATGGCCGATGTAGTTCCAACGGCGTTTTCTTATAAAATTGGATACACTGTCTTGTTTAGTCTCTTGTCTTATTTGCGTATTGGATGATGGATATGTTGAGTAGTTATTGCTATGTTCTTTTGAATGGCAGTGTCATTTGTTGGTTATGTTACGTAGAATCTGTATGTCTTCTGTTGGATATGTTTAATAAAAATCTCTCTATTTTCTGTTGGATATGCTTAGTGGAATCTTTGTATTTTTAATAGAATCTTGGTATCTTATATTGGATATGTTGAAGAGAATTGTGATCTATATAATAAGAGTGAAAATAATATATTCTAACTGGATTCCCCTTTCTTTCTCTCTCCCCCTCCACCTCCCTCTCTCTCTCTCTCTCTCTCTCTCTCTCTCTCTCTCTCTCTCTCTCTCTCTCTCTCTCTCTTTCTCTCTCGTTCTCTCTCTCTTTATCTCTCACACATACACCCACACACACACACACAAACACACACTCATGCTAACTTTTCTTCTGTCTCATTCTTTTTCTCAATCCCGTTTCCCCTCATTGTCGCTCTGTCATTTTAATTGTCTCTCACTGTCTCTTACCACTTTCTGTCTCTTTACTTTTAATTTCTTAAGCTCTTTCTCTCTCTCTCTCTCTGTCTCTCTCTCTCTCTCTCTCTCTCTCTCTCTCTCTCTCTCTCTCTCTTTCTTTCTCTCTTTCACACTTGCAAGACAGGCAGAGATACAGAGGAGAATCACAGACGGGTGGAGGGAATATAGGGGCAGACAGGATCAGAGAGAGAGAGAGAGAGAGAGAGAGAGAGAGAGAGAGAGAGAGTGGGATAGAGAGAGACGAGGGGAGACAGAGACGGGAAGGGAAACAGAGAATCGCAGAGACACACAGAGAGCGAGAGAAACAGAATATAAAAGAGCCGGTGTGAGAGCCAAGGATAGCTCAGGAATGAGACAGAGAGTCAAAGAAGCTGTTAAAGAGAGATAAAGAGAGATAGAGAGGGAGCGAGAGAGAGAGAGAGAGAGAGAGAGAGAGAGAGAGAGAGAGAGAGAGAGAGAGAACGCGAGAGGAAAATAACACATATAAAGACACAGAGTCACAGAGAAAGGTTTTTTTCCGTATGTAAACATGATTTTTAGAGACATATGTGCAGTGAATGCAGTTTGAAAATGTGGCATTATGGGATCGGAATCAGCCACATACGACTCGGAAGCAGACCACCAGGCGTCGACTTTCCCAATGGTGGTTTAGAAAACAATGTCAAGCTAGAAATGCCTGTTCATTGCAGGAACCAACGGTTGAATTTCCAGGCAAGCTACGTCCAGAAGTTTACCATGTTTTATGAACAAGACGTTGGCGTGTAAGTCCAGCTGACAGGTGTGTGGGGTGTACACCAACTCCCCCCCCCCCCCCCACACACACCCTCCACCGACGAATGTGCAAAGGAAGTTTACGCGCAAGCTCTATGAACTCTTCGTCACGCTGACATAATACGTAAATTTGACAAGAAAATCACACCGAAAAATGCTAGTGTTGCTTGACGCGGCCTATGGAGCATTAACATCTTGTGCCCCAGAAAGTAATAACTAAGGGTCTATGAAAGTTAATTAACACTTATAAATAAATTGATGACAAATAGGTAAATAAATATAGCAACTAATAGCCTCAACCCAATTGAATATTGAAAATCACAACTTATATCTTAACATAGCAAAAGCAAAGATAATGCATACAGAAAAAACTACTATGGAGAAAGAAATATATGTTAATGAGGAAAAATTTGAGGTGGTGGAAAATTTTGAATATCTTGGGTCATTGATTACCAACAACGGTGACACAATGAAAGAAATTGAGCGACGACTATCAATTGTTCTTAAAAGACTAAAACAACTGAATAAATTATGGAGTGGCACAGATAGACCTACAAAAGCGATTTTTAAGAGCATGCATCTTTCCCATTGCAACATACGCCTGTGATACCAGAATACTTACTAAACAAGCTAAACAGCGCATACGTGTCTTTGAATATAAATGTTTTAGACGAGTTCAAATAATATCTTGTGTAAAGAAAATAACAAATGCATCCATACTTCAAGAGCTGAATATTGAAGAAGGTTGGCTATTAAAAACGATAAACCAAAGAAAATTGAAATATTTTGGTCACTTGAAACGTCACGAAAGTTTGTAACAAACAATAATGGAGGGGTATATGCCTGGGAAGAGAGGAAGAGGAAGGCCAAAGAGAAGAAAGGTGAAGGATGTGGCGGATGGTTTTATCGGACGCGGGACATCTTGTTTATGATCGAGATGTTTTCCGGAAGGTTATTATGGAAGAGAGGTTCTGCAAAGGACATGCTATTGAATGAACAAATGAATGAAATAAAGCACATCTTCTTATATATAAAAAAGACTTGTGCGTCCGTATCTCTGTCCGTATGTCCTTTATTTGTTCGCGAACGGCCCATCCGATTGAGATGAAATTTTCTACACGCCTTCCTTTCATTCCAGAGCTGTCAACTGTGATATTTTGTTAGTGTGAAATCGCCTGCTTACTCAGTATTATTTCATTTTTCATTTTTCATCATAATTTCATATATCTCAGGGGACCTAACTCTGTAAAAGTTATTTCAAGGGGCATAACTATTCTGTATAACTTATAGTCATATTGTGGCATCGTTTTCAAAGATTTATAAACTCTTTGTCCATAATTATGTACCGGCATATGAGTTATAATAAATAATGATACAATCTGTAAGGCATTTTCAAAGTTTTCATAAAAATAATGCACAATGCATAACATTGTAACTCATCTTTTTTTGCTTAAGAAGTTACTGTAGTCATGCAGGTGATTAGAAAGCGTTTTCATTAAAAATAATGGATGGTGTGTGGAAGGGCATTTTTTTAAGTTACTTTTTTTGTTGTATGAATTTAATGAGACGCTACCCGCCAGGAGCTGGGCGAAGTCACGCCGGGTCAGATAGATAGACAGACCCACCTTTTCGCTGCAGTTGTCTACTCCTCCTTTTCCTTCTTCTTCTGCTGCTGCTGCCGCTGCTCCATTTACCCAAGTTAATTGTTGGGGAAGATGTAAAGATCTTTCAAGTGCTCTTTCTAATGCTTTTTGTAAGTTGGTCTTCGTTTATCTAAGGTTGTTCTAATTGCAACCAATAAATGATTAGACAGACAGGCAGACAGACAGACAGAGAGGGAGGGACGGACAGACAGACAGACAGACAGACAGACAGACAGACAGACAGACAGACAGACAGATAGTCGGTAACGGGAACGGGA
>OY992879.1:21634913-21849913 GCA_963921405.1 Cepaea hortensis | reverse complement strand
ACACGAAGTGAATATCCGAAAGTATTATTCACACGTTTTATTGACGCGCCGCATTTATCATCGCACAAACATCTGCGACTGACAATCCATAACAATCATTATAGCATGAACAATATCACTACAATACATAATAATACATTCAAGCAATAAACATCTCACTTAAAGTCAAACTATACAAGCGTTCGAACCAGTCTCCCACTGTCATACAGACTAGCTCTCAAGGCAGATTCAAACTCAACTCGTATTCCCTTGCGACCTGTCCGTTCAACGATCTAAGCCCGTCTGCCAGTTCTGGCGTCTTACACGCTTACACGCTCACGTCAGCTGGTGTCCCCTGCACGGTTCACGGGGTGAACTCAATTGCTGTGCGTGGCTACCTATCCGGGCGTCGGTAACGACGCCGCGTTCTCTCTGCCGTGTTTAACATTACTCAGGGTTGCGTGTTGTTATGGTGTCTGGCGTTGGTACAGACAACGCGTCGCAACCTCGGATGTGAGACCTTGACACTCTCCACACCCCTTTTCCATGAAAGGATTTCCTTACATGTATAATATATCTCTAGGTGTTCTTAAACATGTCAAAGTCGAACATTATACATTAACAATTATCATAAATATATACAGGTGAATAGTCAACAATATGTATACACCACTTATGTTGCACTATGACGTACAACAGTCAAGTACAATCTATTTAATGGGCATTACCTCGCTGTGACCCAGCTAGTCCGGTAGGTATCGGCTAAACTGGCCCCTACCTCACAACCAAGAACAAAAATACTAAAATAATCAGGTCAAGCCGTGAGCATCTCCCTCTGAGATGACTCGTCCATCAGACCTCTATTTAGAGTTTCTAATGAAGGTCAACAGTTTTGGCAATATACTGTCCATATCTAAACGATGTTACATTGACATGTTATTTATCAAGCACACATGTTAATGGTTACAATACATATTTACATATCACCAATAATTTAGAATAATGTCCCCTGGTTATTATACAGAAAATTTAGGAACAATAATTTATCGTCGTTTACAAGACATAAATTACAATTGCAAACTCATTTCTTAGTGTCATAATTTGATCCTTATTGACAAATGTGCACAAAAAGTCACGTTTGTAAAGAAGCAATCAAGTTATGATGCTGAGATTACATCCTATACAAATCAACATATACAATTCCGTATATGGGAATAATTTAAATCACATTTTAATACAACGTCATACATTTATATACTTTTAATAATATGCAAAACCTCGGAAGTATACAGCTGTACTATTACATGTGTTGTGATGTCATTCAAACAAAGCTGGTCCGTTCTGGATGGATCTTCTATAAACGGAGTAGTAGTTGTTACTATCAGCTGTTGGATCATCTCTTCCGTCTTCTGCTCGGATTGTACTGTCGCAGTCATCTTTCGTACCTTGTTAAAACGTCTTGGGCACCTCGGTCTGGATACTTTAGGATTACCTCACGTTTTAGTGGCTTGGTAACTTCTTGGATCCTCTAGTGTTGTCCCGTGACACTTCTCCGTAGTGTCTGGTTGTTAAAATATTTATGTATTTACAATAATAATTACATTCTTTCTCATATCTCACAGTTATACAACACATTAGTTTACATAATACTGATTTCATTCTTTCACATATCTCACAATTATATACGCATTCATTCGCATGATAATAATAAGAATCACAATATGTACATAAGTTATATACATTGGGAGATACAATCTTCCCCATCACAATGGTGTACACAGCGTTACTGACACATTGTCACAATTGGCTGAGGTACTGAGCACTATCTACGTTGCAGTTTTATACACCCTCTACACTGTGCTCTGGTGTTGACTGGGTATTAGGTTCGTTGTATGGACATCTCGACAAGAGATCTGCAAGACAGTTTTGTGAACCCTTTATATGGTTAATCTCATAGCTATAGTCCTGCAGAAGAAGGGACCATCTTGCCACCTTGCTGTTACTTGGCGTTCCTCTGGTAACAATTGTCAGCGGACTATTATCTGTTTCAATAATGAAATGTTTGCCTAACAAAAATCTAGAAAGTTTACGTACCGAAAATACCATGGCAAGAGCCTCGAGTTCCGGTGTACTGTAATTTCGTTCGCTGGTGTTCAGTTTTCGAGAGACGTAGTATACTGGGTACAAGATTTTGTCGTGTTCTTGGAGAAGCACACCTCCAATGGCTACGGAGCTCGCATCACATCTTAATCTAAAAGTAATATTCAAATTTGGCAATTTCAAAATAGGTGATTTAGAAAAATAAGAAAGAATTTTCGTAAATGCTGGCCTTAAACATTCACTGTTTACAATCACATTGGGGTGTTTATTTGTTAGTAGATCAGTGAAACATTTGGTCAATTCAGCAAAATGAGGAATAAACTGTCTATAATAGTTTAACAGACCTAACACACTTCGCAACTGTTTCTTAGTTGTCGGAAGCGACAATTTCAAAATTCTGGACATGACTATCGTCAGTTGATATAAAGCCATTTGAGATCTTATAGCCCAAAAATGAAATTTCCTGAAAGGCTATATCCACTTTGGAAGATTTTACAGTCAGTCCATGATGTCTAATTCTGTCAAATGTCTGCTGTAGTGCTGTTATGTGCTCTGTCATGTCCTTTGTGTGTATGCAAATGTCGTCCATGTACCAAATGATGTTAGCAATGTCTGTCAAAAGAATTCTTGTCATTCTGACGAAGGTAGCTGGTGCATTGACTAATCCGAAAGGTAGTTTACACCATTCGTATAAACCCCAAGGTGTGGCAAATGCAGTCAGATGTATACTATCAGGATGTACAGCTATCTGCCAGTAGCCTTTTGTCATGTCAAGTTTAGTAAAATAACGTGAGTCAGATAGTTCAGTCAAGATGTCTTCACAGTTGCTCATTGGTTCTAAATCCAACTGTGTAATGCTGTTAAGTTTACGATAGTCCACACAAAGTCTAATAGTGTTGTCCTTTTTGCGTACCAAAACTATTGGTGAACAGAAATGAGATTGTGAACGTCGAATGATATGATTTGTTTCTAAATCAATGATTTCTTGATGAAGTTTTTCTTTATAGTGTATAGGGATGGAATATGGTCTACACTTAATAGGAACGTCAGATGTTAAGATGATTTGGTGTTGTACTAAATCTGTCTGTCCTGGGCTGTCCGAAAAGATCGTCCGGTATTCTTGTATCAGTTGTCTGCAACTGTCAGTCTGTGTCTGAGTCAGTTTATGATTTACCTTAATGTCTTGTAAGTTGGTCGTCGTGTCAAGACCTGGTGTCGGTATCTCGTCAGTGTCGTTGTCGTCCGTCTGGTCCACTATGGAGGTGCTTGCTGCAGTCTCTACTTGTTCGTCTTGCCTGTGGTGATATGGTTTGAGCATGTTAATATGGAAAATCTTATGTTTGTCCCTAACTGCAATCTCGTAATCTACCGTCGAAATTTGTCGTAGCACTTTGAACGGTCCTTGCCATGAGTCAGTTAGGAGATGTCTATCACTTGGCAAAAGAAGAAGCACGTCCTGTCCTGGCGTCAGTGTAATAGTTCTATTTCCTCTGTTAGCATATTGTCGGTAAATAGCTCCTGTTTTTTGGAGAGCTTCTTTGGCTAATATACATGATTTCATAATTCTATCCCGCAATGATGTTACATGTTCATATGGTTTGCTTGCTTGCTTGTGTTCGTTGGCTTGAGCTCCAACGCGAAGTCCTGTATGTCGGATGAAGGCATCCTGTTGTCCAACATCAGTGTGATGTCATACAGGACCTGAGTTTTGCGTGAGTATCCGTTGTCCCATGTCTGGCTTATTGGTGTGCAGACTGGTGGTTCCTCGCCGTACAGGCAGACACTCTCCGACTTCGGAGGAATCGGCGATCCTACTGACTTTAGCCAGGACCCCGAAGGGACCTGTTGCCCAGGACGCTCGACGAGGACGCGTCAATAGGTCTTGGCCAGTATATAACCCGGCCCTGGTGCCTTGGAAACACCTCTGCGTCCCGTTCATATGGTGAAATGGGTATAGACACAGTTGTACTTCCAGTCAACACAGATTCATACAGAGATAATGGGCCGCGTGGTTGTGCACCATATAACATTTCGAATGGTGAGAACCCATTTCAATGAACTCGTTCAAAGAAGACATGATGAACAATAGGTATGATGGAATAAATATAAATAAAATTACTTATGGTGTTAGTAAGTTACAAATATTTATAGCACAGTTAATGTCTAAAGCCAGACTAACGAAAATATAAAGAAAGCTGAAAAAAATTTTATACTCAAGTAATCCTTGGGTACTGTGCTGTTCAGTGGTGCTCGAAATCACACTGGAACGTCTTTCGGGTTGACGCACAAAAAATTTTTGAAGTTCACCAGACTCAGGTAAAGTTGTCACAAAAACCCTGTACTTTTTAAACTAAACGAAATTAGAACGTTTGTAAATGTATGGTGTGTGTAATGTCACTGAAGTCTGTAAAGGTTTGTATGCTGTCAAGTATTATTGTTAGTCGTTACCACAATCAACAACTTTCACGCTCACACTACCTCTACTCAATGACATTCAAGGGCACGGCCGCCATTTTGGATTTTAGGTACAAAATTTGTTGAATTTAGTGCTAAGTCTGAAGACGCCTCGGTTGGCTTCAAATAATATCTTCACACTTATAATTTAATTAAATCAACTCTATTAATTCGTTACTTTACCTTAATTTATGACTTGCGCACTTTTATCGGCATGTTCACATTCGCTTCAAACTCGGACAAAAAAATTTTTATACGTTCGCATTTGATTCAAAACCCGGACAAAAGCCACCACATTCGCACTTGTCAGAGTCTTGCATAACAAAAGACAAGTAGCTCGTTTTCTGGCAAGTGTGAAGTAATATCAAACTATCAAATCACACGAAGTGAATATCCGAAAGTATTATTCACACGTTTTATTGACGCGCCGCATTTATCATCGCACAAACATCGCGCACTGACAATCCATAACAATCATTATAGCATGAACAATATCACTACAATACATAATAATACATGCAAGCAATAAACATCTCACTTACAGTCAAACTATACAAGCGTTCGAACCAGTCTCCCACTGTCATACAGGCTAGCTCTCAAGGCAGATTCAAACTCAACTCGCATTCCCTTGCGACCTGTCCGTTCAACGATCTAAGCCCATCTGCCAGTTCTGGCGTCTTACACGCTTACACGCTCACGTCAGCTGGTGTCCCCTGCACGGTTCACGGGGTGAACTCAATTGCTGTGCGTGGCTACCTATCCGGGCGTCGGTAACGACACCGCGTTCTCTCTGCCGTGTTTAACATTACTCAGGGTTGCGTGTTGTTATGGTGTCTGGCGTTGGTACAGACAACGCGTCGCAACCTCGGATGTGAGACCTTGACACCCACCAGTTGTAATACCACAGGCTATGCCCAGCGCTGATACTGTAGAAGAAGGCTCATATAGAAATTGAATAAAGTCAAGAATACCGAATTCATTGCACCAGGTTTTATCCCATATGGTTCGGGAGCATACCACAGGGCGAGAGACTCCGTGAAATTCACATTCGTGAATCAAACGAAGAAGGCCGGAATGGAGCTCACAACGTAATCAGTTTGCGATATTGAAAACATAAAAACTATGAAATTGTTGACAAATTTGTACATAAATACAATGTAAATAACAATGTAAAGCGTTAAGGTTTGGCTAAAAATTAAAATTAAAACAGCATTCAAAAGAACAGAATAATTGAATAAATGGTAGTAGAGAGAATTCAAAGAGTTAATCTTCGAGTGGAAGCCAGGCGGCCACATTATCAAGCTCTTACTGCAAGCATTATCGTTGAGACTCTTCGCTATCTGTTGAAGATGCCGACCGAGCCCTTATGGGATTGTCAGGAGTGTTGTGATGTTGGTTCTTGACTAACATCAACTAAAAGTGAAACAGATAACGCATGCATACAAGTTGGAGAACTTTCCAACAATGGTATAGCAGATAGCACACGTAATAGCTTTTATATCAATAAAACTTGAGGAGATTACAGCTGACAATATCAAATATAGATAGTAGGGAAGATATGCCCAAACATAGGGGAAATAGGGGAACAGAAGAAGAAGACAGCATATATAGAGATGAACCTAACTATGTTTAGTGCAGACAATGTAACAAGACACAAAACTACTTACTACTACTGCTGCTGCTAAGACAACAACAACAACAACATCAACAACAACAACATAACAACTACTACTACTACTGCTACTACTACTACTACTACTACTACTACTACTACTACTACTACTACTACTACTACTACTACTACTGCTGCTGCTGCTGCTGCTGCTACTACTACTACTGATGCTGCTGCTGCTGCTGCTGCTGCTACTACTACTACTACTACTACTACTACTACTACTACTACTACTACTACTGCTGCTACTGCTACTACTACTACTACTGCTACTACTATTACATGTTGGTCACCTTTTTACCACTCAACTTTAAGTTATAGCGTTAATTAATATTATCTCCTTCCCTTTTAGGTCCCAACAGCACAAATCCTAATTTCTACAATAATATTGATAATGTCAGCACTACTTATGTTTTCAGACTGTCCAAGCCCGATAGTTCCAGGCAATATTGATTCCAAAAATTGATGAATATTACATATGTCATTTCATGTCATCAAGACAGACATAAATCAATAACGCTCTGGGAAGTTTGATTCTCTAATAACGACATGAAAGACAGCTGTAGCTGAGAGTAATATCATAGAAGTAGTGGTATGTCTGTCGGAGATGTAGTATCTATCTATCTATCTATCTATCTATCTATCTATCTATCTATCTATCTATCTATCTATCTATCTATCTATCTATCTATCTATCTATCTGTCTGTGTGTCGTTCGGTCGGTCGGTCTGTCGTTCGGTCGGTCAGTCTGTCTGTCTGTCTGTCTGTCTATCTGCCTGCCTGCCTGCCTGCCTGCCTGTCTGTCTGTCTGTCTGTCTGTCTGTCTGTCTGTCTGTCTGTCTGTCTGTCTGTCTGTCTGTCTGTCTGTCTGTCTGTCTTTCTGTCATATTGTCTGCTAGCCTTTCCATCCAAATGTTTGTTTATCTATTTGTCTGCATTGTTGCTGTCATTTCCTCCTAAACAACCTCTTCCCCCTCCCCCGCAACCACTCTAATTAGTGTTATTTCAGGTCTCAATCTTCATTCATCTTTCTATCTAACTATCCATATTTATGTCTATTAACTCACTGGTCTACATGTCGGTCTGTCTATTTGTCCTTTACATAATTCGTCTGCCTGCCTCCGTGTCAATTAGTCTATCACAAATAATATCATCATTTCCATGCTACAACCATTTTTGTTTTTGGAATCGACCATCAGAATTTAAGTTAACAGCATCTTCTTTCCAGAACCTTGCAATCAACCCGAGAATGTATAACCTGTTTGGGTTTTAGGCAATTTCAAGTCCAGTAGATTCTCATTGTTTTCTGAATTACCGACAATCATATAATTACATTCAACGCAACGCGATCTGCTCACACTTCGCCTACACATAATTTCGAACCCTCGATCCGATATATCGGAGACGGTGACACTGCGTTCACTAACCCTAAGCTACATTAAAAAGTTAATTGCATATCATTTACATGATTTTTCAGATTTTTGGAAGTTTTTGATTTCTTGGCGAGTTTACGTTCAGCTTGCTCGATGACTGTTTCTTGTTCTTCTTATGGTGCTTCTCGCTCTGCTCACTGTTCTTCTTCTTCTTCTTCTTCTTCTTCTTCTTCTTCTTCTTCTTCTTCTTCTTCTTCTTCTTCTTCTTCTTCTTCTTCTTCTTCTTCTTCTTCTTCTTCTTCTTCTTCTTCTTCTTCTTCTTCTTCTTCTTCTTCTTCTTCTTCTTCTTCTTCTTCTTCTTCTTCTTCTTCTTCTTCTTCTTCTTCTTCTTCTTCTTCTTCTTCTTCTTCTTCTTCTTCTTCTTCTTCTTCTTCTTCTTCTTCTTCTTCTTCTTCTTCTTCTTCTTCTTCTTCTTCTTCTTCTTCTTCTTCTTCTTCTTCTTCTTCTTCTTCTTCTTCTTCTTCTTCTTCTTCTTCTTCTTCTTCTTCTTCTTCTTCTTCTTCTTTCTTCTTCTTCTTGTTTTTGCTGCTGCTGCTTCTTTCTTTCTTTCTTTCTTTCTTTCTTTCTTTCTTTCTTTCTTTCTTTCTTTCTTTCTTTCTTTCTTTCTTTCATGACTAGGACTATCTGTGTCTTGTTTGATAGGCTACAGTAAGATTACTGGCTGTTCAACTTCAGAAATTCTCTAACACCATCAGACACATGTGGTCTCCTACACACTGAATGTAACCATGGTGTCGTGATCAACAAACAGTTATTAGAGCTAAAAAGAGTCCAGAGTGAAGAAATACACCGTTTGTGAACCATCAAACTTGACTGACGGAGTAAGACAACGTTTCAATGTACCCCAAAACCCGGAAATTTTCATGATAAACGTCCAATAAGATTAGACCTGTGAAGGATTTGACCTCGATGTATCTGATAGAGATCCAGTTCCGGTACTTAAATATACAGATGACAGGTTATTCTCTGAAGCAGTGTCAAGCGATTCGAACATTTAATTATGTCGTTAGAGAAGATGGGTAAAGATATAAATCGTGTTCTGGACTTAAAGTATAATGTCCGTTGACACAGCTACATGTCAGAAATAAACAATAAAGCCATTGAGAATGTCACGAAATGTTGAATGGCTTGCGTCCTCAATGAACAACAGTGCAGATTGCTCGAATGACGTCAGATGTATGCTTGGTTTAACTATACGGAGGTTAAATAGTATTAAGAAGCCATGCCAAAATTGTGCCAACAAATTACAGTTCTCATTTGAAGAACATGCATATTTCTTATGATGACGTCTTCATCATCTTTGTCGTTATCAGCTTCGTCGTTTTTATCTTCGTCGTTATCATAATCGTTGTCGTCATCATCGTCATCATCGTCATCATCGTCATCATCGTCATCATCATCATCATCATCATCATCATCATCATCATCATCATCTACACCTTCATCATCTTCATCATCATTCTTGTCGTCAACATCTTCTTCATCTTCATATGTGTTATCATCGTCATCATCCTTGACATGACGGTCATCATCTTTGTCATCTCAAACATCATTGTCATCATCATCATCTTTATTATCATCATCATCTTTGCCATAATCATTATCTTTGTTATCATCATAATCTTCTTATCCTCTCCTCCCACCCTCCAAACCAACGAATCGACATGCCAACTTTAAAATAACAATGTTCACAACAGGAACCTGCCGTGTTATGTGAACTATTAAAACCATTACATTGATTAGAACTGAGTGTACGTAGGTATAGGTCGTCAGTCTCCCTACCCCCCCCCCTCCCTCCCCACTTTAAGGAACGGCGACTGCGGGAACCTAACCCTCACCAGACCACGATTACATATATGTCAACATAACATCATAACCATTACACGATCTCACCCGCTGGATTAATCTTGCTACCCCCATCTGTGTTTTCTTTTTCAAATTCGGGCAGAAGTGGTGTGGCCGCTTGGAGACCAAGCGTGTGGCCGCACACGAAGATCCGAAGCGCGCGCGCGTGTGTGTGTGTGTGTGTGCGCGCGCGTGTGTGTGTGGCACAGGCATGAAAGACGAGGACACGCACCTGCACGAATGATTTGCCCGCTTTTAAACAGGTGCTATCTACATTTGTACAGGATGGTACTCAGCCAGGTGACCATCTGTCCATCCTGTCTGGGACATGGGAAACACTTTAAAGCCGTGTCTGGCTCTGAGACTGTACCTCAGAGACTGTACCTCAGAGACTGTACCTCAGAGACTGTACCTCAGAGACTACCTCAGAGACTGTACCTCAGAGACTGTACCTCAGAGACTGTACCTCAGAGACTGTACCTCAGAGACTGTATCTCAGAGACTGTTTCTCAGACACTGTTCCTCAGATACTGTTCCTCAGAGACTGTACCTCAGAGACTGTTCATCAGAGACTGTTTCTCGGAGACTGTTTCACAGAGACTGTTCCTCAGATACTGTTTCTCGGAGACTTGCTTGGAGATTGTTCCTCAAAGACTGTACCTCAGAGACTGTTCCTCAGAGACTTACTCAGAGACTGTTCCTCAGAGACTGTAAATCAGAGACTGTTCCCTAGAGACTGTTCCTCACAGCCTTACTCAGAGACTGTTCATCAGAGACTTACTCAGAGACTGTTCCTCAGAGATTCACTCAGAGACTGTTTCTCAGAGATTGTACCTCCGAGACTATCCCTCAGAGACTGTTCCTCAAAGACTTACTTGGAGATTGTACCTCGGATACCGTACCTCAGAGCTGTTTTCTCTAACTGATTGCCTGCCAAACAAAAAAGTGGTATTGACCAAACAGAAATTCAAGGCAGAAAATGGGAAGTAGGTGTGTGTGACAATAATGTTGTGAAAATGGTTAAAATTGTAGCAGATATACTGCTCTATATATCAAATTAAAGGAGACTGCACAGGAAACACGACAGTGTTAATAATTGATTAATAGGTTACAAATATTATGACAATAAAGAGAGGTTTAGTAATAACAATTTAAATCAAAGAGATGACCGTTATGACAAATGTCCCCTTACCAAGACGATATTTTGTATCCGCTGCAGATAATCCAGTTAATTTTACTGAATAATGTTAAATACACCGCTTGCCTTCAATAATATCACAAGAACTGCTCCATAACAGCAATAAAACACAATTGAAACATAATATTTTGAAGGACATAATTTTCACACAAAATGGAAAATGTCCGGGACACACTAGGTAGATTGTAATGAGAAACAATATAAACCACCATTTTCTATGTAGTTATAACTATTTTTCTTTTAAATGTAATTATTTAAGTACTACTTAAATACTTTGTGATGGGCAAAGCAAATTTAGTGGCACAAGTGTGGCCCACTAGCGCAAGCATAAGTCGGCATATGCCATCATATTATGAGGAACTTTCACTGTTAGTTTTCTTTTAAATTATGACCATCTTCTAAATAATTAACTGAATACTTCATTTGGTATTAGTTTTAGAATCTTTCACAAAGTCCTTTAAATTACAATAACTATAATATACAATTATTTAAAGCAGTAATTTTATTAAAATGTATGAGGTCCAGAACCAGAAGGTGTTGTCATTTCGAAATTCGAATCACAACAATCATTTCTAATCACAACAAACTCGTTTTATGCCAAAATAATGGATCATAGAGCCTTGTTTCACACTGGCGGAGGGAAAATCTTTCTGTGTAAATTTTAATTTACCGGGGCACTTAAAATTGCGGAAAAATAAGAGAACCGGAACATATAATGCACTATCTATGCCCAACCGATCTATCTGTTCATGGGTACCAAAACCGTTCCATTGAACGGAACTATCGGTTCACCGCAGAGAATCTTAAAGCTAATTATATTATTGGTTGTATCTTCTAGTCTGTTGTTCCCAATTAAAAAAAAAAACGCAACCAAAAGCGTGTTGTTCTGTCTTTGGTTTGTATTTATAAAGACGCCAATCCGGTGTGGGGTTTGCCATTAAGTATTTAGCATTAAGTTTACCTAGTTGGTAAACTAGCTGAATTTCGGAAGGCTATAAATGACAGGCTTATGACGATCAAATTACCCCTGATGAAAAGGAATGAAGCATGCAACAATCGTGAGTGTCTAAGCGCCAACCATGACCAATGAAGATAATGTTCAAAACAAGTTCTATGAGGACCGCACAGGTTATTAACATCTGTTCCCAAAGGAGACGACCTTATGCTCCTTGGGGACTTCAATGCCAGAGTAGGTAAGGACACTGTCTCTTGGAGTGGCATCATTGGAAAGTACGGAGTTGGAAATTGTAACGGCAATGGACTCCTCCTCCTTCAGACCTGTGCCGAACACGATCTCCTGATCACCAACACAATTTTCCGTCTTCCTACGAGAAATAGGACATCGTGGACGCACCCTCGCTCTAAACACTGGCACCTCATTGATTATGTCATCATCAGAAGGAGTGACAGACAAGTCGTTAGGGTGACAAAATCCATGTGTAGTGCCGAATGTTGGACAGACTACCGTCTAATTATTTCGAAAATAAACATACACATCAAACCACCATGGCTTCCTCAAAGGGTAAAAACACACACACACACACACACACAAAACAACAACAGCAACAACTAAATGTAACCCGCCTAAACAGCACAACAATGCAGCTGTTGTTTTAAAACATGCTGGAAGACCGCCTCAAGCCCAATGCTGCAGCTAAACAGGATGCGGAAACAGAGTGGAGAGCCCTAAAGGACAACACTGCTATGGAAATCATGGGTCCAGCACCCCCCCCCGCCCCTCATCGTTTCCCCCCCCCCACCCCCCCCACCCCCCCCCCCCCCCCACCCCCACCCGAGAGCACATAAACTGGTTTGATGAAAATTCTGAAGACATCAACAATTTGCTGGCCGAGAAACATCTTCTCTTCAAGGCATATTTGAATGACCCGAAGTCAACATAAAAAAAAAAGATGCCTTCAACCATAGTGGAAGTAAACAAAGCCATCCAGCAACTTTCCAGAGGCAAGGCGCCTGGTCCTGATTCCATCCCAGCAGAGATATACAAGGCAGGTGGGCCAGTTCTAATAAAGTTTCTTCACCAAGTCTTTACAAACATATGGGTGAACGAGACCATGCCGCAAGATTCTGAGGACGCGGCAATAGTCCACCTTTACAAACGTAAAGGAAACCGCCAATCCTGTGACAACCACCGAGTCATCCCCTTTCTCTCAATTGCATGAAAGATACTCACCAGAATTCTTCTCAATCGCCTCACGGCCCATCTCGATCAAGGTCTTCTTCCTGAGAGCCAATGTGGCTTAAGAAAAGAACGAGAAACTGTTGACATGATTTTCGCTGCAAGGCAGCTGCAAGAGAAATGTCAGGAACAGAACTGCGAAATGTTCTCCACTTTCATTGACCTTACCAATGCTTTTGATACAGTCAGCAGAGAAGGACTGTGGAAGATTATGGCAAAATATGGCTGTCCACGAAAGTTTGTCAAAATAGTGCGGCTATTTCATGATGGTATGCAGGCAAGAGTACAGGAAAATGGTGAGCTGTCTGAGCCCTTTCCTGTCACCAATGGAGTGAAGCAAGGATGTGTCCCGGCACCAATACTGCTCAGCCTCATTTTTTTTTCAGCTATGCTGACGATTGCCTTCGAGAACAATGACATTGGAATGGACATCAACTACCGCATGGGTGGAACGTTGTCCAATCTCAGAAGGCTGAAAGCTAAAACCAAAACTAGAAGCGACACCGTCAGAGAGCTGCTGTTTGCTGATGATTGCGCTCTATACGCCAACTCAGAGGCGGGCATGCAACACAATGTTTCAGCTTTCTCACATGCCTGTGCCAACTTTGGGTTCAATATCAACTTGGAAAAGACTGTAGTATGTACCAGCCAGCTCCAGGGAATAATCACACCATGCCGTATCTCAAGGTGAATGGTCATAGTCTAAGTGTTGTGGACAAATTCACCTATCTTAGCATCACCGTGTCACAAGCTGCCACAATTGATGACGAAGTGAATGCAAGAATCTCCAAGGCTGTCGCGACCTTTGGCAGACTGTACGAGAATGTGTGGGGCAGAAATGGAATAAGCCTGCAAACAAAGCTAAAAGTCTACAAAGTAGTTGTATTATTCACACTGCTATATGCTTGTGAAACCTGGACTGTTTATCAGCAACAGGCTAGGAAATTAACCCACTTCTACCCAGTCTGCCTTAGGAAGCTATTGCAGATTAAATGGCAGGACAAGATCCCGGACACTGAAGTTCTAGAAAGAGCGTCCATGCCCAGTATCCACACTCTACTAATGAAGAATCAGATCGCTTGGCTGGTCACTTAACTCGCATGCCAGATCACATTCTCCCTAAACGATTTTTTTAAGGCGAGCTGCGTTGTTTTAAACGCTCCCAAGGCGGCCAGAAGGACCGCTTTAAAGACACTGAAAATCTCATAGAAAGCTTTTGGAATGCATCTTGACACCTGGGAGGCTGCTGCCAAAGACCGAAATTCGTGGCGTACACGCAAGGGTGCGGTCATTTGTGATACAACCAGGACTGCAAAAGCTGTGAAGAAAAGGCTGGATAGAAAAACTACTGAACGTAAGCAAGCCAAGGAATCATAAACAGCCAAATTTGCCGGTGTTGATTGCCATGTTCGATGAACGATGTGATAAGATAGAACGATAATTTAAAATGTATTAACAACAGGAAATCAAGCAAGCATAAAGATAATCATTTAAGGGGAGAAAAAGCAAACAAACAACGGAAGTAATGTCATAAAGAAGTTAATAAAGAATGCCAGCAAGAGCAGCTTAAAGAGTAGTAGAAAATAGCAGCTGAAAAAAACAGAAGTAATATTACAAACGTGTGCAGAAAGAATCTACACCTTTGCTTTATTGACTACACAAAGGCTTTTGATAAAGTGAGACATGTCAACATGATAAGGATGCTTGAAGATCTACAAATTGATGGAAAAGATCTTAGACTTGTAAAAAACATATATTGGAAACAACAAGCTGCCATAAGAGTTGATAATGAAGTAAGCCAATATCAGCCTATTAAAAGGGGTGTGAGACAGGGATGTGTAATGTCTCCAGATCTGTTTTCCCTGTACAGTGAAAGTATTTTCAGAAATATTGAAGATATGGAAGGAATCAACATTGGGGGACGATGCATCAATAACATTAGATATGCAGATGATACAGTCTTGATTGCAGACAATGAACAGGACCTGCAAAATTTAGTAGATGCGGTTGTTACACACAGTGAACAACTAGGGTTAGAATTAAATTGTAAAAAGACACAGATTATGGTCGTCACTAGGAAGGACGAAATACCACAATGTAATATACAAGTAAATGGGAATATTCTTCAACAAGTGAGCAGGTACAATTATCTCGGAACAGTAATAACATCTGATGGGAGATGCCTTGAAGAGATTAGAACAAGAATCGCCATGGCAAAAGTAGCCTTTAGCAAGATGAAAAACATATTGACCAATAAAAAGATGTCAATTGAAACGAGAAAAAGAGTGTTGAGATGCTACATTGAACCTGTACTTTTGTATGGATGTGAAGCGTGGACAATGAGCAGTCAGGCTGAAAAACATCTGATGGCTGTAGAGATGTGGTTTCTGAGGAAAATGCAAAGAATACCATGGACAGCCAGAAAGACCAATGAACAAGTCCTTCAAGAAACAAATGAAGACCGTAAATTGATTAGAGAAATTAGACGTAGACAGTCAAAATTGTTTGGGCATGTTACGAGAAGAAATGGATTGGAGAATTTGGTGACAACTCGTAAAATCGAGGGGAACAGACCAAGGGGAAGACCTAGAAGCAAGTACCTGGATGGCTTGGCCTTGTGGCATGGTCGAGACAGAAACACGGAGCTGATCCACGACTCTGGTGATCGAGTGAGATGGCAGAACATGACAGCCCACGCTTACCGGCATGGCACATGATGGATGGATGGATGGTGCAGAAAGAATGTCAGAAACAAACATGCAGGAAAAGCATGCGTAAATTAACATGAACGTCGAAGAAGATACATAAGCATATAAAAAGAGCTGCTGTAACGACACAACTGACAATGAAATTCCAGCTATGGTCATTGGTTACACAGACTAACTCCGTGAGAGAGATTAAATCAACAGAGACATTCATTAGTGTATGTTACTCTTTGATGTATCAGCAAAGCTCTCGGGAATAACTGAATACCGGCGTATCGGAAACGGTACACGTGTAATCTGTTTCTGATAAAGGGGTATCGAGGCATCATGTTGATATCAACAATCGCTGAGAGCATTAGGGAACAGTGCGTGTGAAAGGTGAAAAGCAAATAGATTGATGAGTAAACAGACAGTCGCACGTTACGACCCTGATCTTTGTTAGGGGACAAATGGCGGGAAACTATGGCGTCATGAAAACGGATGACCTGTGTGTACTGTTTAATTCCTGTCCTGGCGTTGTCTTTGTATCTTACAAATATTGATATATATGCAAATAATTCTTATATGTTATAAAAGGCTTTGTGAAAGATGTTTGCTTGTCTGTGCTGTTTTGTCTGCCAGCTTTCCTGTCTTCATGTCTGTTTGTATGTCGCTCTGTCTGTCTTCTTAGCTGTTTGTTTGTCTACTTGACTGACTGACTGTCTACCAGCCTCTCTGTCATTCAGGCCATCGGTCTGTCTATATGTGTATACATCTACCTGTCTGTCTGTCTGACAGATTAAATGTCTGTCAGACCGCCTCTCCGTCTGTCTGTGAGTATGCACGTCAGTAATTCTGTCTCTCTGTATGTCTCACTGTCCCTCTATCTATATTAAGGATATACTGAGTGACTGTTTGATTTATCTCTGTCCTGTAAATTTAAGTGTCTCCATGTCTGTCTGCAAGTGTGTCTGTATATCTATCTACATGTCTGTCTTCTGTTGGTCTTCATGCATGCCTTTCTTCTTGCCTGCCTGCATACCTGTCCGTCTGACGGTAAGTTAAATAGAGTTAATTGTATAACCTTTACAGGACGTAGCAGTCAACACAAGCATTTTTGTTTGTTTGCTGTTGCGATATCTTGGCAAGTTTGCGTTCAGTAGTCTGCCATTGCTTTCTAAACGACCGGCACCCATACTATTTCGTAAAAACCAACGCACCGCGGTCTGCTTCCAAATAGAGCGCAGAAGTGTTTCGAACGCGGTTATGCGGGATCACGAACTGCGTCCGTAAAACCTTTGCCACGTAGCCCACACTGCCTGTTGGTAAGTATAACTATGCTCTTGTCACAAAGTTATGACGTAAAGAAATAGCTGTGGTTGTGTCTAGAAGATGCCAGTGTGAATGTTGTGTTGAACGACTGATCACAACTATAAATCAATATAGAATACCAGGCTGCGCACACGAGAATTTAATTAGAAACAAACACGAAGCATTCACAATCATCAGGAAAAACTTACGTAGGCACAATATACAGTGGTACCTCGGGTTACGAACTTAATTCGTTCCAGAACTCGGTTCTTAACCCGAAACGTTCGGAACCGGAAATATTGAAATCAATGAAATAAAGACAATCCGTTTCAAGATGAAAGAATCGTTCTTTCTTATTAACATCCGGTTGTGTACCTGACAAAACGCAAAGAATACGTGTACTTCACGTTTTAAATAATGAGAAAGAAAACAACCAAACGAATTAAATATTAAAAAAAAAAAAAAAAGAGATTTAGTCTATCTTTATTACATAGAAAACGATCATGGGAAATTTTTCACTTTCTCTGTTATTCTGAATCATTAGTTTCAGGAGTATCTTGTCGCTGTTTCTTGGCAGCCGACTGGGAATCTTTCGGCACCAAGAAACTATCAAGGGAAATTTGTCGCTTCCTTTGCTGGAGAATCTTTCTGAAGTGGGCCATCGTGTTATCATTCATCACATATAGGGGCATTGGGCTTGTTAGCAACAAGTTTGTTTGGATGATGGTTCACATTGAAGTCTTCGACGTCTGCCCACTTGCTGCAAATTTCTTTAATCCTGGCAGTTGAAACGGTCACTGACTCCTCATCATCGGACGACTGCTCCTCTTTTAATGTCGTAATCTCTTCATTCTGAAGATCCACAAGCTCATCTGTAGTACTGTTTATGCTGTGCGCGATCGTTTGTCTCCAATCTTGCTCTCTCTCTCTCGCTCACCTTCGTTCGTAACCCGAGGCACTGTTCGTTACCCGAGACATAACATTTTCGTAGTTGTTGTTCGTAACCTGAATTGTTCGTGACCTGAGGCGTTCGTAACCCGAGGTACTACTGTACTTCTATTTCACACAATAAGGTACTGCCACCACACGACAGCTGTTTACTGGCCTTACGCACTTCACTGTTCTCAACTCTTCTCCACTCTACTGGGCCAGACCTCAGTTCTCCACTGTCTGCCAAGGACTCCGACTGCCTGCTCTAGCTCAGTCCCAACCTACCTGACTCAAAATCTCAGGCAGAGTTCTTCCTAACTCCGCCACAACAAAAAACTAAATCCCCCTCACTTGCCCAGCATTGTGTCTTTATTCACTATTCCCATACCTCCCAGAAAACATCATTTAACCCTTTTAACCCCAATTATCAGTTCCCTTGAAAATTACCATTATAATTTTCCTTTGCTTCTTCACACGATTCACCTCCCCACCAGTGATTTTAATCTAGACAAGTACGTGATATCCTCACCAGTTGTTTCGGGTTTCTCACATTAGCATGACGATTTATATTGATGTGTCCGTGCCTAAACCCTCACCTAGTCTGGGACTATCCCAGTTTGTTGAAGATTGTGATTAACCCTCTTGGCCTCACATCTGCATTTTCTTTTCTGACGCAGTTAGCCTTGCTAGTATTATAACAATTTTCACTCATCCGTTCACCCCCGAATTTGCATAAACATACGCACGTTAAATGTTTGTTTACCTTCTATCTGTCTTAGTTAGTTAGTCGCAGTTCCAACTTCACGGCAGTGGGTTGTCCCCATATTGCTCCGTTCCTGTACCAGTGAATATCACAAAATGTTCCTCACTGCCCTATGTGAACAATGGAATAGACAGGAGTGTCGGCAAGCCAACAGCCCGCACAGGTACACTGTGCATAATGCCACCACCAGAATGCCAACACAAAAGTCCTCCACGAAAAATACAGTTCATCATCGATGAAAACGGCAGTCACCAGAAAGACTTCATTGACCGGGGTTTTATCCCATATGGCTCGGTCTTTTTCTGCAGGGCGACCCACCGAAAGCGCCGCACAAAGCACGAACTCCGTAGCTACAGCGACGACTATCTATCTATCTATCTGCCAGCTCCGTGGCCAAGGCGTTACAGACGCAGTTAGTGGCCACACATACCGCTTTCGAAAAGCAGCTGCTGGCGATTTGGCAACAGACCGCCTTGCATTGTTTTTTTTTAATGAAATGGTAGGGTGCCAGTCGTTCAGAAAGTAATGGCAAACTACAGAACGTAAACTTGCCAAGAGATCATCATCAACCATATAATGCTGGGGTTGACTGTGACGTCCTGTAAAGAATATGCAACTAATTTAACTGTATATGTCTATCGGACAATCTGCATGTCTTCCATTTCGACGAATCCATTATTACTTAGAACATGTGCCTGTAATCCAAGCAGGAAGTTGGGAGTTTCCAATTATGAACCAGCTATAACACATTCACAGAGAGAGTTATTTTTCGAACAACCAACCCTTAATAGAATATATGCATCCGGTCTGTGTTTACTCCGGTTTGGTTCATTATGTCATTCGCAGTACAGCCAGCGTATGCCTTGAGAGTTACATCCCAGCTATGAACGGTGAGGGTTCGATCCCTGCGTTTCCAGTTCGTGATCAGAGGAAAAGACTGGCGAAGTACAGGGTGTATTTTTAATGACTGGTGCAGTGTTTGAAAATATTGCCGGTCCAAGTTTGAATTCACCCTAATTCTTTTTTTTTTTGGGGTGGTAATGCTGTAAAAAGACACGCGGCATGATGGATACGTTCATCATCATCATCATCATCATCGCCATCATCATCATCATCGTCATCATCATCATCATCATCATCATCATCATCATCATCATCATCATCATCATCAAGTGTCACGCCAACTGGCGTAGGCGTTCATGTCCCTCCACAGATCTCGGTCTTTGGTGTTCTGGATAAACTCTGCCGCTGATCTTCCTCCATGCCACTGTCTGTCGATTAGCATCATTTCTCTTGGTCGACCTCTGTCTCTCCTCCCCTTGATCTTTCCAGTCGTCACGATGTTCTCCTCTCTTTTCATCATATGACCAAAGAAAGCTGTTCGTCTCTTTCTTGTTGTTGTATATAATGTTTTAGTTTCATTAGCCTCCTTCAGGCAATCGTTGTTAGTTACTCTGGCAGCCCAAGAAATTTGCAATGTTCGTCTCAGGAACCACATCTCTGTTTCTTCCAAGTTCTTCCTAATTTGTTCATTTATATTCCAAGATTTACTGCCATACAGCAAAACAACATGTATTTACCATTTCTATTTATAAGTGGTTTGTTTGGTTTTCTTCGCATATCCTTTATAAGACATTGCAGTCAACACCAGCATTTTTCAGCTGCTGTTGATGTGTTGGCAAGTTTTACGTTTAGTAGTTTGCCATTACTTTCTGAACGACCGGCTCACATACCCCCGTAAGTAACCAACGCGACGAGATCCCCTGTCGAATCTAGCGCAGCTGTGTTTCGTAAGAAAGTATACGGGATTATGGACAGCGTCCTTAAATTCTACGCCAGGGAGACCGGCATTTATAGGTTAGGAAAGACTGTTGTGTACACCAGTCTTCATCAATCATCAATCAGGTGCCGCCTCCACAATAAAGGTTGGCTGCAATGGATCTCCTACACTCTCTCCTTGATTGTAAATTCTCTCATGTTGCTGTTCGCACATCTCTTGATACAGGTTCCGCGGAAAAGCGGTTACGGATGTGTCACAAAATAAAACACCGCGTTTGACCAGCTGATTACTATAAGAGGATTTCTGATTAAACGGACGATCTGCTAAGCGACAATTGTTTCAACTAATACAGAGAAAACATTCATAATTGTGGCTGCACGTGTTCCCAAACAGGTCGGGCATAAATAACAGCTGTACTTGTACATCTGGTCAGCAAAAATAGGAACATTCGGAAGTGAGATGTATGCATACATCGCTTTGACAGTTTATCAACAGTCAGAGACAACCGGAATTGGCAGCTAGGGACAGGAAACAGTCCGTCTGTCAATTACAGTTTCCCGACATCAAACAGAAATGGCAGCGGTGATTGTCACCAGTCGACAGAAGATTGACGGCTGGTTATTGGCAACTGTTTTTGGGAGTATACAGGAACTCGCTGGCTTGTTTTGGGAATCTAAACAACTGATGACAACTCTGACATTGATGGAGCCAGGGAAAATAGATTCTTGACAATGGATGATATGCCCAAATAACACCTGCAGGACATCAACCATGTCACGTGACCAATTTTAGAGGTTTGCCAGAAAACCATGATTGGAGAGGAGAGTTGAACTCAAACCTTGGATTTTAGCGGACGTGCTTCGGCAATGCGGTTCTATTGGAATAATGTCTACCGTGTGCTTATTAGTGGATTTAATGGTTCACGTGCCTGTCATGGCAATTTGTAGATGTGATTTGTTAGACTGCAGTGTTGCCTAAGGTAGTATACTATGTAATTAGTCCTAATTAATTTAGGCGGTAGCATGGTGAAAACTAGAGTAGTGAAGTGATATTGGCTCTGCTAGGGTGAATAGAATACTGAGGTTGCCCTCTGTTTATTGGTCTTTCCTTATCATAGCCTGATTCGGACGTAGGTGAGAAGCTATAAGGCTCTCTGACAGAGTAGTTAGCTGTAAAATAACAGAGCAGGGTAATAAGCTTACACCCAGCCGGTAGGATCAGTGACTAGTGCTCTCACATGATGTGTTGGTTTTCCCACAGGTTCCCCACCAGTTACTAGGAAACTCAACACTGGTTTTGAAGACGTGCACTCCAATTGGACGACCACCAGTTGGACTCTAAAATGATTCTTACGGAAAAGGAATAACGTCCGAGAAGAAAGATGGTATATGTTTACGCTGGACTCATACTCAGAAGGGTTCACCATGGCATGGCCCAGAAGAGCCAGCCAATATAACGACTCCTGCGTGGTATGGTTCACATAGGATGGGTGATGATTGTTGATATATCACACATCAGACAAACATTGTTTAAGGAACGAGAACATTAACGGATAAGTCACATCGTGTGCTAGATTCCAGTGTAATATTACATATGACATATACTTGAACCTATATGAACACTAGTTAGGATCAAGTGTAGAAACATTAACAGTAAAACCTAAATACACTACAAAGGATTTGTGCATTCTTTAGGACCGATAGGAACTTACAAAGTTAGTTTGCAACCAGTCCGTAATCAATCTGTACTTACAAACAGTATCTATTTCGGATGATCATGAAGATGGATTACCAGGTGGCTACAGATGACAGTCAGTATCCGGCAAGAGGGTTTCGACACTGGGTGAGGTGCACTGGTTATGATTTAATGTGCTGTGGTGTGCCCTTGCAATGAAGAAACTATGCTATTATCTGAAAGTCCGATCATACACACATTATAGAACACATCACACATTTTCTTTGCATACACGCCTTACGTACATTACACATTTTTCTTTTAATAAATTAATCTTTATTAATTTTTAGAAGCAAGAGTTGTTGAATATGTTGCGTTGGGGAAGTATGAGAGGGGGGCATAGTACGACAGTGAGGGAGTGATAGGGAAAGGTGTCCATAGACTGATGGAGTATGTTGGACGGAAGCTGGTGGATTCTCCAAGATATTGATAAGGGAAAAAATATTATAATGTGGGTGTTGACTCTCCTCACTTCAGGGACGACACTTTAAAGGAGGACACGACAGGATGCAGCTCGTGATCCTGCATACCTGCGTTCAAAACACAGCTGCTCGCGATTTGGAAGTAGATCGTATTGCGTTGATTTTGTTACAAAATGGTAAAAAAAAATGCCGGTCATTCAGAAAGGAATGGCAAACAACCGAACGTAATCTTGCCAAGAGATCGCAACAGCAAATAAAAAAAAAAATGCTGGTGTTAACTGCAACACCCTGTAAAGGATATGCAACTAACTTTGACATCTCTGCAGGTTATCTTCACACTTGTATCGTTGTCTACCTCTTGCTCGGTTGCATTCAACCTTAACCTCCAGTATGGTTTTTATAAGACCGTTATGTGTTTTGACGTGGACGAAATATTTCATCTGCCTCTTTCTGTGTCTTTCATCAACTCCTCTTCTTCTGCTGCGTTCGTCCGGAATGTTGTTTTAGAAGTAATTGCATTGTGCCTGTTTACAGCAGAGCTGCGATTTTTGAACCTTTCGGTCGACATCTTCGGGCCTGGCTACCTTTCCTTTTTCTTTTCGTTCCTCGTTTCTCTAGAACATCTGTATTTGATTGTTTTTCACCCAATCTTACCAGGGATTGAACACGCGCCTTATGGTGTGTGAGGAGCAGGAGCGGACTTATCGAGCATTAAATAACAACGTATACTGGCAAAAGTGAATTGCAGGGGGACAAGGTCCTCAGTGGCTAGGTATTTCAGCCTTGTCGCTTATGCTCAGAAGGTCGTGGGGTCGATTTCTGAGTCATTCGGTGCAGACTGAGACTAAATTAACACCGACCATCATTAGCGGCAGTTACTCTTTGATGTCCGGATAAATCTCCAAGGAATAACTGAATACCGGAAGATCGGAAACTGTACTTGCGTAATCTGTTTCTGATGAAGAGGCGTCGAGTCATCTCAACAATCGCAGAGAGCATGAAAGAATAACGCGTGTGAAAGGTGAAAAGAAATATATTGATGAGTAAACAGACAGTCGCACGTTGCGACCCTGATCTTTGTTAGGGGACAAATGACGGGAAAATATAGCGTCTTGAAAAACCATGACCCGAGGGTACTGTTTAATTCTTCTTTTCACATTGTATATGTATCTTTTGAAAATATTGTGTAATACATAAATAATTGTTATACTTCATATACACGATATGTGAAAGAATTTACGAGTTTTTTCTTTCTGTATGCATGTCTGCATTTCTGTCTGTGTGTATCACTGTGTCTGCCTATCTTTTTGTCTGTCCTGGTAACATATTGTCTTTCGATCACTTTGTTATCCTGTCCATCGGTGTCTAGCTGTCTAAATATGTGTCTGTCTGTCTGTGTGCCTGTCTGTATATGTGTCTATCTGTCTGCCTGATTAAACGTCGATCTGTCTGTATTTGCGTCTATAGTCTGTCAGTACACCTGACAGACTAAAACTAAAGGTCTCTCTGCCTGTATGTCTATATATGTATTTGTCTGTCTGGATATCTGACAGATTAAATGCCTGTTTGACTCTCTCTCTCTCTCTCTCTCTCTCTCTCTCTCTATCTCTCTCTCTCTCTCTCTCTATCTCTATCTCTCTCTCTCTCTCTCTCTCTCTCTCTCTCTATTCCTCTCTCTCTCTCTCTCCCTCTCTCTCTGTCTTCCTCTCTCTCTTTGCCTTTCTGAAACTTTGAGTGCGTAAATGACATAATGGATGTCTGCCTGGCTGTATTCCCTCCCCCCCCCCCCCCCCATCTTACCACTGCTTACTGTCTTACTGTCTGTTTTGTGTGTGTGTGTGTGTGTGTAATTGTGAAAGAGTATATATATATATATATATATATATATATATATATATATATATATATATATATATATATATATGAGAGGGAGTGTGTATTTGAGTGGGTGCATAACTGTGAGAGTTTGTGTTAATGGTTAGTTAGTTAGTTAGTTAGTTAGTTAGTAAGTCGCGGTTCCAACTTCACAGCAACGGGTCGTCCCCATTATGCTCCGTTCCTGTGCCAGTGAATATCACACAAAAGGCCTCCCACTGCCCAATGTGAAAAAGACAGGAGTTTCGACAAACAACAGCCCGCACAGATACACTGTGCATGATGCCGCCGCCAGAATGTCAACACAATAGTCCCCCACGAAACATCAAGTTCATCTCTGATGGAATCGGCTGTCATTTTCCCATCTGGATGTTTCCTAGATGTTCACCCACACAGTACACGAAAATACAGTTCATCGTCGACGGCAGTGGCAGTCAACCAGAATCCCAGCAGCCATTTCTGCATAAGGTAAAAACCGGTCAACTGTAGGACATAGCCAGCTGCCATCGCTCCGAACATGCAGTCACGTTCCAAAATACCTCGGGCAGATTCAGAAGCATTTCACACGAAACTCACAGCTCACAGTGCCGCGCCACGCACTCACTCAGTAGCAGGGCGACGGAACCATGAAGCCTCCTTAGTCGCCTCTCACGACATGCGTGGTAGGCTACAGTATTGCTATTCTTTGCTTCCCTTATTGCCCCGGCAACACACGGGTGTAATGATGTAAAGTATGTATGCAGGTATATGCATGTATGTGTTATGAATGTGCATGTATACGTGTGTCTGTCTGCCTGCCTGTCTCAGAACATTGTAATATGCAGTGTTTATGTTTACAACATTCATTTGACAATGTAACATGCACAATTTATGAACGAAGGATGGGTGTTTGGAAGGGCCGAATGTAAGACGGGCCTGCATGGCCAATTTGTGACCCTTGAAAATAAAGTTCGTTCGTTTATTCGTTCGTTCGTTCTGCCTGTCTGTCCCTCTGTCTGTCTGTCCTTCCGTCCCTTCGTCCGTCTCTCCGTCTGTCTATCTGTCTGGTTGTATGTCTTTCTATCGTTCTGACCATCATCTGTCTGTTTGTCTGTCTGTCTATATCTCTGTCTGTCCGTCCATCCGTCCGTCCGTCTCCTCACACTTGTTCTCGTCCCACCCTTCCTGCATTGCCTTATCTCAAGACTTCATTCAATAATACCACTAATGCCCTGCTGTAGAAAACGATCAATACAAGTTCTAGATCCCCTCTATTAAGGTCGTGTTCACATCTACGTCCCTGCTCCACGCTTCTAATGACGTCTTACCGCCTCTGACATAGGCTGTCACATATTATCGATTTCCAGACAACTGTAGTCGAAGTTTGATCTTGTTCGGTCATTTACAATCGCGTGGTGGATACTTTCCTTATGAAATCCCGTTGAGAGGATCGCACTGGAGAGCACTATTTTAAATTGTTGTGTGTATTCTAGTTGTATCAGCATTTTCACCACCATCATCATCTTCCACTCTTGCCGTCAAGGGTGGAATTGTTGGCGATCCAGCATTCAATTGGTGGCACTGTATAGTGTCATTCCGTGCGACTGTACAATGTCTTTGATATCGTCAATTCATATTCTTCTCGGGCGTCGTCTTGCTCTCGTAGAAGATCTTCTTTGCTGTAGCGCCAGTGCTGGTAGTTGATGGTGTTGCATTCAAACGAGATGACCGATCCATTTGATCTTATTCCTAATGTACTAATTGGTTGTTGTTGCCACATGCTGTCTTCGTCTTCTGTCCTTTTAATCCTATTTGAGCACAGGCTTTCAGCCAATTCGCGCGAGGCAATCCTATCTGTTACAATCTAATGCGGTTCTATCAATGTTCTAATAATTTTAATAGTCATCATCATCATCATCATCATCATCATCATCATCATCATCATCATCATCATCATCATCATCTTCCACTTCTGCCGTCAAGCGTCGTGGGGAGGAATAATTTGCGTTCCAGCGCCCGGTGGGCGGAACTGGATAGTGTCATTCCGTGTGGTTGTACAAGGTCTCTGATGTCGCCAATCCATTTTCTTCTTTGGTGTCCTCGTGGTCTCGTAGCAGATGATCTTTGATGTAAGGCCCGTGATGGTAGTTTCTGATGTTGCATTCTAACGACATGGCCAAACCACTTGATCTTATGTCTGTAATTCTCTACTTCGTGTGTTTTAGGTTTCTCACAATTTCATTATAAAAGAGCAAGTCAAATGGTTGGGCCACAGAACTAGGCTACCAACCGACATATACCACAACACATCAAGCAATGATCTACAGACCAAATAGAACCAGAAGAAGAAGAAGGCGACCATGTAAACGATGAACTGGGGTAATAACAGAGTCCATGGAGATCTCGATATTTGAAGCCCATAAACCGGCACTCTTCCGCTGTTTATTCTTCACCTCGACACCGCAAGGTACAAGAGGAACACGATAGATGAGATGATGAGACTATTTCTTTTCCCTATAGACTTTCAGAGAAAGGAGTTTCTAATGTTAACATTAGTAAATGTTCTGATCATGTATAGTATCCACCATCACCTTCTATTTCCCATCTCTTGATTAGACTCAATGTGTTTACTTCTCTCCATGTGCTCCGCATTAGTGATTCTGTCATACCATTGTACTCCGTCTATTCTACGCTGGCTCTAGCTATTGGATGTTTGTAGTTTATTTATAATTGACATCACTCTCTACATTTCTGAGCCACATAGCAGTGCATATGTGATGTTCATCATCATCATCATGTGCCATGCCGATAAGCGTGGACGATCTTGTTTTTCCATCTCACACGATCACCAGAGTTGTGGATCAGCTCTGTGTTCTTGTCTCGACCATACCACATGGCCAGGCCATCCATATATTTACTTCTTTGACTTCCCCTTATTCTTTTCCCCTCAATCTTGGCCGTTGTCATCAAATTCTCTAATTTACTTCTTCTCTTAACGTGTCCAAAAATTGTTTGTTTGTAGTTTGGGAGTTTGGAAGGGCCGACTGTAAGACGGGCCTGCGTGCCCAATTTGTGACCCCTTGAAAATAAAGTTTGTTCGTTTGTTCGTTCGTTCGTTCTATCTGTCTGTCCCTCTGTATGTCTGTCCTTCCGTCCCTTCGTCCGTCTCTCCGCCTGTCTATCTGTCTGGTTGTAGGTCTTTCTATTGCTTGTACTTTTTCCCATAACATGTCCAAAAATTTTGAATGTTTACGTCTAATTTCTCTAATCAGTTTACGGTTTCCATGTGCTTCTTGTAGAACTTGGTTCATTGGTTTTTATTTATTGTCTATCTTCTTCATTGCCCAGGACCTATATTAGCCTAATCGTCCTGTCGATTGTATCCTACCTACCTCTATGAGTGATTCAAACACATGACTGCCTAGTTTGTGCCAAGCGTGCTAGCCAGTGAGTCACCACGGCTTCCAAACAAGTACACGTTGGTGCTCAATTTACCGGTTTACCAGGGAAGAGCATCTTCTCCATTGCACCTGGTTTTATCCCATATGGATCGATCTCTATCTACAGAACGGCTTGCCGAAAGCGTCGAAGTTCCAGCGACGATCTACCAGGAGTCTCAGAGAAAATTGCATTCTTGAACCGAGCGACGAAGCCCGGAATTGAACTCACAACCTTCGGAGTGCACGGCAGCCGGCCTAACCACTTCTTCACGGAGACTCCCACTAGGGGAGAGAGGGAGAATAGATCATCTAAATCTTTAATTGTCCTTCTCTATTTACAATGAGTTGCAGCGAAGACCTTATGTCCGCAGGCGAGATATAGCACTCGGCTGGCAAACATATCTATTGAATACACAATAAACAAATATCATATTTCTCATTTTGATGCTATATTCAAGAACGCACAGCTATATTGGGCATCCAACAAAATGTCAAGAATTCCAATATGGAATATGTGGATATTTCTGTAACATAATTATTACTTACAATTTTAGAATGCTGTGAATAGAATGCCAGTTGTAATTTCCGTGATGTGTTCAATAGAATGTCACTGATGTCGTGTCTTTGCGCTATCAATATGGTAACTTGTTCAGTCTCAGATAATTATTATTTCGGGGCTTCAAATGAAAAGCTTAAATGTTGTGTATGTGTGTGTGTGTATGTGTGTGTGTGCGTGTGTGTGTGTGTGTGCGCGCGCGCGCGCGTGTGTGTGTGTGTGTGTGTGTGTGAATATGTTCTTGAAAAAAAAATGTCAAGAACAAATGCGTCATTTTTCAAAGTAATCTTCACAGCATTCAATGCACGTCCTCCAGCGCCGATAAAGTGCTTGGATTTCTGTTGAAACATCGACTCTAGGGTCACTACCATGTGGCCTTGACCCGATCAGTCTGTAACAGAAGTCACGCCGGTTTGAAACTACCTATATCACACACACACGCACACACACACACACACACACACACACTTGCTGGGCTGACAAGCATGCATCAACATACTGGACCCTCATTAGCCGATGAATTTATATAGGTTTCACCCCTTCACTGATTGAAAAAAAACGGATAACTATTTGCTGCTCATCTTTGGTGCTTGTCAAATGTGGGGCGGCCATCTTTAAAGTGTCCTCATTCTGTCACCGCGTTCCTCTGCACCGGGATGTCACATGCTTAACACGATTGACATCCTTAACAACAATATTGACTGGCTACAAAACAACGGCATGGTAATTGCAATTTCTCTCACACTTTTATTAAAGTTTGCATTTGAAGCCCCGTCGTATGTGGAGTGGTGGTGGTGGTGGAAGGGGGGGGGGGGGGGGGGAATGGACCCGCAAGTAAAAAAAAAGGTAGGGGAGAGAGGGCAAGAGGTTACGGTGTCCATCTCAGGTTTAGAAGGCACCAAGTTCAGGATCCATTCTTATTTATAATAGCACGAATCAATCTGATTTCGTGGGTAGTTAAACTGGATACTTAAACGTTTCGGATAAGTGCAAAAGAAAAAAAGAAAAAAAAAAAAAAAAAAACAGGAGGCCGCGTATGTGTTTCTTGCACGTTAAAAATAAAATGGCAACTGGAAATCTCAGAGTTGGCCATTTGGTCGCTTCCGCTTCTTCTTCTCTTGCCCTACTGCTTTTGCCGCAAAAGAGTCGCAGAGAGGAGGTTGATGTAATTTTAGTTACCGCTTGTCTTGTTGCTTGTGCTAATGTCACATCTGTTTTCTTCAATGTCTTTATTATCCATCTAACCAACTCTTTCGGGGACGTCCTCTCACCTTGTATGCCGATGTTTTCACGTAGAACGCTGTAGCCACTGGTTGATCTTGTTCCATTCTAATAACATGTACAAACCATTACATTCGTTGCTTTTCTATAGTCAATATAATCGGTTCATAGTTCAGTTTCTCATTTGTCTTTCTATCTTTTCTCGTTTATTTTTTTTTTTTCCAGCATCGTTTTGTATGTACCCCATCTCACATGATGTGATTTTACGTCCATTTGTTCTAGGACTGTAAGAATAAGGTCGCTTCCCTGGAACAATTGTCAGACTGCACTAGCGTCTCGGTAACACCCGATAACCATTGTGGACATTCTCAGTGACGCCTGAGACTCGCCGCTTGAAGCAGGCAACGGCTTGTGGAATGGTACCATATCTTCACGTCGTACCATAGATCTTCTTCTTCTTCAGCGTTCCGAGCCATTGAGGTTCTTTACTGCAGATTCAATCCGTCTCCATTCGTCTCTTTGGTTGACCTTCTCTTGCCAGTCGTTGATTCCAAGTGGTACCATAGATACAAGAGTGAATCCAAATGTTTCAAAAAAAAATTAGTTGACAATTCAGGGAGTCGCAATCAAGCTCAGAAGTTTTGGCATTTTTGATTTTCTAGGTATCTTTACGTTATGTTACGTTAATGCAGACAATGAGAAGGATCTGCAACAATTAGTAGATGAGGTTGTTGCACACAGTGAACAACTGGAGTTAGAAATAAATTGTAAAATGATCCAGATTATGGTCGTCACTAGGAAGAACGAAATACCACAATGTAATATACAAGTAAATATGAATATTCTTCAACAAGTGAATCGGTACAATTATCTCGGAACAGTCATAACATCTGATGGGAGATGACTTGAAGAGATTAGAATAAGAATCGCGATGGCGAAAGTAGCCTTTAGCAAGATGAAAAACATACTGACCAATAAAAAGAGGTCAATAAAAACGAGAAAAAGAGTGTTGAGGTGCTACATAGAGCCTGTTCTTTTGTATGGATGTGAAACTTGGACAATGTGCAGTCAAGCTGAAAAACATCTCATGGTTGCAGAAATGTGGTTTCTGAGGAAAATACAAAGAATACCATGGACAGACAGAAAAACAAATGACCAAGTACAACAGGAGACAAATCAAAATTGTAAACTGATTAGAGAAATTAGACGTAGACAGTCAACATTTTTGGACATGTTTTGAGAAGAAATGGATTGGAGAACTTAGTGAGAACTGGCAAGATCGAGGGGAACAGACGAAGGGGAAGACCTAGAAGTAAATACCTGGATGGCTTGGCCATATGGCATGGTCGAGACAGGAACACTGATCTTATCCACGACTCTGGTGATCGAGTAAAATGGCGAGTCATGACCGCTCACGCTTTCCGGCATGGCACATGATTGATTGATTGATTACGTTATGTAGTTTGCCATTGCTTTCTAAACGGCCGACACTCATAACATTGTTAAAATTAACGCAATGCAGATTGATTCGAAATCGCTTGCAACTGATTTCGAATGCAGTATGCGGGATTGGGAAATGCGTTCCCTACCCCTTGGCCACATACATCGGATTGAAAACAAATAAGCAAACAAACAACTCACACAATAGCCTTGAATTGCTTGTTTCATTTTGCCTAGGAACAGGAAGAAAAAGGGGGACGACGGGTATGCTTTCTGCATTGTTTTTTTTTCTTAATGAGAAATAGGCAGCATTCGATGAATGTGTTCTCCCTGAGATACTGGTGTGTTGGGAATCGAGCAGGCGGACAGCTTGACCGGGTCTGCACCTCTGGGTAGGGTATTGGTGCATGATAAGGCAGACGTGGCCGGCCCTTTAGGATAGTATGTATAGTGCGGAAGAACAGATAAACCATCACAGCTTGTAGAGGTTGGTGCGGCAGGGAATATGGCCGAAACCCAGAACTCAGAGGGAAAGGGGGTTATCTTATGGGAGACCGATGTTCGAATCCTCGGTAAAGTCATGGATTTTTTTTTTTTTTTTTATGTCGGGAGGAAAAAAAAACGAAAACCCTAACCTGCGCAGTTCGAGGTGTTTGCACTAGCCATGCGGCCGTAATACCTCGGGCTCAAAACCCTCCTGACTTACATCGCGTAGAACCAAAGACAGTAATGCTTTTTAAAAATGTGTTGATTGAAAAGGACAGACGGACAAATAATCACAGTATAACTGCTACCATTAGTATTGGGACTGATGTTTTATTATGGGAAATGAATGCCTATTGGAATGTCGCGAGTGCTGTGATTACAGCTATTGACTCAACTCAACTGAAGCAAATAAACACGCTACAGAGTCGCCCTGAAGTGCTAATTTGTCTGGGATCAAGACCATCATCAAAACCAAGACTGTTTCATTACAACCTTACAGTTTCACTCAATATAGAAAGTGTTAGCCTGTGTACTTAACGACTCTGTCGATTGTCATATTTACATAAACTTACATAGTTTCTCAATACACATTCTATGTGTATTTTGTTATATTTACTTTTGTCGGTAGAATTGTCAAAAATTAGCGAGTCTGTAAGAAAGGACGCCCCCTGTCCATATGATCACAATGTCTCTACTGATCTGAATAAAACTGGGCTATATTTGCTTTTGTAGGTCGAACTGTCAAAAATTAACCACAGTCTGTGAGAAAGGACGCCCCCGGCCCGTATGATTATAATGTGTCTAATGATCTTTAATTCTTTCCTCATACTTATACATCTGTTAATTGATTTATTATGCTCATAGGTGGCATCACCCCGTAGCCTGGTGTGTACAGTTCCCAAGCAAAGGAGTATTTCATTATATTCATCAATAAGAAAGACAAACAGCTTGTAATTGCCGTGAGGTGTTCTATAGAATGTGGCTGATTTCGTGTCTTTGTACCATCAACACTGTAAGCCGTTCAGTCTCAGTCGATATGATATGATACGATATGATACGATATGATACAATTTAAAATGATACGATGTGATAGGATAGGATATGATACTACACGATACGATATGATAAGATACGATATGATACGATATGGTACGATACGAAACGATGTGATAAGTGCTCTGACCGACACTCAAAGAAAGGCCTGAAATGACTATTATATGAAGCCGCATTCGGCCAATTCTGTGGGTGAAGTGGTCAGTCTCACGCCGGACGCCTTTATTTTGGAAAAAAAAAAAAAAACTTCTTATGGTGCCATTTTAGAATAGGTGGTCCTGAGAGTGTGGGTCAATTTATAAACATCCGAATTCATGCTGCAGATCTAAGCCACTGCCATCTGGTCGACAGGCGTGTGTCTTGCCACTACACCACCGAGGCTCCCTTTGGCAGAAATGATATGATATAATAAGTTACTCAGTACTCCAAGGGAAGGAGAGATTTGACTATAATATTATTTTAACAATTATCTGGACGTGAGGGAGATACTATCTTAATTTAAAGATACTTCTATCTTTCTGCACTCACGTAAAAGATCGATATCGTAAACTTTACCCCACTGTGAAATCTAGGTTAACTACAGCGTGAGTGATAATCGATTACTCATCTGGTATAGTTTCTACCGGAAGGTTAACGAGTGTAAAGCATATAGTTTGTATGAATGAGATTTTCAGCATAAAATAAGCGTAAAGCATACAGATTGTTTGAATAAGACTGTCAGTATAGAATAAGTCTAGGGCATACAGTTTGTATGAAAGAGATTGTCAGCATAGAATAAGTGTAGGGCATACAGTTTGTATAAATGAGATTGTAAGCATATAATAAGTGTAGGGCATACAGTTTGTATAAATAAGATTTTCAGCACAGAATACGTCCAGGGCATACTGTTTGTATAAATGAGATTGTCAGCACAGAATATGTGTAGGGCATAAAGTTTGTATGAATGAGATTGACAGTATAGAATAAGTGTTAAGCGTATAGTTTGCATGAAAGAGATTGTCAATATAGAATAAGTCTCGGGCATACAGTTTGTAGGAATGAGATTGTCAGTATAGAATATGTCTAGGGCAATTTGTATGTAATGTTGAATGTTGAAAGGGTGTAAAGCGTGTATTGTAAGAATATAATGTTGAATATAGAAAGGATGTAAAGAAGGATTGTAATTCAATGTTGAACATAGCATGTATGTAAACCGTGTATTGTATGAATTCAATGTTGAACAAAGCGTGTATTGTGAGAATGAGATGTGTAGTATAGAATGGGTTTAGAGCATATCTTGTTTAAATTAGAATGGATATAAAGCTTGTATGATATGAACCGCGTAGACCATAACATGTAATAGTAAAACAAGAGTAAATATAATAAATAATCGTTGTAGTAGTAGTAGTAGTAGTAGCAGCAGCAGCAGCAGCAACAGCAGCAGCAGCAGCAGTAGCAGCAGCAGCAGTAGTAGTAGTAGTAGTAGTAGTAGTAATAGTAGTAGTAGTAGTAGTAGTAGTAGTAGTAGTAGTAGTAGTAGTAGTAGTAGTAGTAGTAGTAGTAGTAGTAGTAGTAGTAGTAGTATCGATGTATACGATTGCTGGCCTCCCATTACTGTTCTCCCATTCATCCGTTGACAGCACGCTATTTAATGTGGTCCTTCTCCCCTCATGATCTCATTACCACTAGCCACGAGCTGACCTTCTCCTATGTTCCACAGACAGCAACTTTGTTCTCGGCAATGCACAAGCCCACGGCTGGCCAATCGTCTACTGCTCCGACGGATTCTGTGAACTCACGGGATTCTGCAGGGCCCACGTCATGGCCAAAGGATCCCACTGCAAGTTCCTCTACGGGCCGGAGACATCTGAAGCTGAGATCGCCAAGATCATGGGGGCTCTGGAGGATAAGATAGAACTGAAGACAGAGTTGCAGCTCTATCGCAAAAATGGTGAGTCTGTCAATTTTAACTGATAACTTGCCATTGGATGATTAACAGTCTTAAGCGACTTTCAGTATATGCCAATGGCTTACATACAGTAGTTTTCCTTATGCAACCACATTTAATTTCATATATAATTCACCATGTCTGCTACAATATTACAAACGTTTAAGTCATAATAGTGACACACCCAACTTCCCATTTTCCCCCATGCATTTTTATTTGATCCACCCTACGTGTTTGATCTACCCTACTTGCTTGATCTACTCTACTTATTTAATCGATCCTACTTGCTTGATCCACCCTACTTGTTCAACCCACTCTATTTGTTAGATCAACCCTACTTGTTTGATCCACCCAAGTTGTTTAACCCACTCTACTTGTTTGATCCACCCTACTTATCCACACTGAATCTGTTAAACACGGAAGCAAAAAAAAACAACAATATATTGCACTACTTATTGCCTGTCATATTTCGCTGCATCTCTTCGTTTGTATACTGCAGAGGTATATATCATATAAAGTTATTACACGAATAATACTTTGGCCGAAAAACTAAATACATAGCCAATGATATTATTTGAATGTGGAGTACATTATCCCCACGGCAATCTAAGATTTAAAACGAAGCCCTTCTGTTTGCATGGCAACGGCTGGAGTAGCTTAATCGATAGTGCTTCGATACATTTGAGTAATCGATTATTGTTTATCTAATATTGTATGCGAAATGCGTTTTCCTTATTAACTCTATGATTGCTAATACAAAAAATTCCGTGATGACCAACCGAGAGGTTTTATGACATGTCGACTGCACGGGGATTCCTAAAGATTGATTAACTCTGGTATATATATTCGGCTACTCGGTATGCTAATTTGTGTTCCGTTTTATATATGTAAGTTTCTTTGTACTCACGTTTGAATTGATAAAAGCAGTTTGATTTGGTGCACGGAGACAACGGTTCTTTCACAGATGGAGTAGGAATCTCCTTCTGGATCCTCTTTCGAGGGCAGTGCTTTATACCTAGGTAGGGTGTGCTCGTGGCTAAGTGGTTAAGCCGCTAGCTTGGTGTTTCGAAGATTCTGGTTTCGTTTCTGGCCTCCATCATTCTGTTCACGAGTGCACTTTTCTCGGAGACTCCTGGGAGGGTCGTCGCTGTAGCTACGAAGTTCTTGCTCAATGCGATAGTTTCGGCAGGTGGCCCTACAGTCAGAGCTCGAGCCATAGGGGATAAGATCAAGTGTATTTAAATGATGTATCTTACATTTAATCCAATAGTTATGTTGGATCTTGCCTTTAAACCCCTAGTTATGTTTTATCTTGCCTTTAAACCCCAACTTAATCCCAACTGCACTTCCCCGCGGTAGAGGATGGAAACACACTACGGTGTGGCTAACACAGCTCTGGGGACCGAGTATCCACCGGAATAAGTGGACAACTCTGCAGCTGAGCAGAGCAGGGCACTCACTTGTCCTTACAGTCGGAAATGGCTGTCAAAGGCAGAGGTAAAAAGACCACCATGTGAATGTGGAAGGCAAGGGGAAACCACCACATTATCTTCCCAAGACTTCATGGTAATGAGAAGAACCAAATAATGAGAAGAACCAAAAAGAAAATAAAAATGGAAATTAGTGAAGAACAGTATGGATTTGTGGAAGGAAAGGGCACAAACAATGCAATTTATACATTACGGACACTAATAGAAAGGTCAATAGAGAAACAGAGAGACATATATTTGTGCTTCATAGATTATACTAAGGCATTTGATAAAGTAAAACATGATGAACTGATTAAAATGTTGGAAGATATCAACACTGATGGAAAAGATTTAAGAATAATAAAGAATATTTACTGGAACCAAGTAGCAGCAATTAAAATGGGAAATAAAGAGGGTAGTTACGAACAGATAAAGCTAGGAGTACGACAAGGGTGTGTCTTGTCACCAGATCTTTTCTCCCTGTATAGCGAAGTAATAATGAGAGAGATCAAAGAGATGCCAGGAATACTAGTTGGAGGTTATAATATAAATAATATACGCTATGCAGATGACACAGTATTGGTGGCGGATAATTCAACAGACCTACAACAATTATTAGACGTAGTAGTAACAGAGAGTGCAAGGAAAGGACTCGCCTTGAATATCAAGAAAACAGTAACAATGGTAATATCAAAGAAAATTGTGACACCAAAATGTGACATAGAAATAGAAGGGAAAATCCTTAACCAAGTTGATAATTTTAGATACCTAGGGGCATTTATAACATCAGATGGAAGATGTACAACAGAGATTAGGAGCAGAATAGGGCAGGCAAAAGCCGCATTTCAGAAAATGAAGAGTATCTTATGCAATAAGTCACTATCACTGAATGTAAGAAAGAGAGTGCTGAAATGCTATGTAGAACCAGTTTTGCTGTATGGCAGTGAATCTTGGAATGTAACTGAACAAATTAAGAAGAAATTAGAAGCAACAGAGATGTGGTTCCTGAGACGAATGTTGCGAATTCCTTGGACTGCCAGAGTAACTAACGACGACTGCCTGAAACAGGCTAACGAAACTAGAACATTATATACAACAATAAGACAGAGACAAACAGCTTTCCTCGGTCATGTGATGAGAAGAGAGGCATTGGAGAACATCGTAACAACTGGAAAGATCGAGGGGAAGAGAGGCAGAGGTAGACCAAGAGAAGTGATGCTGGATGGATTGAGACGGTGGCATGGAGGAATATCAGCAGCAGAGTTGATCCAGAAAACCAAAGACCGAGATCTATGGAGAGCCATGAACGCCTACGCCAGCCGGCACGGCACTTGATGATGATGATGATTAAACCCATCTTTATGTTGGATCTTGCCTTTACACCACTAGTTATATTGGATCTTGCCTGTAAACACCTAGTTATGTTGGATCTTGCATTTAAACTCCTAGTTATATTTTATCTTGCCTTTAAACTCCTAGTTATGTTGGATCTTGCCTGTAAACCCTTAGTTATGTCTTTAAACCCCTAGTTATGTTGGATCTTGCCTTTAAACAACTAGTTGTGTTGGATCTTGCCTTTAAACCCCTAGTTATGTTGGATCTTGCCTTTAAACCCCTAGTTCTGTTGGATCTTGTCTGTACACCCCTAGTTATGTTGGATGTTGCCTTTAAATCACTAACTATGTTGGATCTTGCCTTTAAACCCCTAGATATGTTGGATATTGCCTTTAAACCCCTAGTTATGTTGGATCTTGCCTGTAAATCCGTATATATGTTGGATCCTGCCTGTAAACTCCTAGTTATGTTGGATCATGCCTGTACACCCCTAGTTATGTTGGATCTCTCAGTTACACCTGAAGGTATGATGGATCTTGCCTTTAAACCCCTAGTTATGGTTGGTCTTGCCATTAAACCCCTAGTTATGTTGGATCTAAGTGATTAAGGCGTCTGCCAGGCGCTCTTTATGGCATGCTATCGTTGTCCGATTGTGGGGTTCAGATCACAAGTGCAATTTGCCGGAGACCACTGGGGGTCATCGCTGGAGATACAGAGTTCGTGTTATGTGCGATGCTCTCGGCAGGTGGTTTGACGATCTGCGGAGATAGACAGCGTCACATGTGAGATAAAACCCGGTGCGATGAAGTCGATCCTCTCCACTTTACTTTGGTTTTAGACACATATGAATGCCCCTAAGATTTCAGTATGATCAACAATCAACAATCAACAATCAACAATAGCGAGCATCTAGTGAAGTCGCCTCGCGGGTTAGGGTTTTCTTTTTGTTTTCCCCAGACATGAAACATGCATTATCTTACAGAGGATTCTAACCCGGGTCTCCCGAATAAGAGCCCATTGTTCTAGTCATTCTGTCAGACGCTCCTCAAGCAGGAAAGTAGACTATTGACGCTACTGAGTATATTATGCTTCTTATATTGCCATATATATAGCGGGTAGCGGGGTAGGGGGTATCCCCTATCAAAGGAGAAGTAAGGCGCCTCCTTCCCTCCGCTAGCCTACGGGACACCCTTGGGCAAGGTGGAGTACCCGTTTAGCCCCCCGATCAGGGTTACGTGAAGCCATGGGTGCAGGTGGTGGATGAAGATGAGGAGCAGCCAACAGATAGTTGTAGGTTATGGTCTCCACCTTCACGACGGTAGGCAGAGGATCTCTTTTTTGAGGAGACAATGGCTACGGTCACTGACCAGTATGGTCACTGCTAGGAAGGAAAGCAATGGCAAACTACCTTCTTTACACATGCCAAGAAAATCATGTTGTGTGAAATCATCGATAATCAGAGAAACGGCGTAAATGGGTGCTCCATAGGAGCAACCTCGCCCGGTAGGGATAGTCATGCGCACCAGGTGACTCCAGACCGTCAACAGGCTACTAGGTGCAACAGATTAATATCATTGAAAGTAGGAACTTGGAACGTTAGAACAATGAATGCAGATGGAAAGTTAGAAAACATCAAAAAAGAAATGAAGAGAGAGAAGATTAACATATTAGGAATATCGGAAACGAGATGGAAAGGAGCAGGGATAAGGACAGGAGAGGATTGTAAGATTATTTACTCTGGGGGAGAAGAACAGCAAAGAGGTGTAGCCATTATATTAGATAAGCAAACATCACATTCTGTCAAAGGATATCATGCTGTGTCAGACAGAGTCCTATTAGTAAAATTAAACGGAAGACCTTTTAAAATAAATGTCATTCAAGTATATGCCCCAACAAGTGAAAGCAGTGAAGAAAGCATAGAGGAATTTTATAATGACGTGGAGTCTGCTTTGAAGAACTGCAAAAAATCAGAAATAAATATCATAATGGGTGATTTCAACGCAAAAATAGGACAGCAAGGCGATGGATGCAGTGTAGGCAACCATGGTTTGGGAGAGAGAAATGAAAGAGGATACAGACTTGTAGAATGGGCAAAAGAACAAGAAATGGTTGTAGGAAACACCTGGTTTAAACAGCATCCTAGAAGATTATGGACATGGAGGAGTCCAGACAGCAGGATTAAAAACCAGATAGATTACATCCTGATTAGCAAAAGGTTTCGAAATGCGTTAACAGTCGTAAAAACAGTTCCAAATGCAGACTGTTACAGTGATCACAGATTAATTACAGGCACATTGAGGGTAAAGTTAAAGAAAGTCAAGTATACAGCAGGAAACCCTAAATATGACTGGTGCAAATTGAAAACTGACAAAGAAATACAAGATAATTTTAACATAGAAGTAAAGAACAAATTTGATATATTGTCTGATCTAGAGATCCTGTTTCAAGATGTAGATGATCAATGGGAAACGATGAAGAATTCAATCAGTTGCGCAGCAGAAAAAACTATTCCAAAAGTAAAGAAAGTGGGCCGTAAGACATGGATGACTGAAGAAATTTTACAACTAATGGAAACAAGAAGACAGAACAAAAATAATCCTGCCAAATATGAAGAAATTCACAGAAAAGTGAGAACCTTATGTAAGGAGGCAAAAGAAACATGGCTTGAGAAAAATTGCAGAGAAATTGAAAAACAACACAACAGTAACAATGCGAACCTAATGCACAAAAGAATTCAGGAGCTTACTAATCAAAGAACACGTACATCAGCAGGCTGCCTAAAGACAAAAGATGGAAGAGTCATAATAGAAAAAGATCAGATATTACATGAATGGTCAGATTACGTGAAAAACCTGTATGACGACAACAGAGACGAACAGTATGATGTTCAAAATAATAATGAAGGACCAGCAATTTTGAAGATGGAGGTTCAGAATGCTCTTAACCATATGAAATCTGGCAAGACCCCCGGTTCAGACAGCGTCACAACAGAAATGATTAATGCTTTAGAAGAATATGGAATAGATCAAGTTACCAGTCTGCTTAATACAATATATGATACTGGAAATATACCTCAGGAGTTATGTAATTCTGTATTTATTGCAATCCCAAAGAAATCAGGAGCCTTGGAATGTGATCAACATCGAACAATTAGTATAATGAGTCACATCACGAAGATTTTGCTAAGAATTATCATGCAAAGAGTTAGGAGGAAAATACAACCTGAAATAGGAGAAGAACAATGTGGGTTTGTGGAAGGCAAGGGTACAGTAAATGCTGTGTATATACTGAGAAACATAATCGAACGTTCTATAGAAGTAAACAAAGATCTACACCTTTGCTTTATTGACTACACAAAGGCTTTTGATAAAGTGAGACATGTCAACATGATAAGGATGCTTGAAGATCTACAAATTGATGGAAAAGATCTTAGACTTGTAAAAAACATATATTGGAAACAACAAGCTGCCATAAGAGTTGATAATGAAGTAAGCCAATATCAGCCTATTAAAAGGGGTGTGAGACAGGGATGTGTAATGTCTCCAGATCTGTTTTCCCTGTACAGTGAAAGTATTTTCAGAAATATTGAAGATATGGAAGGAATCAACATTGGGGGACGATGCATCAATAACATTAGATATGCAGATGATACAGTCTTGATTGCAGACAATGAACAGGACCTGCAAAATTTAGTAGATGCGATTGTGACACACAGTGAACAACTAGGGTTAGAATTAAATTGTAAAAAGACACAGATTATGGTCGTCACTAGGAAGGACGAAATACCACAATGTAATATACAAGTAAATGGGAATATTCTTCAACAAGTGAGCAGGTACAATTATCTCGGAACAGTAATAACATCTGATGGGAGATGCCTTGAAGAGATTAGAACAAGAATCGCCATGGCAAAAGTAGCCTTTAGCAAGATGAAAAACATATTGACCAATAAAAAGATGTCAATTGAAACGAGAAAGAGAGTGTTGAGATGCTACATTGAGCCTGTACTTTTGTATGGATGTGAAGCGTGGACAATGAGCAGTCAGGCTGAAAAACATCTGATGGCTGTAGAGATGTGGTTTCTGAGGAAAATGCAAAGAATACCATGGACAGCCAGAAAGACCAATGAACAAGTCCTTCAAGAAACAAATGAAGATCGTAGGTTGATTAGAGAAATTAGACGTAGACAGTCAAAATTTTTTGGACATGTTATGAGAAGAAATGGATTGGAGAATTTGGTGACAACTGGTAAGATCGAGGGGAACAGACCAAGGGGAAGACCTAGAAGCAAGTACCTGGATGGCTTGGCCTTGTGGCATAGTCGAGACAGAAACACGGAGCTGATCCACGACTCTGGTGATCGGGTGAGATGGCAGAACATGACCGCCCACGCTTACCGGCATGGCACATGATGGATGGATGGATATTGCCATAGCCAGCTCTGTAAGCAAAGGCGTTACGAATACAATTCGTAATCCCACATACCGCGTTCGAAACACAGCTGTGGACTATTTGGAAGCAGACCGCCTTGTGTTGGTTTTCTATACCAAATATGAGTGCCTGTCGTTCGGAAAGCCATTGCAAACTACTGAACGTAAACTTACCAAGAAATCCAAAAATAAAATTTTTAATTCTGGGGTTTACTGCGACGTCTTGTAAAGGATATGCATCTAACTAACTATCAATGTCACATTTTACGCACACACTTAACATGCTCCCAACAACCACCGAGTAAAAACGCTTTGACTTTCCTACAGGCACGCCATTCTGGTGTTTGTTGGATATCGTCCCGATCAAGAACGAGAAGAGGGAAGTGGTTCTCTTCCTCGTCTCTCACAAAGATATAACAAAGGAAAGGTCCAGTGGCGGCAATAAAGATAACGAGAAAGGTAAGTAGGTCATATTTTTATCGCATTTATAATGGTACTCATGTTTGTAAAACAATTGAGCGGCATAAGGTCACATGGAAGACCCCATGATTCCCAAGAACCCAAGAAGGGGGCGGCGTGGTCTCGAGGTATGGTGTCCGCCTCGAGTGCTGGAGCTCCCGGGTTCACGCCTCGAGTGCTGGAGCTCCCGGGTTCACGCCACGAGTGCTGGAGGTCCCAGGTTCACGCCCCGGTGAGGACCGGGATTTTTTTTTTTTTTTCACGTGGACTTCTAGTAATAAAATTTCTCCTGGTCTCTGGGTAGTGAGATCGGACGCCCGTGTGTATTTTTGCGCATGTAAAAAATCCCTTGGCAGTTGGAAATCGAAAAAGAGTAGCCTAACGGAGCTGGCCGGGCAAAATTTCGAGTTAAAAATCTACCTACAGTATTTCAGTATCCTCGCCGGTGCTACTGAGTTCGTGCACTGAGCTGAGTTTCTCCAGACTCAGGTTTGAGTTAGGAGGCAAACGGAGCACTTATGGGTTACATCCGGGAGCCGTGATGTTGATCCATCGACTAAACTAAACTAAACTAAACCCAAGATTCGGCCAGTGACACCACTTGAATCTCATCATGTTGAATTGGACCTTAACATGTTAATTGATTCAGTGTCGGAGGATAATATATCGCCAAATGTGACATCCCATTTGGACAGAAGGAAGATATATCGCCATGCTTGGGTCATCGTGTTATTTGTTTCTTTTCGGGGTATTTTAAGCAATTTCAGCCTTAGTGAACGGAAATCGACATTATAATACTTGATAATTTGATTGTGTACAACGTTTGGTCCAAACCTACTTTTTGCTTGGCACTAAATCAGTTAAGTTGGATCTCATCATGCTAGGCTGGATCTCATTATGTTAAACTGGACCTCATTATGTTAAGCTAGACCGCATCGTGTTAAGCTGGATTTCCTATTAAGTTACACCTCATTATGTTAAGTTGGACCTCCTCCTATTAAGCTGAACATCATTATGTTACGTTGAATCAAATGAGATAAACTGCTATATTACAAGAAATAAGACAACAATAATGTTGTACTACAGGAAGTAAGGCAAATAAAGTGCTGTGTGACAGCAAAGGAGACACGGAACAGATATCAATAGAGGAACACAATAACACAACATGTTACAACTACCAGTACAACAAATCAAATCTTTCGCTCTCAACATAATATTTACAAATGCATTCTCAGTTGATGCAAGGGACATAATCCTTGCTATGATATAATCAATATGTTTTCTTATTGTATCCCTTGAATGCTGAAAGTAAAATGTGATACTCGTATATAACATGCTCTTGAACATCCGGTGCTCTGATAACAAGGTAAGGGGTTCAACAACTACATCGGACAGTGGACTACAATGTTGATTTTTCGTTCTTGACTTGGGAAAGTAAATTACAAGTACCACTGAAGTCTGAGTGGATTCGCCTGATGGCGAGGGACACTGATACTAGAGAAAGCTAATCAAACTACTGAACGTAAAACTTGCCAAGGCATCAACAGCATCTGGATATTATTGGTGTTGACTGCAATGTCCTGTAAAGGATATGCCAAAAAAAACATCCACATGCAAAATTCAGTCCAGTGCTACTAGAAGTAATGTGTATGGACTACGCTTGAGTTCACAGCCAGCGAGCGCAAAGGAAATAAAAAATGTCAAGTCCACTGCAGGTCCTTTACAAGATATGACGATACTCTCTCTCTCTCAAGTAGCAGATCCTTTACAAGATATGACGTCACTCTCTCTCTCTCTCTCTCTCTCTCAAGTAGCAGGTCCTTTACAAGATATGACGTCACTCTCTCTCTCTTTCAAGTAGCATGCCCTTTACAAGATATGACGTCACACTCTCTCTCTCTCAAGTAGCAGGTCCTTTACAAGATATGACGTCACTCTCTCTCTCTCTCAAGTAGCAGGTCCTTTACAAGATATGACGTCACTCTCTCTCTCTCTCTCTCTCTCAAGTAGCAGGTCCTTTACAAGATATGACGATACTCTCTCTCTCTCAAGTAGCAGGTCCTTTACAAGATATGACGTCTCTCTCTCTCTCTCTCTCTCTCTCAAGTAGCAGGTCCTTTACAAGATATGACGTCACTCTCTCTCTCTTTCAAGTAGCATGCCCTTTACAAGATATGACGTCACACTCTCTCTCTCTCAAGTAGCAGGTCCTTTACAAGATATGACGTCACTCTCTCTCTCTCTCAAGTAGCAGGTCCTTTACAAGATATGACGTCACTCTCTCTCTCAAGTAGCAGGTCCTTTTCAAGATATGACGTCACTCTCTCTCAAGTAGCAGGACCTTTACAAGATAAAACGACACACTCTCTCTCTCTCTCATTTAACAGGTCCTTTACAAGATAAGACGACACACTCTCTCTCACTTAACAGGTCCTTTACAAGATAAGACGACACACTCTCTCTCACTTAGCAGGTCCCTTACAAGATCAGACGACACACTCTCTCTCACTTAGCAGGCCCTTTACAAGATATGATGATACTCTCTATACCGTAGCAAGTCCTTTACAAGATATGACGATGCTCTATTTCAAGTAGCAGATCCTTTATATGATATGACTACCCTCTTTATCACGTGGCAGGTCCTTTACAAGATATGACGTCACTCTCTCTCTCTCTCAAGTAGCAGGTCCTTTACAAGATATGACGTCACTCTCTCTCTCAAGTAGCAGGTCCTTTTCAAGATATGACGTCACTCTCTCTCAAGTAGCAGGACCTTTACAAGATAAAACGACACACTCTCTCTCTCTCTCATTTAACAGGTCCTTTACAAGATAAGACGACACACTCTCTCTCACTTAACAGGTCCTTTACAAGATAAGACGACACACTCTCTCTCACTTAGCAGGTCCCTTACAAGATCAGACGACACACTCTCTCTCACTTAGCAGGCCCTTTACAAGATATGACGATACTCTCTATACCGTAGCAAGTCCTTTACAAGATATGACGATGCTCTATTTCAAGTAGCAGATCCTTTATATGATATGACTACCCTCTTTATCACGTGGCAGGTCCTTTACAAGATATGACGACGCTCTCTCACGTAGAACGTCCTTTACAAGATATGACAACCCTCTCAGACAAAGCAGGACATTTACAAATATGACAACTCTCTCTCACATAGCAGGTCATTTACACGATATGACGACACTCTCTCACGTAGCAGGTCATTTACAGATCGTCGCAATCATCACGAAGCGCCGAAACAAAAATATCTCTTCTGTGACCAGTTACCGCGCATGATGCGGTGTCCTGCATCCATCCTCGTGTTGGTAGACCCCTTTCTCTTCTTTCAGATATCTTGTATTCCAGCAGTGTCCTCTTCAAGACACCGTGTCGCTTAATATGACTAAAGTCAATTTCCGACAGGTTGATCGAGGGCTGCTTTCAACATTAATGGGAGAAGCAAATTGTCAGTGGATCAGTTGTAAGGTTAAATAGGTGGGCTGAGTTAAATGGCAATATTTTGTTTAAAGCAGAAACACAATAGAAGGTAGGCATGGAAATAACAGAAACGCCAAACAAACATCTTGAAACCAGCCTAAACAATGACAATGACATGATATTATTTCCTTATTTCATTTTCTCCTCAGTCCAGAGCTATTATTTTTCTTCTCGGTTCAATATTTGGATCGTTTATTTTTTCTTCTGAGTTAAGTATTTGACACTATTATTTTGTCCTCAGTTCAGTATCTGGATCGTGTTTTTTTTTTAATTCTCAGTTAAGTATTTGACTCTATTATTTTTCTCGTCAGTTCAGTATTTGGATCTTTTATTATTTCTTCTCAGTTGAGTATTTGACTATTAATTTTCTTCCCTGTTCAGTATTTGACTATTAATTTTCTTCCACGTTCAGTATTTAACTATCATTTTTCTTCTCAGTCCAGTGTTTGACAATTATTTTTCTTTCCAGTTCAGTATTTGACTATTATTTGTCTTTCCAGTTCAGTATGCGACTATTATTTTTCGTCTTATGTCAGTATTTTACTCTATTATGTTTCTTCTCAGACAAGTGTTTGACTATTATGTTTCTTCTCAGTTCAGTATTTGATTATATGACTATTATTTTTTCTTCTAAGCGCAGGAATTGACTATTATTTGTCACCTCAGTTGAGTACTTGACTATATTATTTTCCTCTTAGTTCAGTACTAGGCTATTATTTTTCTTCTCAGTTCAGTACTAAGCTATTATTTGTTTCTCAGTTCAGTATTTGACTAATATTTATCTTCTCATTCGATTATTTGCTCCAATAATTTTCTACCAGTGTCCCTCTCAATACATAAACTTCAGATCAACTCTCTGTACTTCTCCAGGCAGCCCCGATTCTCCATCGAAACAAAGCGGCAGTGACGCCTCATCCGACGATGACGATGACGACAAGAAGGAGGACATGCCCCAGAACTATGACTACGGGCGGAGACGAAGTCGGGCTGTGTTGTACCACATCAGTGGACAACTCAACAAACAGAACAAGGCCAAGCGCAAGCTTCACCAACTCAACCGGGTATTGATGTTTATCTCTAGTGTTATGTATTGATGTTTATCTCTAGTGTTATGTATTGATGTTTATCTCTAGTGTTATGTATTGATGTTTATCTCTAGTGTTATGTATTGATGTATATCTCTAGTGTTATGTATTGATGTTTATCTCTAGTGTTATGTATTGATTTTTATCTCTAGTGTTATGTATTAGATTTACTTGTATCTTGCTGGCGATCTTGCGAAGGGGTTACAATTGCAATTGATAATCCCGTTTACAGCGTTTGAAGCACAGCTGTGGGAGATTTGGCAATAGACAGCCTTGTGTTGGTTTTCACACAATGGCATGAATTCAAGTCGATCAGAAAGCAAAAGCAAACTACTGAACGGCAACTTGCCAAGCAATAACAAATAGCCAATAAATGCTGAGTTTGACTGCGACATCCTGTAAAGAATATGCAAAAACAAAAACAAAGTGTATCTTATTTGTCATGGGTCAGTTAATGATTATATTTGGTGAAAGGTATATTAGGGTTGTCATTGATATAATTGATATCACTATCAGGCTTCTGCCTGAAACTATATAACTTTTGTTGGGGTTTCCTTTCGGTATATATAGTTAGGTCTTGTCAGGTCGTAGTCAGATAAGACTGAGCTTAACCTATAACAGTAGACGGTAATATCTGCTTTTTGTTAGCGTCGAATGTTGGGCGGCGCTCACCAAACCTGACACCTCATATTGTGCTAACGCTTCGGGCGGAGAAGCGCAATTTGGGGAGTATAGATCTTATCATGGTTCGAGGACATGCAGCCTAAAAACTAAAGTTTATGGCAGGGCAGACCAGACGCTAAGCCTTGAATGACAACGGGTCCAGGATCGAAGATTGGACAGGTGGACAGATAGAGCATTGTTCTGCTAATTCGGCAGCTTCTGCAGCTGGTCTTGTTCCAGATGTATTGATGGTACCTGTCCTTTTGAGTAAACTAGGTAGGCCGAGAGAGGGGTAATGTTGCTTGGGCAACATTGATCTCTACAATTCAGCACAGGTTTTGTTCTAAGGAGAGATATAACTCCATCCCTGCTGTCCGGGTAGTAGTTATTATGACTTTTATTTTTTGAAGCACAATGTAACAAAATATCCTCTTTCAAGACGTTAAGGTTCCAGTGAGAAGTATCTTTAAGATATGCATCTTTATTTTGGATCCTATTCCCTGCCTGCTGTGCATTCCTCCCTGCTGTTAGAATTGAAACTGGCCGCACGAATCTCAGACGATACTACTACGTTAAGAGTGGCTCAACTACAAGTTCCATTTAATGTCCCCTGTTTTTACACACATTTAATAACTCTCTGAGAACAATGCCACAACAGAGTAGCTGGGCAAGGTAAAACTATCTTCCATTCTTTCTATAACGTATTCTATGCAGCATTGCTATGCACAATATTCGTGTTTTAATTCACAATACTTTACTTTATTTCCTAAATCAATACAATTCACATGAATGTGACAGGGTTTGTCAAGGCCATCCTGGGTCTGTCGATAAGGTTGAGCTTCCTGTAAGAATCTCAACTCCAACGGGCTTCTTCTCATGGCCTATTCCTCTCCAGTCATTATAATCTCAACTACTTTAGACTTCTTCTCATGGCCTATTCCTCTCCAGTCATTATAATCTCAACTACTTTAGACTTCTTCTCATGGCCTATTCCTCTCCAGTCATTATAATCTCAACTACTTTAGACTTCTTCTCATGGCCTGTTCAGCTCCAGTCATCACAATCTCAACTCCTTTTGACTTCTCATAGCCTGTTCCTCTCCAGTCATTATAATCTCAACAACTTTTGACGCCTTCTCATGGCCTGTTCAGAGCCAGTCATCAGAATCTCAACTACTAATGTCTAATTATGGCCTGTTCAGCTCCACTCATCAGACTTCCAACTCCAACTGACATCTTCTCATGGCCTGTTCAGCTGCAGTGATGAGATCACGTTCCCCATGTTGTCATCGGAGACCAGATCTTAATTGCATTTCGCTCAGTCTGATATGAAGCCAATATAACCCCTGTCAGCTGGGTTATATTATGTTATATTGCGCTATGCTGTTTTACGTATTGGTACATCTGCTGTCGTTGGAAATGAACAGAAAGAACACATGGCTGGTGCCGCATCATTAAGGGGTGATTTGATGCATGATAAGGCCGGTGTGGTGAAGGCCTTCTGGGAGAATGGTTAATACAGAAGAACAGTTAGATTATCATGGCTTAGAGAGAATGCAACAGCAAGAGGTGGTCACAGAATTTGGTCGACAACTGGCACTCAGAGGCAAAGCCAGACGAACATATAATCAGATGACAACGGGCACCATTAGTACTGGAACTCTACGATGGCTGTTGAAGATGCGGAATGAGCGCTTATGGGAATGCCCCGAGTGCAATGATGTTGGTTCTTGACTCAACCCAACTAAACTCACCTGAACTCAACTAGACTTAAGAAATTTGTTTAAAAATTAATTAATGGGAATACCCCCCCCCCCCCCCCATTTAAGAACCGAATGACGCATTCCGCAAACGAAACCAAACCGTTTTATAACCGGGTAGAGCAATAACGACTTCACTAGAGAACTCCCCTTCCCCACCCCCACCCTCACCCTCACACCACATGCATTATAATTGTAACTAATGAGCTAGTCTGAATATTTATATGTGTTTTGTAAACCTGCAATGCTTCCTGTTATTTTATATTGTTTACATTTCCACAGATATAACACAGTTTTACTAGTTCTATTCAAGCTTTAACAATGAAATATGATATATGTTATGCCACGTTATCTTATGTAGCATTATGCTAGATTATGTTCTATTTTCTATATTTTGCGATGCTACGTAAAATTAAATTATGTTATTCTATAACTCACTAGCATTGCATGTCAGAAAGAGAGGACTCAGATGTTATTTAGAAATTGCTCTGCTGTGTGGCAGTGAAACATGAAACAAATTAGGAAGAACATGTTCGCAACATAAATGTTTTTAAATCCGTGGACTGCCACATTAGCTAACAACGACTGTCTGAAAGAGGCCAATGAAAGAAAACATAATACTCATATAACTGAGAAACATAATCGAACGTTCTATAGAAGTAAACAAAGATCTACACCTTTGCTTTATTGACTACACAAAGGCTTTTGATAAAGTGAGACATGTCAACATGATAAGGATGCTTGAAGATCTACAAATTGATGGAAAAGATCTTAGACTTGTAAAAAACATATATTGGAAACAACAAGCTGCCATAAGAGTTGATAATGAAGTAAGCCAATATCAGCCTATTAAAAGGGGTGTGAGACAGGGATGTGTAATGTCTCCAGATCTGTTTTCCCTGTACAGTGAAAGTATTTTCAGAAATATTGAAGATATGGAAGGAATCAACATTGGGGGACGATGCATCAATAACATTAGATATGCAGATGATACAGTCTTGATTGCAGACAACGAACAGGACCTGCAACATTTAGTAGATGCGATTGTTACACACAGTGAACAACTAGGGTTAGAATTAAATTGTAAAAAGACACAGATTATGGTCGTCACTAGGAAGGACGAAATACCACAATGTAATATACAAGTAAATGGGAATATTCTTCAACAAGTGAGCAGGTACAATTATCTCGGAACAGTAATAACATCTGATGGGAGATGCCTTGAAGAGATTAGAACAAGAATCGCCATGGCAAAAGTAGCCTTTAGCAAGATGAAAAACATACTGACCAATAAAAAGATGTCAATTGAAACGAGAAAAAGAGTGTTGAGATGCTACATAGAACCTGTACTTTTATATGGATGTGAAGCTTGGACAATGAGCAGCCAGGCTGAAAAACATCTGATGGCTGTAGAAATGTGGTTTCTGAGGAAAATGCAAAGAATACCATGGACAGCCAGAAAGACCAATGAACAAGTCCTTCAAGAAACAAATGAAGATCGTAAACTGATCAGAGACATTAGACGTAGACAGTCACAATTTTTTGGGCATGTTATGAGAAGAAATGATTTGGAGAACTTGGTGACAACTGGTAAGATCGAGGGGAACAGACCAAGGGGAAGACCTAGAAACAAGTATCTGGATGGCTTGGCCTTGTGGCATGGTCGAGACAGAAACACGGAACTGATCCACGACTCTGTTGATCGAGTGAGATGGCAGAACATGACCGCCCACGCTTACCGGCATGGCACATGATGGATGGATATAAGGAGAAGACATGCAGCAATCTTTGAAGGTATTGGATGACATGGTTATCCTGGAAAGATGAGTAGAAAAGGGGCATTGGGAAACCGAGATAAAAGATGCTGGATGGACTGGGACGGTGGCATGGAGGTATATCATCAGAAAAGTTGCGCTAGGAGACCGAAAGCTGTGGAGAGACGTGAACATCTACGCCGGTGGGCATGGCGCACAATGCTTATTATTATATTTTTGTTATGCTTTAAGGAGATACAAGAAGAAGAAGAAAGGGGAGGAAGAGGGGGCAGTAGGAGAATGAGGTTAATTAGTTAGATGACGAGTGGGGATGTGGAGGAGAAACAGAATTAGTAAGAGAAGAAGAAGAGGAAGAAGAGAAAGAAGAAGAAGAAGAAAAAGTAGTAGTAGTAGTAGTAGTAGTAGTAGTAGTAGTAGTAGTAGTAGTAGTAGTAGTAGTAGTAGTAGTAGTAGTAGTAGTAGTAGTAGTAGTAGTAGTAGTAGAAGAAGAAGAAGAAGAAGAAGAAGAAGAAGAAGAAGAAGAAGAAGAAGAAGAAGAAGAAGAAGAAGAAGAAGAAGAAGAAGAAGAAGAGACAATAATCATCAAAAACAAGGTATGGGAAGGAGGATTGACTTCACTGCACCAGATTTCATCCCATCTATCTCGGTCTCTCGCGGTATATATAACCCCTAAGTGTTTCCAAAAACAAAACTGCACTCGAATCAAGTGTCCGAAGACCTACCCACAAAAACAAAGTGATAATAAATATAATAACACCAATAACAAGAACATTAAGAGCTTGATTTCCCCATTGCATTTCCAGCTAGCGTCTCAGATGCCTGAATACAAAGTCCAAGAAGTTCGTAAGTCCAGATTCATCATTGTCCACTACGGGATATTCAAGATAGGCTGGGACTGGTTAATCCTACTGTGCACTTTCTACATCGCATTTATGGTGCCTTTCAATGCTGCCTTCAAGAAGTATGGACGGTTCAGAGACTTCATGTACGTGGATGCTGGCGTGGAAGTGTTGTTTGCTCTAGGTAAGTCCATCTGTTGATTGATCTGTGTGTCATTCATTATAATTACATCCATTTGTTGATTGATATCTGTGTCATTTATTATAATTATATACATCTGTGTATTTATCTCTGTGTCATTCATTATAATTAAATCCATCTGTTAATTGATATCTGTGTCATTCATTATAATTAAAACCGTAGTTTAAAGGCAGCATGGGCGACTGACAGCTGGCTTGAAGGTGTTATTTGCCCTAGATAAATTCATCTGTTGATTGATCTCTGTGTCATTATAATTAAATCCATATGTTGATTGATCTATGTGTCCTTCATTATAATTAAATCCATCTGTTGATTGATCTCTCTGTCATTCATTATAATTAAATCCATCTGTTGATTGCTCTCTTTGTCATTCTTTATTATTAAATCCATCTGTTTATTGATCTCTGTGTGATTCATTATAATTAAATCCATCTGTTGATTGATCTGTGTGTCATTCATTATAATACAGTTCATATGTTGATTGATCTCTGTGTTATTCTTTATTATTAAATCCATCAGTTGCTGATCTCTGTGACATTAATTATAATTAAATCCGTGGTTTAAAGGCAGCAGGGGCGACTGAATACTGGCGCGAAGGTGTTGTTTCCCTTAGATAAATCCATCTGTTGATTGATCTCTGTGTCATCTGCGGCATTCATTATAATTAAATCCATCTGTCGATTTATCACCGTGTCATTCTTAATCATTAAATCCATCTGTTGATTAATCACTGTGTCTTTCATTATAATTAAATCCATCTGTTCTTTGATCTCTGTGTCACTCATTATACTTAAATCCATCTGTTGATTGATCTCAGTGCCATTCATTATAATTAAATCCTTAGGAAAAAAACATGAGGCGCAACTTTATTGCACCGGGTTTTATTCCATACAACTCTCAATAAAATAGGAAGGACATGGATGCAACAGATGTGGTTCCTGTGAGTTGCGAATTCTTTGGATTGCCAGAGTAACTAACAACGATTGCCTGAAAGAGGCTAATTGAACTAGAACAATATATACAACAATATGAAAGAGGCAAACAGCTTTTTGTGTTTATGTGATGAGAAGAGAGGAATTGGAGAACATTGTGACAAATGGAATGATAGAGGGGAAGAGAGGTAGGAAGCAGACAAAGCGAAATGATGATAGGTGGATCTAGACGGTTTCATTGAGGAATATCATCAGCAGAGTGAATCCAGAACACCAACGACCGAGATCTTTGGAGAGACAGCTGACAGGGAACTTGATTATGAGCTCTCCATCCTCCTCCTCCTCCTCCTCATCCTCCTCCTCCTCATCATCATCATCATCATCATCACCATCATCATCATCATGTGCCATACCGGTGAGCATGGTCGGTCATATTTTGCCATCACCAGATTCGTGGATAAACTCTGTGTTCTTGTCCCGACCATGCCATATGGTCAAGCCATCCAGATATTTTCCTCTCTGGCCCCTCCTTGGTATTTGTATCTCAATCTCACCAGTTGTCACCAAGTTATCTGGTTTATTTATTCTCATCCAGTGCTCAAACAAACATGACTGTCTGCGTCTAATTTCCCTAATCAGTTTGCGGTTTTTGTTTCCATCTTGAGGGACATCCTCATTGGTTTTTCTTTCTGTCCGTATTATTCTTTGCACATACCAGTTAACGGACTGCCACAAACGTCTCACGAAGCACGAAAACAGTAACTCCGGCCATAACCTCTAGGTGTCTTCGAAAAAATGTACTTTCCAGAACTGAATGACGATTTCGAACACCAGCCCACGACCTATTGATCACTAAGTAGAGGCGTAACCTCTTCGCAACGGAGACCCACATTCATTGTCGGCAATGAAGCCGATTTTCTTGATTTTTAAAACCACGCTTTTTTTTTATTGATTTTGATTGTTAATGCCGATTGTTGATATTGATGGTTGAATTTGATTGTTGATTTTGATTATTGATTTTTTGATGGTTGATTTTAAAGATTGATTTTGATGGTTGATTTTGATTGTTGATTTTGATTATTGATTTTAATGGTTGATTTTGAAGGTTGATTCTGATTGTTGAATTTGATGGTTGATCGTGATTGTCGGTGATCCTCAGACAGTTGTTTACGAGTCACGTACAATCGCCGTGAACTACATCAAAGGTTGGTTTCTCCTTGACCTTCTGGCGGCCATACCATTTGACCTTTTATATGCCTTTAGCGTGGAGACGGTAAGATGCCAGCATCATTGTTTCCTGTCTTGTTCCATGTTCAGTGTCTGAAAAAATATTAACATGAATGTGAGTTGCAATTTGGTAAATAACCTAACTGGCATTATCATTTACTGTGTGTTATTTATTTGCCATATATATTTTAACTGATTCAGTGCAAAACAAAAAGTAGGTTGGGACCAGAAATAGTGCACAATTAAATTAACAAGTTAAAAGTTAGTTGCATATCCTTTACAGGACGTTTGCAGTCAACACCAACATTGTTTGCTGTTGTTGATGTCTTGACAAGTTTACGTTCAGTAGTTTGCTATTGCTTTATGAACAGCCGGCACCAATACCATTTACGTAAAAAATCAGTGCAACGTGATCTGCTGCCAAATCGCGCGCAGCTGTGTTTAGAACGCGGGTATACGGATTACGAACCGAGTTAAATTAACAGGTAATATAATGTCAATTTCTGTTCACTGAGCATTGGAAGTGCGGATATAAAACAAATAATGGCATGACCCTAGTATGCCGATATATCGTCCTTCTGTCCAAATGGGAGGTCACGTTTCGCGATATATTATCCTTTTGCACTTAATCAGTTAATTATGAACATCTGAATCTTAACATGTGGACATTTTGTGTTCCCACACCTTAAAATAACAGATCAAAGGAAAGCATTGTGATAGTGATGAAGAGGTCATACTGGTACGTGATAAATGATTTAATTAGAGAAATAGCGGCTCTAATTCGAAGACCATTTCAAAGTCAAACAGAGAGTGTTTAAGTGTCAATTCAAGTCAAGTTAATTCAAGTAAAGTAAAGTCAACTGAATTCAAATTGACAGTCAATTCATGTGGCTATATTGGAAATGAATACACGATACACTGTCACCAACTGGCTGGGGTTAGATCCCTGATGGGCAACCACTCAGCCAAATTCGTTTTCTCCTACTGGGGTATAGTTCTGGATGCAGTTTGAGATCCCCTAACTCTGTCAGAAGGGACTAATTACTACTCCAGATCTCAGAGAGAAAACGTGGAACAAATGTCTGTTATGCTGATTTAAGACACTGTCCCTGATACTCAAGAAAACAGCCAAGAAGTGGCTCGTTGAAGATAGAATATATCTATATAGTTTTGGCTGTACTTGGTATCACCATAAGTGAGAAAGGAGGAGTTAAGACATGCAACGTAATCTGGTTACTTATGACTGCATAGGCAAGATACCTCCCGGACATAGATTCCCACTTCTGGACAATATGTGTGACCCCCACTAAATGATACCAAATGTGTGTACTTATTTAAGCTACACAAACATTTATAGACATTTAGAATTTATAAGGACAACTGAGTTTTAAAATACAACAACTGTGTTTATTATTTCTAGCCTTGATGATCATATGATGATGATGATTATATTATGGTATACGTAACTTAAGAGGTCACATAGGTCATGCTTCCCCCAGTGAGACGCAGTTCACTGTCAGATTGAAGGAGTCCAAAGTGGTCCCTTCACAAGGCTAAGTCACTTCCGGATATGGATTGTTGACTGTCCATTGCTCCTAAGAGATCTGGAATGAAACGAACGGAGATGGGTAGTATCTACGTCTACACATCTCAAACACATATGTCTATACATTCATATAAACATACATTCAAGTCATAATATATGATGGTATGATGATAGATGATGGCATGTTACATAAACATATATCAGTTCTAAATAAATAAATATATATGTATATATTCATAAAACCATTTAGAACATCTATAGCTCAAAACATACATCATCACATACATTTATGTAATGGGGTGTTTCCCATATAAGTTCACCTCACTTACTCTTTCCCTTTCTGATTCATTCATACTGTCTTGTCGGAAGGGCTGGTCGCACAGTCCTGTCGAACATTAAATGCCTTCCCTGAATCTGTCTGGGATATTGAATGTCCTAAGTCATGTCTGTCCTCATGCAGACATCATGCAGACAAGGTGAACTGGTGCCATTCCTCAAACCAAGTGGTTTCACCATAATCTTGGTAGGCACTCAAAGTGTTGGTCCAAATAATCAATGTTAATTGGACGCTATCAAGAGACTGGTAGCTCTCAGGAATTTCTCCTAAGTAGTCAGTCTCCCCAATGTTTAACGTCATACAGGATGAATTTAAATGTATCTCCTGTACATGCATAAGCCACACGCTCATGTAGCTTGGATAATGGATTTCTCCAAATTATCACATTCAACAAATCAGACAACCAAGTGGTGAATGAAAGAAGAAAATAGTTCTCAGTGAAATCGTAAAGCTAGAACTGGAACATTAAGTACAAAGAAAATCCACCAGTGTAAAGTTTGGGAGAATAAACAGAAACAAGAAACTATAAGGCCTTCAGACTAGCAGACAAACTCAGAATAATGGTATTACCTGGGTTTAGCTAGGAAATCCTGTCATACGATGCGGTGTCTGCGAAGAATACTTGGTATTAAGTGGCAAGGCAAAATCACATATACTGAAGTATAGGAAAGATCAGGTTGTGTCACGGTGTGTTCCATGCTCAGTCTTCGTAGACTTAGATGGATAGGACACGTTAGGAGGATGGATGACGGTAGAACACCAAAGGTCATCTTTCTTTGTGTGAATTACAGATGGGTAGGAGATCTCAGAGTCAGCCTCTACTACGAATCAAATATGTGTGTAAGCGGGACATGATTGATACATGTATTGATATTGCACACTGAGAGCAAGTCGTCGCTGAACGTGTTGCACTGAGGGCAAACATCAGGAATAGAATAAAGACAAAGGAGAAAATGATTGCAGATAAAGCACACACAGAGCGTGAGAGACGTAAGATGGTGCATGATGGTGGAAATGACCATGTGTTTACATGCAGCCACTGGACGAACATTTACAGCGCGAATTGGCCTTATCAGCCACACTCGCCACCGCCATGGATCGTAGTTATTGCCATATGACAGTTATTAAGCCTATTTGAAGCACAATGTACTAAACTATCGTCTGTCAAGACGAAAGGTGCCATTGTATATGAGTGAGTGTGTGTGTGTGTGTATGTGTGTGTGTGTGTGTTTGTGTGTGTGTGTGTGGGTGTGTATGTATCTGTATGCGCGCTCATACACATTTTGAATGACATTTCACGTTGTGTTGTGTGATCAAGTGTATTGTTCCCGCACAATGTTGTCCCATCACTTTGATGTTGTTCTGTATCGTCACGTCTGTAATTTAACAAAACACTGCATGCTTCAAATGCCTAATATATAATCTCCCCGGCGGGCTTTCCTACCCGGGGCATTTCCTGATACCCTTATCATTTGGTCATAAAAGTTGACTTCTCGTTCTGAAGACAATGGAAAGCTACTGAATGTAAAGATACCTAGATAATCAATCCGAGATTGATGGCAACAAGTCACTGACAAAGTGTACTTGCAACAAAAATCATTAGTACACATGATCGCAGCGTTGTATTTTTGTGTCTACGTGTGTATGTGGTATATTGGGACAATCTGCACACACATGCATTCATAATATGCCGAACCTGGCGCATGGCAATTCCTTGCTTGGACCTAACCCACAATGCTAGTTGCATATCCTTTACAGGAGGTTGTATTATTTGGACCTAACCCACCTAGATGCCGGTCTCCCTGGTCGAGGTGTTAGCAGCTTTCTCCGTAACCCTGAATACTCTCGTGGTTGACGTGAGCGCACGAGAATTGAAAGCGGTTCGAGTCGGGCCAGTGACTTATGAGAGTATGGAGCCGGTCGCTCAGAAAGTCGTGGCGTGCTGATGAGCGTAATCTAGCCTAGGAATCAACATACAGCTGAAAGATGCTGGTGTTGACCTCAATATCCTGAAACAGGATGGAAACGCAGGAAAAATACCACCTAGCTAATCCCTAACCCACACTGTTAGTTATATGTCCTTTACTGGACGTCGCAATCCACCACAGCATTGTTCGTCTGTTTGTGATTTATTGGCAAGTTTGCGTTCAGTAGATTGCCATTGCTTTCTGAGAGAACGGCACGTATACCTTATATAAAAACCAACACAAGACTGTCCGCTTCCAAACCACGGGCAGCTGTGTTTGGAATGTGGTAATTCTGAATTGAGTTCGTGACCCTTCGCCACAACACCGGTCAGAGCCATACTACTACAGCAATGGAGAATTCCGTGAGATTGTTCGATCACTGAGACTACTGGGCACCAATACAACATATGTAACTGAAGCTACTTGTGGCCTTCTGCCACAACAGTTGAGAGTCCCTGAACTAATATTTGATGTTAAAGTGGTTTACTAACACAATGTCGTTGTTTTCTTCTCACAAAACTAAAGGGAGGCCCTTTGAGCAACATGGTAAACATGTAGAGACAGTTCTCATTTATTTTCACTCTGGCATGAACCCGGGTTTGGTGATTGTTTATTTATCCTCTCTTTCACTCAAGGGTTTTCAAACTGGCATGCAAAACTCCTCTAATATAAGTATTTTTGTTTGGCTTAATTTTTTTTAATTTTTAGGTATGTTTTTTTTTTCTTGTATAACAAGGGATATTTAACCATACTTCTATCATTTAAATTTGGTGTACATGTTTTTGTTGGTCTGGTTATACACTAAAGAATGGTGTATATATATATATATATATATATATATATATATATATATATATATATATATATATATATATATATATATATATATACGCATGCACACACAAATACATACACATACATAAATATACATTTCAGTATTATTTGATCATATCATTGTCTTTACAATTCTATTTGAACAGTGTATTACAATATTACAAATAAATATATTCTTAACGTTCTGCAAAGACTGTCTGCATAATATGTCGCACCAACATGATGAACAGAATATCCGAAAGATTATTGCAATGAAATTACCGGAATCTCCCGTATTCCTTAATTATACATATATTGCCACTTACTGATGTAGTTAGAAATTGTCAAAAACAGTTTATCGCATTGCACGTGTTCATGGTGCTTTCCGTCCGTTATCTTGTTCAAAATTCCCTCTGTTAATTGCATTACGCTTGCTGATTAGCCCGTCCTTAATGCTGTTTATTCCGTTCTTCCTGCTGTTTAGGCCGTCCTTCCTGCTGTTTAGCCAGCCCTCCTGCTGTTTATCCAGTTCTTCCTGCTGTTTAGCCAGTTCTTCCTGCTGTTTCGCCCGTCCTTCCTGCAGTTAACCAGTTCCTCCTGCTGTTTCGCCCATCCTTCCTGCTATGTCGTCCGTCCTTCCTGATGTTTAGCCAGTCCCATCTGCTATTTCGCCCGTCCTTTCTGCTGTTTGGCCCGTCCTGTCTACTATTTCGCCCGTCCTTCCTGCAGTTTAGCCAGTCCTTCCTGCTGTTAAGCCAGGCCCTCCTGCTGTTTAGCCCGTTCTTCTTGCTGGTTTGCCCATCCTTCCTGCTATTTCGCCCGTCCCTCATGCTATTTAACCAGTCCCTCTTGCTGTTTAACCAGTCGTTCCTGCTTTTTAACCAGTCCTTCCTGCTGTTTAGTCCATCCTTCTTGCTGCTTAGGCCGACCTTCTTGCTGTTTAGTCCGTCCTTCCTACTGTTTAACCAGTCCCTCCTGCTGGTTAGCCAGTCCTCCTGCTGTTTAGCAAGTCCTTCCTGCTGTTTAGTCCATCCTTCTTGCTGCTTAAGCCGACCTTCCTGCTGTTTAGCCAGTCCTTCCTGCTGTTTAGTCCATCCTTCTTGCTGCTTAGGCCGACCTTCCTGCTGTTTAGCGTGCAGTGATTATTCCTTAGACACATGTGCATATTTGTGGCAGTTCTGCCTGTTTTTTTTTTATTAAATCATTTTCGTTTCCTCGTTTTGAACTCAAGCGTAGTCCACGATAGATTGATGTTTGCGTGTGGATACTAGTGGCTCTCGCCATAAGGAGAACAATGATGTTTGCGTGTGGTTACTAGTGGCTCTCGCCATAAGGAGAACAATGATGTTTGCGTGTGGTTACTAGTGGCTCTCGCCATAAGGAGAACAATATTGTTTGCGTGTGGTTACTAGTGGCTCTCGCCATAAGGAGAACAATGATGTTTGCGTGTGGTTACTAGTGGCTCTCGCCATAAGGAGAACAATGATGTTTGCGTGTGGTTACTAGTGGCTCTCGCCATAAGGAGAACAATGATGTTTGCGTGTGGTTACTAGTGGCTCTCGCCATAAGGAGAACAATGATGTTTGTGTGTGGTTACTAGTGGCTCTCGCCATAAGGAGAACAATGATGTTTGCGTGTGGTTACTAGTGGCTCTCGCCATAAGGAGAACAATGATGTTTGCGTGTGGTTACTAGTGTATCTCGCCATAAGGAGAACAATGATGTTTGCGTGTGGTTACTAGTGGCTCTCGCCATAAGGAGAACAATGATGTTTGCGTGTGGTTACTAGTGGCTCTCGCCATAAGGAGAACAATGATTTTTGCGTGTGGTTACTAGTGGCTCTCGCCATAAGGAGAACAATGATTTTTGCGTGTGGATACTAGTGACTCTCGCCATAAGGAGAACAATCTGCGGCTTCTGAGGTATTTGTAATTAACGTCCCCAATTCAAGGACGAGAAATCAACAATTTAGTCCAGCTGATCAGTGTAGGGGTTGAACTTGCAACCATCGTCATCAGCACACAGTATGTTTATGAGTCAACGCTCTTATTCATTCACCCAATCTGGCTTCCATCCTATCTGTTCGATAGCGATCATGTTGGCCGAACAGTTTACCTTTTCATCTGTTTAGTATAGAATGTCTATTCTTGAAACAATCAAATACAGACGTTCTAGAAAAACTGGGTATGACAAGAGAGTTGATGAAAGAAATTAAAAAAGTAGGCAAGTGAAATATTTCGGCCACGTTAAAAGACATATACTTTTGAAAAGGCCATACTGGAGGGCACGGTTGAGGGCAAGCGAGCAAGAGGTAGACAACGATACACGTGGGAAGATAACATCAAGAGATGGACGAACATCAGTCTGACAGAATATACAGTCAGGGAGAGATACAGACAGTGTGAAGATCCATTGCAACCAACCTTCATTGTGGAGACGGCACCTGATTGATTGATGATGTATATTCTTTAGCATATAACGTGTGCTGCAAACGAATCAACTTTCCAAGTTGCCCGTCTTGTCATTATTTTAGCATACTATGTGTACTGAAATGTATTATAGAATCTGGTTTGATGTATAGCAGTGAATCGTGGAATGCGGATGACAGATTAGGAAGAGCTTAGAAGCAACAGAGATGTGGTTCCTGAGACGAATGTTGCGAATTCCTTGGACTGCCAGAGTAACTAACAACAGTTTGCTGGAAGACACTAAACTACTGGGTGCTTGTAAAATCTCACTACACTTTATATGTAGAACACATTTGAAAAAAAAAAAATATTTATTCCTTTGATAACACCATTCTGTTTGGAGTGCATAGAAATACTCCAGCAGACGACATCAATTCGCTGCATAATGCATCATGATGGACTGTGGAGCCTATTTTTTAATGACAAATTTGTTCTACATAAAAAGTGCAGTGCAACTTTACAATCACCACGTAGAACATACAACTCTAAGAAAGTGACTAACATTCTTTGGTCATGTGAAAAGAGAGACAACGGAGAACATTGTAATGACCGAAGAGATCAGTGTAAAACGAAGTAGAGGTAGACTAAAGGAAATTATGTTGGATAAAATCGTACTGCGGCATGGGGAAATATCATCACCAGCGTTGATCCAAGGATCGATATCTGTGGAGAGACAGGAACGCTTAAGCCAGTCGACAGGGCACATTATAATAATGATGATGATGTGTAATTTTCAATTATCTTGTTTGTCCATAACGTCTTTAAAAAGTGGCGAATAATAACGTTATTCCTATAAATTTTGAGCTCCAATACTAAATATTCCCTTCACCTCTCTCACCTCACCTCATTATGTTCCTCTTGAACATTGCGGTGTCGAGGTGAAGCATAAACATCTGGAGTATGCTCTTTCAAGGGCTTCATGCATCGAGATCCCCATGGACTCTGCAGTCCGTCATTCATATAAATCGTAGCTACGGCTTACATTGTGTTAATATGGATAATGAAATTAAGTGAAAATAAAGCAATGAGTTTAATTTGATTGTTCAAATTTGCATTCCTGCACCACTGAATATTGCAGTTTCTGTTCTCGCTATCTCATTTTGAACTTAAGCGTATTCCATAAACATGCTACTACCTCTAGTCCACTGGACTGATGTTTGCGTGTGGATTAGATTTCCCTGTTACCAGTGTCCCTCGTCATAAGGTGAACCCACTCCGATTTCAGAGGTTCTTGTATTGCAGAGGTTCCCAAACCACGGCCCGCGGGTCACTTGTGGCCCACCAGCTGTTAGTAAGTGGCACGCGAGGCCTCGTTATTAAAAATAATATATTTTAATATTTTCAAAAAATGCACTACGAGCGCCCGTCAGCGTGCGATAATTTACTCTGCTCGTGGTTGTTATATTCAGATATTATCGAATGCACCTGTTCAGTTCGCAACTTTCAGCTGATCATACGATTTCATTCTGGCGACTATTCTCTGTCGAACAATTTGAACACTTGCGTTCATTCGCCTAGAGATTCATTTGTCGTTTTATTTCGACTTACAGATGCGAGCAGTCATTTTTCGCAATGGATGTTATACAAAAACAAGATAAGTTCCAGACTCACCGACAGTAACCTAGCTGCGCTTATGACTTTGGACACGACAGATTTGTGCCCAGACACTGATAAACTGGCATCTTAACTTAAGTAACTGATTATAAAGAACAGTTACAATTGTAAATTAATTACATTAATAGCGATTTTCGAAACTGATTTAAAATTTATTTTTAAATGAACTTTTGATTTTAAACCAAAAAATGACCGCAGTGTAGTACTGACACTGACTGCCTTTAAAGTTTTAGAATTTTGTTGACGAAAGTTAAGAAAGGTAAGAATGATATTGCACGACGTTTATAATTTTACAACGTTGTGGCCCGCTTAACTACCGAAAATAGTAGATATGGCCCTCTGCTTGAAAAGCTTGGGAACCACTGTTGTATTGTACATCCCCAGGTCAAGGACGAAAAGTCAACATGTTCATCCAACTGACCGGTGTAGGGTAGCACCCGCTATCTCAGCATCATCAACACACCGGAAGTTTAAGAACGTGTTCTCTTATCTTTTCGGCCACTCTGACCTTCAAAATTAATTACACTCAGATATAATCACAATAGTTGTCTTATTTGTTTGATAAGTTGAGTCAAGTCAAGAGTCGATATCAAAGCACTAGACTCATTCCCATACATTCTCCGTCCAAGTTCCCATACTAATGGTATCAGTAGCAGTCTCATTATGTGTCCGTCTGGCCATTGCTTGGAGAATTGAGTGTATATGTTTCTTTGTTGATGTGTTATTCTTTGTTGATTTATTATGTATCGTATTTGAAGGCTATGAGTTTTACATCTTCAATACAATAGGCTGAGGTTCGTGTTCTGGCATGAAGAAGAGTCTACATCTATCGTTAGGAGATTGAGTAGAAGTTTCCTTCCGACTAGATACCTAAATACAAACTCCATGACGACTTTGTATCCACATTTTAATTAACAAACATATAGAGACACAAACGACGCTTGCCTGAAATTAACTAATGAAACAAGTAAATTATATACAATAATAAGAAAGAAACAAACAGCTTTCTTTAGTCATGTTATAAGAAGAGAGACATTGGAAAACATCGTGACGACTGAAAAGATCGAGGGGAAGAGAAGCAGAGGCAGACCAAGAGCAATGTTGCTGGATGGACTGAGACGGTGGCATGGAGGATTGTCAGCAGCAGAGTTGATCCAGAACAATAAAAACCGAGCTGTATGGAGAGACATGAACACCTATGCCAGCTTATATGACATTTTATACTGATGATGATAGAGTCACCGTGGCCAAGCGGTCTAGCCGCCTGCATCGCGGTACGAAGGTTGTGGTTTCCATCATTCACGAGTGAATATCTTTGGAGGCCCCAAGAGGTCGTCAGCTGACCTACAGAGTTCGTGCAATGTTCAAACCTTTTAGAAAGAAAACCATACAGGTCCGGATGAAACCCAGTGCAATGAAGTCGATCTGCTTATTTTTAAACCCATGGGGGTCTCTGTGCCAAAATGGATACGCCGCCTGCCTCGCTATCCACAGTTTGTGGGTTCAATTCCGGGCTTCGCCATTATGTTCACGAGAACAATTTTCTCGGAGACTCCAAGGGAGTCGTGGCTGGAGCTACTGGGTTCGTGCTTTGTGTGACGCTTTCTGCAGGCCGCCCTGCTGACAGAATGATCCATATAGGATGAAATCCGGTGCAATTAAGTATATCCCCTTGCTCTTTATTCCCGTTTACACCTTTGACCCCTTTAATTAACAAATATAGTAAATATTTCTCGTTTTTTTTTTTTTTTATTTCACTACGCTTGGCACATCTGGCACGAGATTTCTATATTGCATATTTTACAAGACTTGTTTGCATCTTGACTTTGCATACTTGTGGCATGAATAATATGCATTTAATTCAAAGAAACAGATTCATGTATGGTGTGGTTGTTCTTGTGATTGTGTGTCAGTACAATGTTCGGAATTCTATTAAATAAGTATGCCCTAGTTGTTACATTATAAGTGTGTGTGTCCTAGTTGTTATATTAAATATTGCTGTCTATGTTATTGCATTAAGTATTTATGTCAAAATTGTTACATTAAATGTTTATATCTACGTTGTTACAATAAATGAGTATGTCCACGTTATTACATTATATGTTTATTCCGCGTGTTACATTAAATATTTATGTTCACGCTGTTGCATTAAATATTTATGTCCTTGCTATTACATTAAAAATGTATGCCCTATTTGTTACTTAATATGTTTCTGTCCTAGTTTTTCTATCAAGGTCGTTACATTAAATATTATTTTTTCCTTGCTGATGCTTCAATATAGGCAGTTACTTTAATTTCTGCCAGCTGAGGTTATTTTTTATTATACCAAATGTTGAAAACGGTTAAAACACGAAGTCTTGAATTGTGGTGAAGATCATGCAATGTGAAGAAGCATGGCTGCCAATGATACTCAATAAAGCATGTGATGGCTCAGTTGATGATGATGAAGATAGTGGTGATGGTGGTGGTGATGGTGTTGGTCATAATGATGAGTATGATGATAGTAATTATGATGATGATAATGGTGATGGGAGTGGTGACGGTGGTGGTTATGATGATAATTATGGTGATAATTATGGTGATAATGGTAATGGTGATAGTGGTGGTTACGACTTTATGATTATGGCTGTGGTGGTTACATTAATAATTGTTTAAGCCGTTTGTTTGCCCAAGCTTTCTCAACAAGATCTAGCCTGGGTTTCTGGTTGTTCTGATAAACCGGATAAGTTTCTATAAATTCTAGCGCCGATTTTATCCTCGGAATTATAGTTCGCATCAGCCACCACATAAAAACTTAAACGAACCACATGTATAATGCCGTCTCTTGAGTTGCGCAGCTACCATTCATACTTCAAAAGAACAGTATGTATAGCGTCCTATTGTCAGTTGCGCAGCACTGAGTCATAATACTTAAAAAATAACATTTATAACTTCTTCTTGTAATTTGTGCAGCATCGATACAGGTTATATCAGAAGAACCTTATGTATAGCGTATGTTGTTATTACATTAGAAACACCTAATTTGTGACTTAATCTCATGAGCAAGTAATTCATGCATAATCTCCCGATGTCTCTCTACACTCTGGAAAAACTGCAGAGCTTTCTTATTATATTATCATCATCATCATCATCATGTACCATACCGATAAGCGTCGGTTGTCATGCTTCACCATCTCACACGATCACCAGAGTCGTGGATCAGCTCTGTATTTTTGTCTCGACCATGCCATGTGATCAAGCCTCTGCCTTTTCCTTGTTCCTTTCCCCTCAATCTTGCCAGCTGCATCTTTGATTCATGTCTTCTCATAACGTGACGAAAATAGTGTGACAGTCTGCGTCTAATTTCTCTAATCAGTTTACGGTTTTTATTTGTTCTTGTAGAACTTGGTCATCGGTTTTTTTCTGTCTGTCCATGGTATTCTTTGCCTTTTTCTCAGATACCACATTTCCATAGCCATTACATGTGATTCAACTTGTCTGATTATTGTCAACGCTTCCCATTTATACAAAAGTATACGTTCTATGTAGCACTTCAACACTCTTTGTCTCGTTGAAAATGCCATCTTTGTATTGGTCAGTATTTTTCCATCTTCCAAAAGTACACATAGCCCATGGCGATTCTTGTTCTAATATCTTCAAGGCTTCTCCGTCAGACTGTTCCGAGATAATTGTACTGATTCACTTGTTTAAGAATATTTCCATTTACTATTATATTACTGTGTAGTGTTTCCTTCTTCTTAGTCACGACCATAATTTGTGTGTCTTAGTACAATTTAATTCTAACCCCAGTTGTTTACTGTGTGCAACAATCTCATCTACTAAATGTTGCAGATCCTGCTCAGTGTCTGCAATCAATACTGTATCATCCGCATATATAATGTTATTGATCTTACATCCCCCCTCCCCCACCCCATGGTGATTTCTATGATGTCTTCTACATTTCTAAAAATATTTTCACTGTAAAGGGAAAATAAATCTGTAGACATTATACATCCCTGTCGCTCACTTTTCTTAATAGGATGATATTGACGTACTCCATTATCAATCTATATGGTTGTTTGTTGTTTCCAATATAAGTGTTGTTTTTTTTACAAGTTTAAGGTCTGTCCCATCAACTTGTAGATCTGTAAGTATCCTTAAAAATGTTGACATGTCTTACTTTATACAAAGCCCTTGTGTAATCAATAAAGCAAAGATATAGGTCTGTGTTTACTTTTATAGAACGTTCAATTAATGTTATAAGCATATTCACAAAATTTACTGTACCCGTACCTTCTAAAAAAAAAACTTTGTTTTCTACTATTGCGAGTTGTGTTCACTTCCTACCTTTTAGCATGATGATCCTTAGTAAAATCTTGCAAGTGTTACACGTTATGCTAATTTTTCGATGTTGATCACATTCCAAGGCTATTGAAATTTTCGGAATTGCACTAAACAATGATGTAAATAAGTCACTGGGTGTATGTAAAAAATGTATGTTGATTAACTGTTCCAACAGAACCCTGTATGACACTGCCCACTATCCTTTAACAGATTTTGATGTTTGCAGATCCAAGATAAATGCTACACCTCTTTGCCTTTTCTCTCACCTAGAATATATAGTGTTAAAATATGTCCCTGTATCTTTCCCTGTCCCTTTCCATCGCGTCGCTCACATACCTAATATATTAGTATTCTCTCTACCCATTTCTTGTATAATGTTGTCAAATTTTCCGTCTTCGCTTAAAGTACGAACATTCCATTTCGCCAATTTCAGTGTTGCTATCCTTTTCTTGTGACGTTCTGTGATTCTACGAATCATGTTAAACTAGGCATCTTTAAAGAAGGTAGTTTGCCGTTGCTTTCCTTCCGGGCAATGACCGTACTGGCCGGAGACCATAGCCAATGTCTTTTTAGTGAGATCTTCTGCCTAACGCCGCGAAACCATAACAAACCACTATAATTCGGATGTTCTCAAAATTCCATCCATCACCTGCCTTCCATTGTTTCTTACAAATACATTCAGAAAACGGTTATGAAATTTACCACATCCTGCCCAGAAGAACACAACAGCGTCCTTCTACGAAAAACACAGCTACCCAGTCGCCATTTTACAGGACGCTACCTTACATTATACTTCTCGATAATGTTATTTGAATATTATTAAAGGAACCAAATTATCATAAAATAGACTGTAATACATTTTACAATCACATCTAGGCTACCATGGTGCACTTACTGAAGGTTGCTCGTCTCCTACGCCTGGCCAGGTTACTTCAAAAACTGGAGCGCTATAATCAGTACAGCTTCCTGGTGCTCGCCTTGCTGCTGTGTATGTTTGCTTTGTTAGCTCACTGGCTGGCCTGTATATGGTACGCCATAGGGAAAGCAGAGCTGGATGAAAGCGACGGGAACTGGACTGTTGGTATGTTAACTTAATATAATAAGTTGTATGTAACATATATTGTTCGTGTAAAGAAGATAGTCGTTTTTTATGTTGTATTTGAGTTCGCTGAAAAAGATTATCGTCGAAACGCTCATACATTCATACCTATACTTTGTAATCTCTTAAAAGACGTAGGTTTTTCTATGTTTAGCGGTGGTATCTTCTGTCTTTGTGTGTTATCATGTACAGCTTGTGTATTAAGATTGCTAATTGCACTCTTAATGTTCTTTGAAAGTATACTGATGCAGTAGAGTGTTAACAGTCGACGTGGTAGAAAAGATAAGAACCCTCTACTGTTAAAATTCCTTTGCGCTGATGGAGGTAAAAAGGGTTCATTTCTTATACCGATCAGTTGGTTTTAACATTGACTTCTCGTTTAGAAAGCAATGACAAACTACTTAAACTAAAACTGTCAGAAATTCAAGCTTGTGTTGCGGTATATCGCAACGTTCTGCAAAGGTCATGCGATTTTTTTTTTTGATAGCTATAAAAATAAATATTTGAAAAGTAATACAGAGAGAAAGGAAATAAAACGTTTTTGTAAAGTAACTAACGTGATTACTGACACTACATTAATGGCGCTAAATGCTTGCTCTTCCACTGTTGTGTGATTACGTCAAGTGTCTAGTCTAAACGTCAAAGTTTCTATCTATAGGCTGATTATATCAATCATCTACACGTCAAAGTTCTATCTAGAGACTGATTATATCAAATGTCGAAACGTCAAAACTTCTATCTACGGGCTGATTAAATAACTTGTCTAAACGCCAAAGTTTCTATCTATATGCTGATTATATCAGTTTTGTAAACATCAACATTTATATCATCAGGCTGATTATATCAGTTGTGTAAACATCACCATTTATATCATCAGGCTGATTATATCAGTTGTGTAAACATCAACATTTATATCATCAGGCTGATTATATCTATTGTCTACGTGTCAAAGCTTCTATCTACAGACTGTTGATATCACTTGTCTAAACGTTAAAGTTTCTATCTCCAGACTGGCTGTACCAACTGTCAGAGCGTCTAAAAAATGTTGATTCTGTCAGTGTATATTCACAATCTTGTAATATCAGTTTTCTAAACGTCAGAGCTTCTATCTCCAGGCTGATTATATCAATTGTCTAAACGTCAAAGCTTCTAACTGCATGCTGACTATATCAACCGTCTAAACGTCAAAGCTTCTACCTCCAGGCTGAATATATCAATTGACTAAACGTCAAAGAATTTTGTCTACAGACTGTTTATATCAGTTGTCTAAACGTCAAAGTTTCTGTCTCTAGACTGGCTGCACCAACTATCAGAGCGTCTAATCAATGTTGATTAAGTCAGTTTATATCCACAATCTTGTCATATCAATTGTCTAAACGTCAAAGCTTCTATCTCCAGGCTGATTATATCAGTTGTCTAAACGTCAAACCTTCTGTATCCAGGCTAATATTATCAGCTGTCTAAACGTCAAACCTTCTGTATCCAGGCTAATATTATCAGCTGTCTAAACGTCAAAGCTTCTATATGCAGGCTGGCTGTACGAACTATCAGAACGTCTCAACAACGTGATCATCAACAAGACGAACATTCCAGACATGATGACATCATACATCACCGCCCTGTACTTCACGTGCTCTAGTTTGACCAGTGTGGGCTTTGGAAACGTCTCCGCCAACACAAACGGTGAAAAGATCTTCTCTGTTTGCGCCATGTTGCTGGGAGGTAAGATCCTCCCATGTCCGTCTTTTGTTCTTTTAGTCTGCTTAGTTTAATCTTCTTTGTTGTCCTTTATTATATTACGTTTGCGCTTCTTATTTAGTACTCCTTGTTAATAGATTCTTAGTAGGATTGTGTTACAGTTTTAAACACTTCTATGTGTATTTTATATTAGTAAAATGTTTGTTGATTAACTTTTTGTAGATGGTTAGCGGGTGGCCTATGATTCATAATGCCCCGCGGGCAGGTTGTTGGGCGTATGTGTTAGATGCTTGCTAACGCAGTTAGCCAGAAAGTTTGAAAGTGTTTTCCTTGTCACAGCGTACGCTTCATTTCTTGACCGTCTACATCTAATATCTGTAATCAATTTACGGTCGGCAAACTACTGAACTTAATATTTGCTTAGAAAATCACAGAAAGGCAATTTGTGTTGAGGTTGACTGCGACGTCCTGTAAAAACTGACATTCAATTAAAGAAAGAAAAGGAAAAGAAAACAAGTGCTGGGGGTTTGTGAAGTATTAGGATCATCACATTTTGTAGACCAGGATGCACAATGGTCAAGTGACCGGTATTTCCCTCCCTTGGTGAACGCCGATCCAAGTCCGACTGTTCGCATGCCAGTGTCAACGTAAGCTCCAAACCGCTACGTAACGTAATTTACGAGACAATAATTATTAACAAGGCATGATTACAGAAGGGTGCCCGCTGCCATATCATTTCATGTTTAACTGATTCAGCCCCAAACACAAGTAGGTTTGGACCAGACATGGTGCGCAAATACATGAAACAGTATTATAATGTACATTTTCTTTCACTGGGCGGAAGATAACCACGAAACAAAACAAATAAAACGATGACCCTAGTACGACGATATATCGTCCTTCTGTCTCAATATTAATGTTATCAGTAGCAATCTGATTATATATCCGTCTGGCCTTTCCTCGAAGCTGGAGTGTCGTACAGATCCTCCCACATCCTTCTTTTGTTCCTTTGTTAGTCGACATAGATTAGTTTTCTTTGTTGTTGTTGTTGTTGTTGGTGTTGTTTTTAAATTATATAACGTTTGCTTTTCTTAGTTAGCATTCCTTTTATTTGATTCTTAGTAGTATTATATTACTGTGTTTGCACCTCTGCAGCACCATTCTCTCCAATCCGGGTATTCAACGTAAAGCGTATGTTGCCTATTTACTCCGTCACATCTTCTGTATTTATCGGTAACTTGCTAATAATCTCTCCTCAGCCATAATGCATGCGGTTGTTTTCGGTAACGTGACCACTATCATCCAGCGGATGTACGCCAGGAAAGCCATCTTTCATTCCAAGACTAAAGACCTCAAGGACTTCTTCCGCATTCATCACATTCCTAAAGAACTGAAGCACAGGATGAGGGACTATTTTCAGGCCATGTGGTCCATCACAAATGGCATCGATTTTAAGGAGGTAATCTTTTTGTTTTCTCCCTGGTCTAGAGGTTAAACAACTTTCTCCGTAATCCCGTTTATACACGTAGGGCAACGCAGCGCGCGAGAATTGGAAGCGGTTCTCGCCGCGTTGGTGACTTAAGGGATAAGTGAGCCGGCCGCTCAGAAAGTAATAGCAAACTGCTGAGCGTAATCTTGCCAAGAAATCAACAACAGCGGTAAAATGCTGATGTTGATAGCGATGTCCTGTAAAGGATATGCAGAAAAATAATCTTCTTGTTATATGCTGTTTTGCACGATTTATTGCCTGGTATATTTCGCTGCATTTCGTCAGGTCATTCATTGACATTTTGCCGTCTAGACAGACGATAGTTTGTTACATCGTGCTTCAAAAAGGTATAATAACTACAACCCATGGCGGTGGAGGATGTGATTAATCAGGCCAATTCGTGCTGTAAATGTTCGTCCACAATAATGGATGTGAACACATGGTCAATTCCACCATCTCGCGCCATATTATGTCTTACACATACTACAGAAATCACACAACAAAAACTAAAGTAATCAGACATACAACACACATATTCATACAGTAATATGAGCTGTCTACCACGGTTCTGTGGTGAAATGGTTACGGACGCAATTCGTAACCCCGCATAGAGCGTTCCAAGCACATTTGCGGGTGATGTGGCAGCAGACCAATGGTATGAGTGCCGGTCGTTCAAAAAGCAATGGCAAACTACTGAACGTAAATATGCCAAGAAATCCCAAACAGCAACAACATCACAACGCTGGGGTTGACTGCCACGTCCGGTAAAGGATATGCAACTAACTTTGGTGTTGCAGCCAACAATGTATACAGCATGAAATAATCTGCAGCTTTAGAAAATTACAGATTTCAAACTCAGTTTATTTCATAAAAGCTCTGAACTGACTTGAGCCAATCTCGCTGTCAGATAGTGAAAGATTTCCCCGAGGACATGCGAGGAGAGATCGGCCTGCATCTGCACAGAGAGATCCTGTCCTTGCCCATCTTCCAACAGGCACCGCCAGGCTGCCTGAAAACTGTGTCACTGAGGACAGAGCGGTTTGTCTGTGGGCCAGGGGAGTTCATTATGCACAAGGTAGTATTGTTGTCTGTGTGTGATTGTGTATCTGTGTGTGACTGTGTTTCTGTGTGTGACTGTGTTTCTGTGTGTGATTGTGTATCTGTGTGTGATTGTGTATCTGTATGTGACTGTGTTTCTGTGTGTGTGCTGTGTTTCTGTGTGTGATTGTGTATCTGTGTGTGACTGTGTTTCTCTGTGTGACTGTGTTTCTGTGTGTGCTGTGTTTCTGTGTGTGATTGTGTATCTGTGCGTGACTGTGTTTCTGTGTGTGCTGTGTTTCTGTGTGTGCTGTGTTTCTGTGTGTGATTGTGTATCTGTATGTGACTGTGTTTCTGTGTGTGCCGTGTTTCTGTGTGTGACTGTGTTTCTGTGTGTGACTGTGTTTCATAGCCAATACATTAATTAATCCATGCCTTTGAAGATTACAATATGCGGAGAACCATGATCGTCCTCGCCAGCCTGCAAGGCACTTAATGATGAAACCCTCGTGGAGGCAAGGGACTTTATGCATCGCAATGAAATGCCCCTGGTTTTACCTCTAGAAGGAGGCTAAGGCACAATTGGAGATATAGATGTTCCTTGAAAATGTTCCTTCCCCATCGAATCCGGACCAAATAATTTTACACCAGATTTGACAATTTATTTATTTCTGGAAATCTTATTCAAAACAATGTATTCTTTGAGTGAATTTAAACACAGATCCCAAACATAAAGTTGCACTGTTTCTTGCCTGATAAATTACGCTGCATCTCATCGGATAGAGACTCCAGCAGTATATATCATGTGAAGTGAACATATGATGATCTTTAAATGAAAATCCTAAAACTGTGATATTGCAATAACCATGTCACTGTCTTGTCAATAGTATTGTTAAGGATGTCAAGAGTGTTCAGCACGTGACATCATGGTGCAGACAAACACGGTGACGTTATAAGGTCAGTTTTAAAAGACCACCCCACTTTTGACATGCACCAGAGAGGAGCAGTGTTCTGTTATACATTTTTTCATCAGTAAAGGGGCAAAAACCTACAGAAATTCATGGCCGAATGAAAGTCCAGTATGGTGAAGGATGCGTGTCAGTCCAGCTAGTGTATGAGTGGAGTCGGAAGTTTCAACACAACGTGACTTCTATGACAGACTGTTCACTGTTCAGCACACCACATCATCCATGATTTCCCACAGTACCGGAAAGTGTCTGCAAGGTGGATGCCACGGCAGCTTACTCCAGAATTGAAACAACGACGTATTGATGATTGTCAAGATCTAGTCTTAAGTGATTTCCACTTGTTTGAAAAACTCAAAGAGTCATTGGGAGAAAAGTTATATGCACGACGAAGATAAATTTTTTTCTACAGGAATCCAAGCACTTTATCGGTGCTGGAGGACTTGCCTTGAGAGCAGTGGTGACTTCATCGAAACATGATACAGTTGTTCCTTACTTTTTTCAGAACATATTCAACAACAACAACAAAAAACAAAAACCATGTAAGGTTTTCATATAAATTTTTTTTTGCATTTCAGAAGGTGGGCATTCATCTTTAAACTGTTGTTATGATGTCATCGTGTGCGTCTGCACCGTGATTTCTCGTACTCAACACTCTTGACATCCTTAACCACAATATTGACAGGTTACAAGACAATGGCATGTTTATTTTTGTAATTTCTGTTACACTATTAAGTTTTTCATTCGACGCTGGAGGTATGAAATACGACGTCGTATTAATTATACTTTTCCTGAAATATGTGAAGGACATAGTCGCTGATATTGTTCCAATGTAGGGAATGTTTTGTCCCCAAGGTAATGGCTTATATTATGCTATTTGTAATGTTTAGTTGTTTCTCGTCAGCGACCTTCTAATATTTTTGCTATCTGCTTATTTATATTCAGGGTGACGCTGTCAACTACCTCTACTATGTCTGCAGTGGAAGCTTGGAGGTTCTGAAAGATGACCAGGTCGTAGCTATATTAGGTAAACACAATATCGTTTAGTTGCAGTGATGCACCGGTTTGCGGGGAAGGGGTATCCCATATCAAATAATAATAATAATAATAATAATAATAATAATAATAATAATAAGTCTTTATTTTCAAAGGGTTAAGAATTGGGCACGCAGGCCCGTCTGACATTCTGCCCTTCTTCTCTATATTTCCTCTCATACATTCTTTCATTCAACATCACTTATGAAGCAACTTTTGACAACAAAAGAACATTAAAACGCATGAAAAATAATCAATAACAAATGACTCACTGAAGCAGTGTTTAACATGGGCATTATAAATACCTAAGGAGGGTGTAACGTGCCATACATAAGGGCATGTTTTTTGGCTAGTTGTCGTTTGAGATAAGTTACCATTATTGTCTTTTTTGTGTTGTTTGTTATGGGGGCATGTAGTCTGTACTAAGGTAGTGTTCAAACAGGTTGCGAATGTATGTATCATGATTGGTGGTGTCTTTGATTTCTTGTGGAAGATTGTTCCACAACTGAGCGGCAGAGTATGCTAAGCTTGTTTTATATAAGTCTATCCTAGGTTTAGGGACATGAAGTATATTTAGTCGTTCGCTATGTCTAGCGTTATATTTAAACAATGGCCAAAAAGAGATGTAAGACGCCCCATTTCCTCCGTTAGTCTACTGTGTGCCATGCTGATAAGCTTTCAAATTTTATGTTGTCTAGTGCGTCCTCTAGTCTCTACTTCCTTCTTCTCCTTCTGTGAGCGCTAAACAATACTGTGTGTGTTTATTTATGTAACTGATAAGCGTGGGTGGTCATGTTTCGCCATCTCAGACGATGACCAGAGTCGTATATCAACTCTATGTTCTTGTCTCGACCATACCACGTGGCCGGGCCATCCAGATATTTACTTCTCTGCCTTCTCCTTGGTCTATACATCTAAAACATGCCAGTTGTCACCAAGTTCTCTAGTTTATTTCTTCTCATAAATTTCCTGCAGAATTTTAACTGTCTGAGTCTATTTTCTCCAAATAATTTACGGTTTTCATTTTTTTTTTTTTAGGACTTGCTGACTGGTTTTTCTGTCTGTCCATGGTATTCTTTTCATGTCCCTCAGAAACCACCTTTCCACCGCCATCAGATGTTTATCAGCTTCTCTGCTTATTGTTCGTGTTTAACAGCACGCTAAACTGTCTGTCTACATTGCTACTTACACATGTCTATGACGCCTTCTCTTGAAATATGGTTTCACCAAGAGAGATCAGGTTATCATTTGTTTGATTTATTCTCCTTATCTTTATATTTTCTTTGTGTATTTTAAAATCTAATTGTTGTGACCACCCATCCAAAAGTTTTGGTGAACAGTTTCCTACCACACCGCCGTACGTCAATGACAATTCAATGTAAACGATGAGAACCGTCCGGTATGTTTCACAGAGCCGTGTCGACAGAGGGCCGTGCTGGCTGTGGAGAAGAATCCACCACTTCCGGGAATTAAACCCGGACCACTGCCTGAGTGGTCGCCGCTGTGGCATAGTGGCTAGTACGAAACTTGTCTGTGGGCCCGGAAGTCATGTGCACGAATACCCATCGAGAAGGGAATTGCATCCTCTCTCATTAATCTTGACTTCTAGTCAGACACAGTTTAAAACGGGTACCAAGAATTTTTATGGGGAGTTAAAGCGGACAGTGTGATAATAACCACATCCCCAGTGAGTTATTACGGACAGTGTGCTAATGACCACATCCCCATTGAGTTATTACGGACAGTGTGATAATGACCACATCCCCATTGAGTTATTACGGACAGTGTGATAATTACCACATCCCCATTGAGTTATGGTGGACAGTGTGATAATAACGCAGGACAACTTGTTTATAGCCTTTTTCCTGAAAATTCTTATGAGAGCGAGATTCTGCAAAGGACGTGTTACTGAATGAATGAATGAATGAATGAATGAATGAATGATTGAATGAATGAATGAATGAATGAATGAATGAATGCCTAAGGATTATATATCGCCAAATGTGATCTCCTATTTAGACAGAAAGACGATAGATCGCCAGACTAGGGCCAGCGTGTTATTTGTTTTGTTTTGTGGTATCTTCCGCAATTCCAATGCTCAGTGAACGGAAGTGTGCATGATAATGTAATGTTCATTTAATAGTCTACCATGTTTGGTCCAAACTACTTTTGTTTGGCACTGAATCAATTAAGTGCAACTCAATGCCTGTCAAGGGAAGGAACCTCCCTACCTCGCCATCAGCACACCGGAAGTTTAACAACAAGCCCGTTCGGCCACGTCGACTTCTACAACAATATTGCTCATTTATAATTGTGCATATTTTGATTTATTGTTCAGGGAAGGGGGACATTTTTGGATCAGATCTTGACTACGATGACCCGGTCAGTGTTAGCGGATGTGACGTCAGGTCTCTGGCCTACTGCGAGCTACTGTGTATTCAGGTGAGTAAATTCATTCACAGCTGCTAGCCACTCGGGAGCACACCGCCTCGTGTTAGTTTATAACAATGGTGTGGGCGTCGATCGTGCAGAAAGCAATTGCGAACTGCTAACAGTAAATTTGCCTCCAAAATCAAAGACAGCCAGGAAATGAGGGGGTTGACTACCACGTCCTGAAACGGACATGCACCTAACGTTTTGCAATAATCAAATACAATATGCAGGTTTAAAGAAATATTGCCACCTCGTTCAACCTGCTGTTACTACCTTGGTTATAATTGTCCTAGTTCATTTCGCGGTCTTCTGTTTTCATCTGCTTGTGACGTCAGCTGAAAGTGCGGTTTCCTATGCTTTTGTCTCTTCTGGCTTTTCGTCTGTCATTGAAGGCTCTTTGCCCGTCTGTTTTGAGTGGAGGGTAGCCCGTTGAAGGACTCATCCCATATTTTAGTTGCTTTATTTCGTGTTGTGACTTGTTTCTGTGGTTGAGTGGTTTATATCATTGTAACACACTCGCAGCCATTTCTTGGATTTCGTTAGTTTCTCTTTCTTCTAACAGCTAGTACTTCTTATGTCGGCGCCTGGGTCTCAAGGGATAATGAACACAGTTTCACACTCCCGACATACTGGCTGGAGGTCAGCCCCAATCGATTTAGAAGCAGACCGCGTTGATTTTCGCAATCGTATGAGCGCCGACAGTACAGAAAACTTGTATACATTAATTAACTTAAAATTACTAAGAAACAAAAAAAAAAATAAAAATAAAAACAAACAAACAAACAAAAAATAACAACCAAAATTAAAAAAAAAAAAAAAACAACAACGCATGCAGCAGATGCTGGGTTGCTGACCACGTCCAGCAAGAGGACATCAACCTAATATGTAAACATACTTCTTATAGGGTGGCATGGCAAGGTACCGGTGTCATTTATCAAAGGAGAAACGGATGTCAGCATGGCCGGATAGATAAGAGCGCTCGTTCTTCGATATCCAGTGTGCTGATGCCGGGGTAGCGGGTCCAGCCCTTACACCGGTCAGTTGGACCAAAATGTTGACTTCTCATACTTGACTAGGGAACGTAAATTACTAACATCTCTGTAGTCGGATTGGGTTCGCTTGATGGCGAGGGACACTGGTAACAGGGAAAGCTAATCCACACACATATATCATTCCAGTGGACTAAAAGTAACACATGTATGGACTACACTTGAGTGAGCGAAGGCATTAAAATAACAATAGAAGATAAGGAGAAATAAGAAATGTACTTCCCTCTAAGCTAGTCTTCGGGGCTCCCTTGAGCAAGTTCAAGTACCCGGTGACTTGAAACTATTGAGTAGGTAGTGGAATGAGCTTGCAAGCAGCTGAAAGGTAGTTGTTGTGTATGGTTTCATGTTCGCGATGAGAGACAGGGGGTCTGTGTCTGGAGACAATGGCTGCGGTCAGCGACCAGCATACTCACTGCTAGGAAAGAAGGCCATTGCAGAAATTCACCTTTACAGATGTTTAGTAGATAACAAAAACCATACTGGAGGGTACGGTTGTAGGCAAGCAAGAAAAAGGTAGACAATGATACAAGTGGGCGGATAACATAAAGAGATGAACGAACAATCAATCTGACAGAATGTACAGTCAAGGCGAGAGACAGTGTTGGAGATCCATTGTAGCCAACCTTCATTGTGGAGGCGGTACCTGATTGATAGATTGATTCATTGAGCAGATTATGATTCAACAACTCAAACAAGAGAGACTGTTGGTATTGTGAGTGAGATAGTGAGCTGTGACTACCCTCGCTGTATGATGCGCGAAACATCTTCTCTTTCTTAAGAGCTCTGATTATGATAATTTCAACCAGTTTCCACACACACACACACACACACACACACACACACACATACATACACACACACACACACACACACACACACACACACACACACACACTACAACCACCACCACCACCAAACAAATATACTTTCAACCAATTTCAATACACACACACACACATCACACACACACACACACACACACACACATCACACACAAGCAAACGGGTGGTAAACAACCAGTTCCCCCACTACACATACACACATATATAGGGGGCTGCGTGGTCTCGAGGTATGGTGTCCGCCTCGAGTGCTGGAGGTCCCGGGTTCAGGCCCCGGTGACGACCAGGATTTATTTAAAAAATCCACCGGGACTTCCAGTAATTTCCCCTGGTCTCTGGGTAGTGAGATCGGAAGCCCGTGTGTATTGTTGCGCACGTAAAAAATCCCTTGGCAGTTGGAAATCGAAAAAGAGTAGCCTAACGGCGCTGCCCGGGCAAAATTTCGAGTTAAAAATCTACCCAAAGTATAAAGTATTTCAGGATCCTCGGCGGTGCTACGGAGTTCGTGCACTGAGCTGAGTTTCTCCAGACTCAGGTTTGAGTTAGGAGGAGAACGGAGCACTTATGGGTTGCGCCCGTGTGCCTTGATGTTGATCCATAAACTAAACTAAACTAAACTAAAACTAAACTAAACATACACACATACACAACGAAGTATAATTCAGCTTGTTTCAGCATACAAACACACAGAGAGACACACAAAACGGCAACATTTCAGCCATTGTCCAAACTCACATAACCACACAAGCACAATGCACCATCAGTGTCCAGGCACCCGCCTCCGTACATGCAGTATGCTTCATTACCATGTAGGTGAAAGGACTGGTTGAATCATTGCTGCTGTATCCCGACTACGCAGACACCTTCGTTACGGAGCTGCCCAATGATCTGACCTGCAATGTGCGGGAAGGGCACGAGGACCACAGCGACGTGAGTAACTTTGCATAGTCAACTGTTGGGGTGGGGGTGGGGGGGGGGGGGGGTTTGGGGGCGTGAGGGAAATCTTGTGGTTAAGTAAGTTTAGTTATCTGCACATCCTTTACAGCGCGTAGCAGTCAACTCCAGCATTGTGTTGGCTGTTTCTATGGCAATTTTTACGTCGGCCTGGCACACCAAATCTCCCGCAGCTGTGTTTCGAATTTGGTATGCGGGATTATGAATATCGTTCGTAACCGTTATGCCCCAGAGCCGGTTAAGAACGGTTAAGTAAAGTGAAAGTAAAATACCTGTTTGTTTTTCTTCTTTCCACTACCCCTACCCCGTTCAACCTCAGGAGAGAAGTTATAATTAGGGCCCATTCCAGACTCGAATTAATAGTCCTGAGAACGAATCAGCCACATTTCAGATATTAAACTGAAAGGTGTTGTCCAAAGCGGGTACTGTTCAGGGTAATGATGAATACCCGTTGAAACGTATTGAGAAGCAATAGGGATATGGTAAATAAAGTCTACAGGTGTATAAGAGTAAAGAGGATCGACTACATTCCACCTGATTTGTATCCTTGATATCTCAGTCTCCGTCCACAGCGGTTTGCCGAAAGCATCGTATGGAACAAGAACTCCTTAGCTCCGGTGATGGCAACCCGGAGTCTACCCGAAAATTACACTTGTGACGGGAAATACGGAATCCGGAAAAAAAACAACAACCCGCGACTGTAGAAGCGTGAAGCCAGCGGTTTAAAAACTTAGCCAAAAAGGCCCTCGTTAAGTAAAGTAAAGTAAAATGTAAAGCAATGTGCATAGTAATGTGTAAAATAAAGGGTAATGTAAAGTGTATTGCAAAGTGTAAAGTAAAGTGCAAAGTAAAATGTAAAGTGTATGGTGCAATGTAAAGTAATGTATAAAATAAAGTCAAAAGTAAACAGTAAAGTAACGTGTAAATTAAAGTAAAGTAACGTGTAAAATAAAGCAATGTCTAAATTCAAGAATAATGTAAAACGTTAAGTAAAGTAAAGTAAAGTAAAGTAAAGTAAAGTAAAGTAAAATAGAGTAGAGTTGAGTAGAGTAGAGTAGAGTAGAGTAGAGTAGAGTAGAGTAGAGTAGAGTAGAGTAGAGTAGAGTAGAGTAAAGTAAAGTAGAGTAGAGTAGAGTAGAGTAGAGTAGAGTAGAGTAGAGTAGAGTAGAGTAGAGTAGAGTTGAGTTGAGTTGAGTTGAGTTGAGTTGAGTTAAGTTAAGTTAAGTAAAACAATGTCTAAACAAAGTAAAAAGTGAAGTAAAGTAAAGTAAAGTAAAGTAAAGTAAAATAGAGTAGAGTTGAGTAGAGTAGAGTAGAGTAGAGTAGAGTAGAGTAGAGTAGAGTAGAGTAGAGTAGAGTAGAGTAAAGTAAAGTAAAGTAAAGTAGAGTAGAGTAGAGTAGAGTAGAGTAGAGTAGAGTAGAGTAGAGTAGAGTAGAGTAGAGTAGAGTAGAGTAGAGTAGAGTAGAGTAGAGTAGAGTTGAGTTGAGTTGAGTTGAGTTGAGTTGAGTTAAGTTAAGTTAAGTTAAGTAAAACAATGTCTAAACAAAGTAAAAAGTGAAGTAAAGTAAAGTTGAGTGAAGTGACGTGAAGTAAAGTAAAGTAAAGTAAAGTAAAGTAAAGTAAAGTAAAGTAAAGTTAAGTAAAGTAAAGTAAAGTGGAGTAAAGTTGAGTTGAGTTGAGTCAAGAACCGACATCACTGCACTCAGGACATTCCCATACGTGCTCAGTCCCCTCATTCAACAGCCAGGGAAGAGTCATACTACTAATCGTTCCCACGGCTATCTGATTAAATGTTCCCCTGGTCTTTCCTCTCAGTTTTGAGATTCTTCCAGAACCTCTGCCGATCCCCCGCAATCTCATTATTTCCACATATGGGTCCTCAATCTGTTCCTCCCCCTTCTCCACCTGGTCCCACAAGCGCACGACCACCTCCCCCTTGTCCATAGGAGTAAAGTAAAGTAAAGTAAAGTAAAGTAAAGTAAAGTAAAGTAAAGTAAAGTAAAGTAAAGAGGCCATTTACACCAGGGAGAGACATTAGGCATAAGTTGCTAGCCCCACATGTCAATAGACCAATCGCCACCAGATGGCTGGTGTGACTAGCATCACCCGGCCGCCGTACTCCCCAGGTCATTTACCTGTTCCCATGTCAAGTTGCATCGACATGGAAGCCTGATCAATTTAAAGAGAACACCTGTTCCTCAATGGGGATTCGAACACGTGTCCGTGCCCCGACGGGTAAAAGAATTAGCTACTGCGCTACCGCTGCTTCCGTGGTGGTTAAGACCCTGGCTTATCTATAACGAATGAACCCCCAAGAAATGAGAAGTAGAATCAGTGAGCTCTGTATGAACACGATCACATGTGACGAAATGGGCGTTTCGGTTAAAGCCTTCTTCAGAACACAAACAATACGCACACACCGACACAATTATCATGGACAGACAGAAAAACCAATGACAAAGTCCCACAAGAAGCAAATGGAAATCGTACAGTGATTAGATAAATTAGACGTGGACAGTCAACAATTTTGGTCACGTTATAAGAAGATATAAATTGGAGAACTTGGTGACAACTGGCAATATCGAGGGGAAGAGAACAAAATGACATCAGAGAAGTAAATACCAGGATGGATTGGAAACGTGGTATAGTCGTGACAAGAAGGCATCGCTGATGCACGACTCTGGTGATCGAGTGCGATAACGAAACATGACCGACCACGCTTATTTGCACGGCACATGGTGAATGAATGAAACAACTTCACTGAAAACTCTACAGGAAAATATATAAGTATGTATAAAGGTTAGTCGTATGTTTCCTAGTTATTGACAAGCCACATATCTTGCTTATCTACACATGGCTCCTGTGTTTCATACCCAGAAGTGGCAGACATGTTTATGATCGTCACCTGATAGAGTTTACGTTTATTTTTATTTTTTGGTATCAGACAGCTTTTTATTGTCATATTTAAAGCCAAACAAAAAGTAAGTTTGGACAAAACAAAATTAGATGGCCGAAAATAGGAAACATGGGTGTGTCACCGTTGTAAATGAAAATGTTGTTAAAATGATAGCAGACATGTTGGTAGTTAGTTAGTTAGTTAGTTAGTTAGTTAGTTAGTTAGTTAATTGGTTGGTTAGTGGGTTGGTTGATTGGTTGGTTGGTTGGTTGGTTGGTTGGTTAGTTTGTTAGTTAGTTAGTTAATTAGTTAGTTAGTTAGTTAGTTAGTTAGTTAATTGGTGGGTTGGTGGGTTGGTTGATTGGTTGGTTAGTTAGTTAGTTAGTTAGTTAGTTAGTTAGTTAGCTAGTTAGTTAGTTAGTTAGTTAGTTAGTTAGTTAGTTAGTTAGTTAGTTAGTTAGTTAGTTAGTTAGTTAGTTAGTTAGTTAGTTAGTTAGTCGTGGTCCCAACTTCACGGCAAAGGCATTGTACTCCGTTCCTAGCCAGTGAAAATCACTCAAAATGTTGTTTACTGCCCTATAGACATGATGTATTGTAATGCAACGACAACATTTCGGCGGTATATAAGCCCATGGCTTAAGACGATTAATCATTCCATGACACTTAATCAGTTAATATCTGCTCTAGTTAATAAATGGACTTTGAAAAGTAAGAAGAGTGACTTCATTTCACCGTTTATTATCCCAAATAGCTCTGTTTCTTTTCGCAGGGTGGCCTGCCGGTAGCATCCCACAAAGTACGAACTCCGTAGCTCCAGTGACGACCCCCAGGAGTCTACGAGAAATGTGCACTCGTCAACCAAATGTCGTAGTGCGGAATCGAACCCACAATCTTCACATCGCGAGGCAGGCGACGTAAAGACTGCTTCCACGGAGACTCACGTGTTCTGGTTATTAAAGTACTCTTGCTGATGATGGTACTAATAATAGTAACTGTCACATGCCTGTGTTCAGTGGCATTAAGGTGAGTGGCCGTACAATATAAACAGTTCACGAGGTGAAAGGGCATTCACCGGAAAGAAAATATAAGGAGATAAACGGGGAAGGGTGTAAGGTAGAGGGGCTGCAAGAAGAGGCAGACAGTTGAAGCAGTGAGGTGGTGTTTGTGTGGATCATTGTGAGGGCGCATAGAATGGTTTAAAAAGACAGGGACAAAGATTGACGAGGGGCAGTTGATGTGTAGACTCCGAGCTGAGGGGGAGTTGAGTCTAGACCGGACCAGGAGAAGGTCGTGGTCTGAGAAAGTGAAGAATTGTGACGGAGTTCGGAAGATAACTCCGCACTGTGGGTTCCAGGGATAGTGAGTGGAATTCGAGACCCATAGTGGGTTACTTTGAGTCGGGCCTAGAGAGAGGCTAGTATACCTGTCGTGTGGGACGAGATTTTAGTAGCCTTGAGAGGCAATGTTATTCGAAGTGTTCCATTGGGATGGAGATATATTCTTAGAGAATTATTGTTCCTGGATTTATATGCTACATGTGTCTGTGTTAATTCATCATTAAAGGAATATTATGTGCGCAAATTAACGCTTGTTCACTGACTGGTGTTTGGGTGTGATGCATCTTGGTTAATCTGTTGTTCAACATCACATTGTTACAAGGACATACCCTAGACACAACCATAGCCACTCTATCTGTCACTTAGTCAACATTCACTTTGTGTCAGAGAAGATTTCTGAGGGCTCTCCGGTCAAGAATAAACACCATTTTCAGTAGACAGCGCATTTCAAAAGTGTGTCCACGATATAAACACTGGGGTTTCTCCTGTGCGGGAACTGGCTAGCAGAGAGTTCACTTCACGAGAAAGGCCACCACAGGTAAAACCATTGCCCACCCTGAGAGGGAGAGGGGACAGCGGGGGTTCCTCACAGTACACAGACAAGGTTTTGCCGCTGCTGAGAGAGCTGTCTGGAGGACAGCGGACAATAAGTCGGCGCTGTTTAGGACAGTTGTTCACGAAAAATAGACAGGCGCCAAAGGTGAAGGTCAGGTGAACTTGTGGACAGCGTGCGTGTGTGTACGGCGTCTTCAGAGTTCGGTGCAGATAATAAGACGGAAAGGGGCGCCAGGGGAGTTACGAGGGTAATTCATGGTTAAAAACTCGCCAGGAGGAGGGGAGTTATAGGAGGAAAGTGTGGGGAACACACAAAGGTGACAATCGTTGCTCCACAGAAAAGTAAAAGTTTCTACACGGATTATTGTGATAAAGAGAAACAGAGATGACCTTGTGAGTCAAGGCCGAGAACCAGGGAATTTGACGGAAAAATTTCCACTGAGAATAACACGTTGGGTTTCTACTGAAACCAGGATTTACGTTTAACGTCTTTGTGTGTGTGTGTCATCATCGGCAAACAAACCACAACAGTCATTCAGGTGCCGTCTTCGCAACTATGAGCGCATTTCTTTACCAAAAAAGACTTGCAAAGCGGATTTAAAGCGCGTGATCATTTTCTGCCATTCGTTGATTTAACCGGGTCAGCAACAGTGAAACCATACCATCACTTCAAAGCGACAGTGACTACGCAGATAAACATTCATTGATTTTAAAGGTATTTTCGGCTCCCCAAAACGCAACGAAAATCCAATATTTCTGGCAAAACAAGAGCGTTCACATACATTATACAATCACAGGCCAACTCTACAGGGAGGATTACAAAAAACGTTACGGACTGTGTAGAGACAAGGCGTTGGGATAATTATCATCATCTTAAACTTTTACGACAGTCGAAAATCGTGTTACCACGTCAACAAAAAGTGACAACGCATCAGAACATTAATTCATTGTGGGAATCTAACGTCGTAATCTTTTCAAAACAGTAACGGACAAACATTTCCAGGCGATTTTCGGACACTATTAAAAACAAACTAAGGACTTTTGTAAGATTCTACCATCACATTGGTGGCGGCAACCCTTGTTTGCTTCTGTTGTTCTCATCGTCCTAAGTATTGTTGTTGTTGTGCGTTACGTAAATATTTGTATGTGGTCCAGTGTTCGTTATAAGTAGGATATTTTTGCATTGTTTCTCGAAATGCGGGAGACGGCGCAAAGGTGAAATTGTCTAGGTACATATTGTATGTTGTTGAGAGACAGCTGACGAGTCAGTTTGTTTTGTGCTGTGGCATTGCGTCGTCTCGACATTATACACGGTGTCCAAGTGTCTATCGTCAGATCTATGTACATTATTCATTTTATATTTGTTCTTTTTACTGTTTTCTCTTTACTGTTACATATAATATTTGAGTTCTTTGGATATATGGTATTCGTGTAATTCTTATGTTAATATAGCTTCTATCTAGATGGTATTTGTCAGTTGATATTATGCGCACTGTATGGTCTTTCATGGGCATGTTTATGTCAGTGGTTTTTATTTCTATGTAATCATCCGTCTGCGTTTCACCGGCCTATGCGTCTAGCGTTTTAATAGGTGGCACTTAGTGTGTATCATGCATTTGTGTATGTATATGTATGTTTAAAACTATTTCCAGGAATTGTTCTACAGTTATTTGATATATATACGAGGGAGTATAGTTAATATTCCCACCTCACTACCTAGTGCTTATAGAGTGACTGGGTGAGTCTAGAGTGATATTGTAGCACTACGGATTTACGTACACAGGGAGTGCGGGTGTACTTAGGGAAGTGACACAAAGACTAACAGCAGAGTCTGGACATTTATAGTTGGCTGATTCACAGCAACGTGTCCACAAGTACAAGATGCCTACTTTAATGGATTATATTGAAGCAGGTGAAAGAATAGGCCTGAAAGGTAAAGAGTTACAGGAGTATGCAGAAGCGAAAGAACAAAAGCAGACGGAAAGAGAGGAGAGGCATAATGAACGCGAGGCAAAGCGTCTACATGAAGAAAAAGAGACCCAAGTAAAACTAGCTGAAATGGAAAACAAACGTCTACAGGAAGAGAAAGAGACGCAAGTAAAACTAGCTGAAATGGAAAACAAACGTCTACAGGAAGTAAAGTTAGCTGAAATAGAAAACAAGCGTCTACAGGAAGAGACACAAGTAAAACTAGCTGAAATGGAAAACAAACGTCTACAGGAAGTAAAGTTAGCTGAAATGGAAATTGAGAAAGAGAAGATCAAGTGTCAGATGCAAACTGAAATCGAGTTAAGAAAACTAGAACTATCTTCGAAAGGTCAAAGTGAGGAAAGCAGAAAACCGTCGCAGTCGTCACAGCGAATAAAACTGCCATATTTTACGGACCGAGACAACCTTGAATCTTATTTGGATAGATTTCAAGCAAGTGCGAAAGCTTTAGGCATTCCAGAGGGGGAATATTCTATGAAACTTGGCGAATTTCTTACGGGCAAGGCACTAGACACCATGTTCAATTTACCTGTAGAAGAAAGAAACAACTACACTATCTTACGTCAACGTTTGCTGACAAAGTTCCAACTAACGGAGCATGGATATAGGACAAAGTTTAGACAGTTAGTGCCAGAGACAAATCAAGATTTCACAGACTTTGTTAACACAGTAAAGAACACATTTAACAAATGGATGGAGCTTGCAGAAGTAGGGAAAGATTTTAATAAATTAGTAGATCTAATGTTAAGAGACAAGGTAGTATCTGCATGCAATTCTAATTTAGTGGCGTTCTTTGAGGAACGGAAGCCAAAGGACATAGACACAATGTCACAGTTAGGGCAAAATTACATGACTGCACATCCAAACAGTTCTATTGGTAGACTTATTAGTGAGGAAATAGTCTGTGCAGCGTATACGAAACAGGACCAGAATCCAGTTATTAGACCAAGATCAAAAAGTGTAGATTTAACACAAAGATATGAGGAACAAGAACCTAAGGACAATGGTTCCCGTGGCAACTATTTTGGCAGAGCAGGACGGTACCCATACAAAAGGGGGAATTTTCAGAGACGGTCAAATAGTTATGCCGGATGTTGGAATTGTGGGAGCTGGAGACACAAAATGTCAGATTGTGATGCACAACCATCAGATGGACCAACGAACAACAGTAAAAGGGAGATCACTTGTTTCAAATGTGGAAGGAAGGGGCATGTCAGTCATCATTGTAGGATGAGGGAAACGGAGCATTCTAATGCAGCACAAGTGATTGAGACTATCAACAATGAAGATTGTAGTGGGTGCAAACCTCTTTTTGAAAAAGACGGGCAACCAGTCTTAGTGTGTGGTCATACAGTGAAAGCAGGATCAGCAGTCCATGATGGAGGTAGTCTGAAGATGCACCATGGATTTGTTAATGATAGGCCAGCGTTAACAATTAGGGATTCCGGATGTACGTCCATCGGGGTGAGAAAGAGTTTAGTGCATACCTCGGATTATACAGGAAAAAAGATTAGATCCATAACATTTAATGGGACAGTAGAGTTCTACCCACTAGCCATAATAACAGTAAAAACACCATATATCACTGGAAGAGTGACAGCGTGTGTTTTGGACTCACCAGTGGCTGATTTGATCATAGGAAATGTTATAGGAGTTAAAGATTGTACAGAAGAGGAAGTAGTTTATTGGGACCAAAAATATAGTGTAAGCAGTAATGAGGTAGTTACCACAAGGGGACCTAAATTAGAGAGTATAGCTGAGGTAGAAGATGCACTTGAAGTAGACACAGGAACTCAGGACAAGGATAGTACAGCTGAGCAGGTGAGAATTGATCTCAAACATAGTGCTAGGGACTCCCAGAGACAAGATACTACTCTGAACAAATGTTCCCAAGGGTGTAGTAGAGTAGAAAATAGGCAGTCAAAGAAAGGTAGATGGTGCTTCGAGAGGAAGAACAATGTTCTCACTCGCCGCTTTTCAGATAGTAGAACTGCACGTGGGCAAGTAGGATTACCGTTAACACATAGAGACCGATATACTAGAACAGCTCAGGATAGGGCAGGTGCAGGGCACATAGGAGTAAGGCGGAAGCAGCAGAGAGCAGGATGCCATAGATATTGGCCAGGATTTAATAAAGAGGTCAGACTAAACAGAGACTCCAGTGTAACAGTACAATATGCAGATAGCAATGTTAACGCAGGTCAAAAGAGTGTTCGCTACATTACTGACCCAGGGCTAGGGATAACAAACAGATGTTGTAATTGTAGAGGTACCATGAGTCATGGGTACATGAAAGGTAGACACAGCATCGACAGGAATCAGAGGTGGGTTAATGCAAGAACAGAACCACCTGATATAGGGTCGGTACACAAATAGTATTGTGTGGTCGTGAAGTAGTAAGAGACATGTGGGTACATAAGTATAATGCTTTCCTATGACGTATTAGTATTATTATGTGATGTATTAATTCATGCATTGGTACACAAGATAGAAAGTTGTTTTGTATTTATGTGTGGGGAATAGGGGAGTGTACTATGAGCATTTGATGTATTATTTAGTGTGGTAGCTGGAGTAATTTGGATTTATACTTACGACTACCCAGGCAATGTGTCTGGGTCACATATTTGATAAGTATTAGTCTCCCAACATTTGAAAACGATGTTTTCTTTTGAGGGTGGGGTAGTGTCACATGCCTGTGTTCAGTGGCATTAAGGTGAGTGGCCGTACAATATAAACAGTTCACGAGGTGAAAGGGCATTCACCGGAAAGAAAATATAAGGAGATAAACGGGGAAGGGTGTAAGGTAGAGGGGCTGCAAGAAGAGGCAGACAGTTGAAGCAGTGAGGTGATGTTTGTGTGGATCATTGTGAGGGCGCATAGAATGGTTTAAAAAGACAGGGACAAAGATTGACGAGGGGCAGTTGATGTGTAGACTCCGAGCTGAGGGGGAGTTGAGTCTAGACCGGACCAGGAGAAGGTCGTGGTCTGAGAAAGTGAAGAATTGTGACGGAGTTCGGAAGATAACTCCGCACTGTGGGTTCCAGGGATAGTGAGTGGAATTCGAGACCCATAGTGGGTTACTTTGAGTCGGGCCTAGAGAGAGGCTAGTATACCTGTCGTGTGGGACGAGATTTTAGTAGCCTTGAGAGGCAATGTTATTCGAAGTGTTCCATTGGGATGGAGATATATTCTTAGAGAATTATTGTTCCTGGATTTATATGCTACATGTGTCTGTGTTAATTCATCATTAAAGGAATATTATGTGCGCAAATTAACGCTTGTTCACTGACTGGTGTTTGGGTGTGATGCATCTTGGTTAATCTGTTGTTCAACATCACATTGTTACAAGGACATACCCTAGACACAACCATAGCCACTCTATCTGTCACTTAGTCAACATTCACTTTGTGTCAGTAACGATAATAAAAATAATAATAGTAATTGTTATATCTATGTTGACCGTGTCAAAGACTTATTCCTGCCATTAATGTTCTCTTACATTGTTTTACTGTTGCGGTTAGGACGAGTCCTCATCGGCAGCGCCTGTCATCACTTTACCATCGATTTCCGAAGACGAAGAGGAAAATGCAGATAACAAAAACGAGATGGATCTGGCATCCAAAGATAAATTAAAAGGCGATGACTTTGAATGCGACGGCGATGATGATAAAGGCCACACGCCAATGTCACCCTTGTTGTCACGTGAACATGCCCATGGTTGCACCGGAGACTGGGTGGCGGGTCGTGGACGAGTGCCAAACGGACATATAGGCAATTCTCTAAGGTACTTTGCTTCTTTGTTGTACTTTTCTGGTAAGAATTGCTCCGTTTAGAGTGTCTATCAAACAATCAATCAGGTGTCGTGTCCATAATGGAAGTTGTCTGCAATTAATCTCCAACACGAAGGGTGTTTTTAATATGTCGCTATTAATATATGAGGTGTGTGATGTTTTCGGTGAATTTTACTTTTCTACTTCTTCATCTTCTTCTTCATATTCTTCACTCTCTGCTGACGGTGCCTGTTATCTCTGTATATTCAACTTGTTTGTCTATGTTTCTGTCTGTCTCTCCGTTCGTCTTGCCGTCCTTTCTTCCGTCTATCCATCTGTCTGTCTATGTGTCAATCTCTTCGTCCGTCCCTCAATCTGCAGATCTGTCTGTCTGTACATCTGTCCGTCTGTCTTCTGTCTGCCTGCATCTCTTTTGTCTGTCTGTTTTTACTAGCCGTGTGTCTGTCTGTCTCTTTGTCCGTCAGATTATCTATCTTCCTATTGTTCTATCTGTTTTTTTTGTCTGTCTGCCTATCTGTCTGTGTCTGTCTACCTGTCTTCTACCTGTCTGCCAGTCCGCCTCTCGTGTATATACACACACACACACACACACACACGCACGCACGCACGCACGCACGCACGCACGCACGCACGCACGCACACACACACACACACACACACATATATCTCTAATATATGTTTACTAAAACGTGGTTTGAACTTTCTCAAGCTTGCGCTTAACTGATCATCAGATCAAACTAAAACAATGGATCGACAGAGCTCGACGAAGGTAGTGCTTGCCAGATGTCACGTTGCATGCTTTTTTCTTAACTTCTCTTCAATCTTGTTTATCTGGCATTTCTATCATGTTTCGCTCTGGTTTTACTTGGTGTCTCCTTCTTTCACATTCGCACTGTATATCCACCTACCAAGCATGGGTTTAATATCTTGGGCACTATTCTTAATTAAAAACAATGTTTTCCCCTAGTGAATTTGAGAAACGAAGACACAAACAATAGATTGCACGATTTATTGACTGGCATATTTCGCTGCATCTCGTCAGGTACATACTGCAGAAATCACACAACATAAACTAAAGTAATTAGTTAAATCTTTCAAGCTGAAATATACACGTATCGTCACCGTAATTTCAGTTGTCTACCACGGTAATTTAAACTATCATGTCTTTCTTTTTGCACAAAACTGACCTATGCAGATTAATCATGCTGGCTTCTGCGACCTTTAACAAGAGACTATTCCGTATGTTAAACAACACACAAAACTCATTGTTCCTATCAATCGTCATCATCCATTGCCTTGCTGGCTGGCTTGGGCGATCATGCTTCTCCAAAAATTCCGATCTCCGACGTCATGGATCAATTGGTGTGTTGACTCCCTTCCGTGCCATGACACAAGACTGTCAATAATCGGTTCACGTGGTCTTCCTCTGTCTCTCTTTCCCCAAATCATTCCTGTTGTCACAACATATTCCAGTTTATGTCTTCTCATAACATGGCCAAACAACGTCGACTGCCTCTTTCTGATGTATGTAATAAGTTGTCTTTGCGACATGGCTTCCCTTAAAACGTCCTGATTGTTCGTTTTGGCTGTCCAATTAATTTTCAGCATTCTTTTATACAACCATATATCCAAGACTTCCGGTGATTTTTTTTTTGGCCTGTTTACTAATTGTCCATGATTCGCAGCCGTATGTTAAAATTGGTTCTGTGCAACATGCAAGAACTCTGTTTCTGACTTTCAGAGGCAGTGACGTATTGCACAACACGTTCTTCATTTGATATAATGCAGTTTTTGCTTGTCCTATTCTGATCTTTATCCCAGTGACACATCTTCCATCTGATGTTATCCATGTGCCCAGATAGCTAAATTTCTGCACTTGCCCCAAATTCTTTGATATCAACATGACGTCTGTCTTTCTATTATTAAAACTAAGGCCCATTCTTTCACTCTCCACAACCACTGTATCTATCATTTCCTTTAGATCGTTCTGACTTGTTGCTATTAAGATGGTGTCATCAGCATAACATACGTTATTAATATTATGTCCATGAACCAGGATCCCTGACATATTTTCTGTAGATCTCATTATATATTCACTGTACAATGAGAACAAATCAGGGGACATTACACAACCTGGTCTGACGCCCTTCTTTATACACTGAAATGTTGATTCTTTATTGTTCGCAGAGCTTTGACATTAATGTTCAATTGCTCTAGTAATGTTATTATTTTGTCATGCCTCACATTTTCAAATGCTTTTGTGTCGTCTATGAAGTATGAGTACAGATCTACTTTTACTTGTATAGCTCTTTCTAATAGAGTCCTGAGATAATATGTAGCGTTGTTTTTGCCCTTTCCCTCCACAAATCACGTGACCGATTTCCATTACGCCTTTCTGCGGGTTTCGATTACTTTATTTTATGTTGTGTGATTTCTGCAGTAAGTACCTAACGAGATACAAGCGAAGTGTGTCAGGCATAGATCCTGCAATCTGTTGTTTGTGTCTTCGTTATTCACATTCATTATTTTTAAATGCTTTTAATGATGTGTATTTTGCTCTTTTTTATTTTAAAAAAGGTACATACTACAGTAGCGGAATGCACTTGGCTATATTGCATGCAGATGGACAGCTAGAGGCAATAAAGTATAAATATTAACCCCTATATCTTCTTCCATAGATTAAATCATGTACCGGGGGACAGCATGGCGGAATAGATAATAGCTCTCTCTTTTAAACTTCCGGTGTGCTGATGCCGAGGTAGCGGGTTAAATCCTTACACCGGTCAGTTGGACTAAAATGTTGACTTCTCGTCCATAACTTGGGGATGAAATGTACAAGTACCTCGGGAGTCGGACATGGTTGGCCTGATGGTGAGGGACACTGGTAATAGGGGAAGCTAACGCAAAACTCAATCCAGTGTACCAGAGGTAGTAGCACGTGTATGGACAACGCTTGAGTTCAATACGAGAGAAATGGGGGAAAAATGTCTGCCTGAGCATCGTGGAGAAGCTGTGTTGTCTCTGTTGTTAACATCACGTGTTATCTCTCAACTGTTGGGACTACGGTTGTTAGTCATAATGTCTGTCTGTGAATGTTGACACATTAAGTTCAATGTATTATCTTCGAAAAGAGTGTTGACATAGAACCTGTATTTTTGTATGGATGTGAAACGTGGACAATGGGTAGACAAGCTGAATAACATATAATAATGGTGGAGAGTTGGTTTTGAGGAAAATGCAAAGAATACTATGGTCAGGCAGAAAAACCAATGAGCAAGACCTAAAAGAAGCAAATGAGAACCCTAAACTGATTAGATAAATTAGACGTAGACAGTGAAAATTTTTGGGCACATTATAAGAAGAATAAATTAGAGACCTTGCTGACAATTGACAAGATTGAAGGGAAGAGAAGAAGAGGAACACAGAGAAATAAAAATCTGGATGGTCACATGGCATGGTCGAGGAAGAACATAGATCTGATCAATGACTCTGATCGTGTGAAATTGCGAAACATAACCGCCAATGCTTATTGGCATGACACAGGATGATGCTGAACACTAAATAATTCACGGATAATTATTTTATCAAGATTGTGACTATTAAAACTTGCTCTGGGATGATATTAGCGCCCATAAGGGAACACATAATAGCAATTCTCTGCATCCAAACCCACACCCAAGCAGCCCAGAGGAAGAACTGGCGTCCTAGATACAAGCAGCACGGGGGGGGGGGGGGGGGGTGGGGGGTGGGAGTATGAAGAAGGCAACATGGTGGCAATGGCGTGTACTGGTGCAAAGTGAACCCTTCGACAAGGAGATCCACGACATAGACGGACGGCTGGTAAGGAAGCTGTCTTCTCACGGCCGAAGGTGTTAGAATATGTGAGAGGGCACGAAGGACCGGGTGCATAAGGTTCTTCTTCCAGGTAGAGGGGTGGCTTGAGAGCAGGAACAACGCGCATGTGAACGGCAGGCGGTAAACGACTCGAACGCTCACAATAAGGTAAGCACGTAGGGCGGTAGAAAGACACCCGCAGTCATGACCATGGTGGGCCCATCCTCAGAGAATGTCAGGAAGTTAAAGGGCCAACCAAAGCTAAGAGCCTGCCTTGCTCTGCTATGACATTTAGTCTTTAGGTTGCATTTCCTCGTACCAGGATAAGGCTTGTACCTGACGAGATGCAGGGACATATCCCAGGCAATGCATAGTGAGGCGTTAGCAATCAAGCAGTTCCAGCCAGTTTTGTGTATACATAAAGAGTTCGTTGTAAATTTATAATAAGCTTGATAGCCATAGTCTCATCAAGATTCCAACTGACCACTGACTTTGACCAAATGGAATGACAAGTCGTGTTTATTGCATTAATTAGCACGTTTGAAATAATTCAAGCGACTACGCCTTCGAGGAAATCAGATCCGTTGTTGTTTTTCTTGTCTTTCCATTTATGACAGTAAGCGCCGTGGGGATCGGTTATTGAAGTCCCAGTGCCTGTAACCAGCTCCTTTCCTCCAATTCCCTGAATATTTCATAAGCAGTATTTTTAGAGGATCAATTTGTTACTGTCACAAAATTGCCAAAGTAGTTTGCAATTGCTTTCTGAACGACCGGCACTAATATTATTTTATAAAAACCAACGCAAGTAGGTCTGCTGCTAAATTGCTCGTAGCTGTGTTTAGAACGCAGTATGCGGGTTTACGAACTTTGCGTGTAACCCCTGTGCAACCCCGCTACTTAAAATGTATCTCACCTTATTATTTTTAGTAAGTTTGTGCTATTTCACCCAATTTTGTTCAATTAGAATGACTACATATGAAATATGCGATTACCGTGGGGTTAACAAATGCTCCACTTTCGAGCAATTTCAATGATTGTGTAGTGTAATTATTTCAGCCAAAGTGTAATTCATTTCATATGATATGAGTTGAGTTGAGTTGAGCTGAGTTGAGTTGAGTTGAGTTGAGTTGAGTTGAGCTGAGTTGGACTGAGCTGAGTCAAGAACCAACAACACAGCTCTCTAGACATTTTCATGCGTGTTCCGCTCTCATCTTCAACAGCCAGCAAAGAGTCCCAATACTATCGATACCAGTAGCAGTCTAATTATACAGGGTGTTTGTAAAGTCTCACTACACTTTGTATGTAGAACAATTTTGAAAAAAATTAAGTACATGACGTCATTCAAAGCTGTACTAAAAATTTATTAAATTAGTTACAATAGTTACTGCTATGGTCTAACGCTGTTTTGGGGAAGCTGGAAAGTACCACTGAAATATTCATTATAACGTATTCATCAAGTCTCTACCCGTAATGCGACGAGGAGGTTGTTTATCAAGAAATTTTTGTATAAATCCTTGAACAATCATCCATGTATATTGACCGTCATTTCGAAACACTTGTTAAACAATACACATTCTTTCTTCATTTGGTAACGCCATTCTGTTTGAAGTGCAGACGATAGTCATTCGCGACATATTTCTTCACGATGGACTGTAGAGCACAGGTTTTGATGACGTAAAGTACTTCATTTTTTTCAGAATTGTTCTACATACAACATGTAGTGAGACTTTACAAACACCCTGTAGGTCCTTCTGGTCTTTCCTAGGAGTTTCATTCTATATAAAACTGTATTATGCTCCTGACGAGATGCAGTGAAATATGCCAGCCAGTAAATCGTGCAACCAATTATCTGTGACTTCCGTGATTAATTTCACTAAGAAAATACATTGTTTTGTAAGTCTGTTATGTGATTTTCTCTACTTAACGAACAGATTATTCTATTATGCTGCATTCAGTGTAGATTCTGTTCCACTGCCATATTGTATGTCTATTGCAGAGGCTCGCTCCCATCACGGCCCATTGAAAAGATTCTCAATATATCGCCATTATTAGGGTCACCATGGCTGGTCGATAAGAAAGATGGTTCTTAAACTTCTCCTGTGCTGATGCCAAAATAGCGGGTTCAACCTCTACACCGGTCATTTGGACTAAAATGCTGACTTCTTCTCCTTGAATTGGGGGGTACATTACAAGTACCTTAGAAGTCGGAGTTGGTTCGCCTGATGGCGAGCGATACTGGTACTAGAGAAAGCTAATCCACACGCACAAACCATTTCAGTGCACTAGAAGTAGTATTTTCTTCTTATGCGTTCGTCCGGAGTTTTTTTCCGGACGTGATTGCGTTGTGCCTGTTTACAGCAGAGCTGTGTTCTTGCGCCGTTAGGCCGACACATCCGACTTCTGCGGGCATTTGTTGACCGGGTTAACCTTCCCGGGAGAAGTAGTAGAAGGTTAGGGACTACGCTTGAGTTCAAAGCGAGCGACCACCCCCCCCCCCACATCCACCACCACCCCCACATCCATCACCACTCCCCACATCCACCACCACCCCCACATCCATCACCACCCCCCCCCCCCCCCCCACATCCACCACCACTCCCTACATCCACCCCACCCCCCACATCCACCACCAACCCCACATCCACCACCACCCCCCACATCCACCACCACCCCCCACATCCACCACCATCCCCAAATGCAATTTCTCCTGCCCCATGCTACTTCTTGCCCACAGTCTTTGCAATGATCTGTGTCCGTCATCGTGCTGGGAGACCTCAGCCTGTTCATCTTGGAGCCATGCCTTTTAACATTTTTCTTCACCTTAATTAATAAGACTTGCAATTTATCGCAACTTAAATCCCGGGGAAGGTGTCTCAGTTTTGCCATCTACTCACAGTTACATGTATCTAATTTTGCAGCACTCGTTGTATTTTCTTTCCATTTTTATTATTGTATTAATTTACTTTATTTCAGTCTGCAGTTTTAGTTGTATTTAATATGTAATGTTATCCTCCACTAAGTTTACAGCTTATTTCATCATGCAGCACACCCTATACGTTCTTTTCATATTTACCCATCACGGAACTTGCAGTTTATCTTAGTGTAATGCTAGATTTACAAAACTATATATATTAAAATGGCAAAATACTTTATGTTTTCTCCAGCTAATTAAATAATATGGGCTTAGATTCCGATGAGGCAGCACAGGGCCACCACTAAACAACCACTGATCTGGATTATATACGATTGGACTGCAGGCATTGGAGCCTATCTTACTCCGTGGTGGTGGTGAACTGAAGGCCAATTACATCATGGTCTGCCTTTTTTTTACCAAGACTGGAATCGCCTCCCCTTGTTCCACCACAGTCCCTAACATTGCACCACCTGGCGGGATTTCATTATCGTCATGAGCCGTGTTTACACACACACACACATACACACACAAACACACACACACACATATGTCTTCTTGGCAAGATTACGCTCAGTAGTTTGCCATTGCTTTCTGAGCTGCCTGCTCACATACCCCGTAAGTTACCGGCACGATTCGAACCACTGCTGATTCTCACCATCGTCACGTTATTTACGAGATTACAGAGAAAAGTTGCTAACCTCTAGGCCAGGAAGACGGCATATATATATATATATATATATATATATATATATATATATATATATATATATATATATATATATATATATATATATATATATATATATATGGCAAGGTCGAGGGAAAGAGAGACAGAGGGAGAACAAGAGAAATGATGCTGGATGAACTGTGACGGTGGCATGGAGTAATATCAACGGTAGAGTTGATCCAGAAACCCAAAGATCGAGATCTGTGGGGAGTCATGAACGCCTACGCCAGTCGTCACGGCACTTGATTATATATATATATATATATATATATATATATATATATATATATATATATAACACAGATTCATATAGAAGAATAACCCCTGAAACAGATAAATAGCTTCAAATTTATATGAAATTTTTTATTTTTTTATTTTTTTTTTGCATATCCTTTTACAGGACATTGCTGTCAACACTAGCATCTTTCAGCTGTATGTTGATTTCTTGGCAAGATTACGCTCAGTAGGTTGCCATTGCTTTCTGAGCGGCCGGCTCACATACCCCGTAAGTTACCGATGCGATTCGAACCACTGCTGATTCTCACCGTCATCACGTTAACCAAGAGAGTATACGAGATTACGGAGAAAAGTCATAACCTCTAAGCCACGAAGCCGGCTGACGAATCAGAAGACGAGGTCGAACATAGATGCAAAATGGCAAACTAACTCATTGTGAAAATGGCACCAATAGAAAAGAGCAAATACTTATCAATATATACTTTAAACAAACAAACAAAAGTAATCTACAACTCTATGTTACCAATGACAAACCTGGACAATGACACAAAAAGAGAAAAGAAAAATTGCAACAACGGAACTGAGGTTCCTGAGAAGAATACTCAATGTATAAAGAAGAGGGAAAATCAGAAATGCAAAAATCGGAATTAATATGCGGGATATAGGAGCGTTAGATTTCATCAGAAAACAGCAGGATACATGGTTTAGCTATATAACAAGGCTATCAACTAACAGCATATCACAACAAGCAATGATGTACATACCATATTGAACCAGAAGAAGAGGCCGACCACGTAAGCGATGGACAGAGGAAAAAACAAAATCCGTGGTAATCTCGATACACGAAGCCCATAAACGGGCACTCTCCCGCTGTGTATACTTCACCTCGACACAGCAAGGTACAAGAGAAACGAGAGGAGATGAGATGTGATGAGATCTCATGAGGTGAGATGAGATAACATGATATGAAATTATATGAGATGGGATGATATGTGATGAGATGAGGTGTGATGTGATGATATGAGATGTGACGATAGGAGATGAGATGACTTGAGATGATAACAGTTCTCTCACCTGTACACTTTAATCTTCATATTTTTGAAAGCTTTGTCATAAAAACGAAGTGGATAGGGAACTGTGCTGATAATGTCATAAACACAGTGGGACGAGAGGCCGTTGACTGGATTTGTCACCAGCTAAGTGAGAACGAACGAACGAACACTCGTTATTTTGAAAGGGTAACAAACTGGGCACGCGGCCCGTCTTACATTCGGCCCTTTCAATCACTCATCTGCTATCAGTTATAAGTTATCAGTTATAAATTATCAGTTGGGGTATCTTCATTGCGCTCCGGGTAGGTCCATAGGTGCTCAGATCCTCCCCCCAGCATATGCATCAGCGTCCGGTGGCTAATAGTGCCAGTTTTGTGTTGGTTGACGAGGCACCTCGTTTTCCCGATGTACCTCTCGCGTCTGGCCGTGCCGATTCTTACTCCTAAGTCTTTCATCCTGGACAGCGATGTGGATTCACTGATGTCAAAGTCCTCTGTTCTCGCCATATCTTTAAGGACGTTAATAACATCGGCACGATCCATGGGCTGGCCATCTACACGGGGCGCAGAGCCAGCCAATTTATCAGCTCGTTCATTTCCCTCGACTCCCGCATGTCCCGGAACGAAGATGAAGGTGACTTTACGGACAACAGACTTCCGCAGCGACTCAGTCCACTGTCTACGTACAGATCCAGCTCCGACCTTCTGAATCATGCTCATTGAATCACTTAGTACACACACGTTGGTATAATGCTGTGATTCCGGCCATATGAAAGCCTGTGTAACTTCCATCACCTCCATCGCCATGCTGCTAGTGGTCATAGAGTGGGCACCACTGGATTCTTGAACGGTTCTGCCCGCTGAACGGGCTGTAAATGCCCACGCACTTCTCTGCTGCTTAACAACAGATCCATCTGTATAGATGAGCACTTCAGGGCTATCTGAGTGTTCATAGATGAGCGCGTTGACCTCTGAATTGACAGTGGCAAGGTTCTGCTCTCTGCAACGTCTGTCGAGTGTGATAATGCAGGAGAAAGTGCACTTAAAAGCTGGAGGCACCGGCACCCATTCCTTGCCAGGGTTGACACTGGTAAGACTGCAGACCTGTCTTCCGCCCGACCCATCCATGATTTGCCCCTCTTTAGTCCGTCACCCTTTTCTCTGAATATAGCGTCATGCAGAGGGTGCTGCTCATCTGCACTTATTTTTAAGTATGCACGAGCTCTCCAGATCTTGATCCTGTGTTCAATTGTCGGGAAGTCAAGGAAGTATCTCATTGCTACACAGCTGGTGTCTCTCTTGCAGCCCAAAATGATGCGCATGGCTTCGTTTTGTACCTTTTCAAGTCTTCCAATCTGTGTAGGGCTGACAGTGAGGATGGCCAGGGCATACTCGATGTATGAAAGCAACATTCCTTGGAACAGAAGTATTATCAGTCTTTGCTCGATATTGGCAGTCACCATGACTCTCATTGCTGACAAACCTTTTCGAGCTTTCGTTTTGACATAATCGACATGATCTCTGAAGGACAGGCTACGATCAAGCCTCACGCAAAGATATGTCATTGACTGGGTTCTACTCAAAATGCTCCCATCCATTCTTACTGCCGGCAGGTCTGTGTTCACAATATGGTTATTTAGGGATAACCATGTAACCGATGCCTTTGCAGGGTTGACAAGGGCAACGGCATCAGCACACCATGAGGAAATTCCATCTAGTTCGCCCTGCATAGCATTGGCAACCGCCTGTCTATCTTGACCCTGTCAATACGCGAGAATGTTGTCAGTAAATGACAGAGTCCTACCCCTCCCGTCCAACTGTTGTTCAGTGATCGGCACCGTATACACGTTGAATAGTATTGGTGACAGTGGTGAACCCTGCGGCAATCCTGGATATATCGTTATCGGCTCAGAAGACCAACTCCCGCATCTTAGCACACCTGCAGCTATCAATCGTACAAGGTGAGGGTGCACTTTCAGTCTGAGGACGGTTTGCATCAAGTGCTCGAAGGATACTCTATTGTATGCGTCCTCTATGTCTATGGCGGCCGCACATATCTCTTCTCTGACCTGAAATCCTTCGTAAACATCTTGAGCAAGGACCGCCGCATTCAGCCATGTCTCTTTGTTACGTCTGTATCCTCCAAGTTTGGGCGGGAAGCAGCCGAGTTGTTCCAAGTCACAAGCAAGTCTGTGTGCTACAATTTTCTCCAGTAGCTTGCCAGCCGTGTTCTGCATCGTAATGATTCTGTAGCCGCTTATCTTGGAATGGTCTTTGTTCGGTTTTGGCAGCGGCAGCAAGTAGCTGTGTAACCATTCCTCTTTAATCTGACCCCTCTGGATACTGGTGTTTAATTCTCTGGCCAGTTCTTCCATGTTATCATCTGACATTACCAGTAGGTCACCATATCGGATGCCGTCTGGGCCTGGGGCGGTGTTAGGTGATTTCTTGAGCATCGCACGTATTGTCCAGCTGTGATTATGCATTCTTCGTCTGTCCCGACCCCCTCGCACAGCTGAGAGAGAGAGTCGTTGTGGTCCTCTGTCTGGCGGGCTTGTCTTTCTGGTCAGTCTGTTCTATGTAGCGTGCAAGAAGGGCCTTACCTTTATCCGCATCCGACTTTTTCCATGTGAGGTCTGTGCCTTGAAAGTCTGGAATACCCCTATGTTGTGCAGCACCGTTCATGCTCTTATGGAGGCGCCAGAATGTCGTAAGAGATCGCTCGGAGCACACCTTCCTGCAGAACTCGTCCCATTTCTCGGCTTTGGCCTGTTTGGAGCAGGATTTGAATAAAGTCATCGTCCTATGGACTTCAGTCTTCAGGTTCGCCAACTCAACCTGTGGCATGTTAGTCTTTCTGGCTATTTGCCAGTCTGTGACAGCCTGCCTCTTTCCCAGCCATGCCTTCTCGACCTCACCAATCCACCATGGTGGCTGCAACCATCTTCCTTGTCTCCTGCGGGAGGAAGTTAGTTTTTTTCTTCTGATCTTGCTTATGGCGTCTTGACCAGTGTTGTCGTACGGGAAGGAATTTGTCTTGTTTCCTTGACTCCTGGCCCTGTCTTTCTCGATCAGGATGGTACAAGGGTAGTGGTCACTGTCGTGGTATCCCAGTGTGCCCCACCGGCACCTTGGTGCGATGGTGGGCGACACCAGAGCCAAGTCAATGACGCTGTCAGAGTCACCTGGTCGATTGTGAATGTAACATTCATATAGAAAAAAACATTGAATTCTGCCCTTCTATCAATCTCTGTCATACATTATTTTATTCACACATCATTCAAGGCTAAATGAGAACAGCAACAATATACAAATATTACCCACCTATTTCTCCCTGTAGGCCTATTCAGGCCTACAAAATATGAATGCCCTATCATATCACAGACCCTTACTAGAAAAATGCTTCGAAGCAGTATGTGTTCTTTTGGATGTTTGTTTTCTTGTTTCTCAATGTGATAAATAACCAGTGTACAGTATCCATGCCTTTTACATTGCAGGGACGATGGTCCAGCCGTGTCTTGTATGACCCCAACGATGACCAGTGCGCCATCGACACCCACTCAACAGACCCTGAACCTGCGGGCCAAACTTGGCCCCCTGACCCTATCCTCGTTGGCCATGAGAAGGGCGGCGTCTGGGATGCCCAGACTCATCAACAAACGCGGCCGGGACAAGATGAAGACCTGCCGGACACTGCCGACCTTAAACAGCGGTAGGGTGGCACGCTTGTGACCAGGTTAAGACGTACAAATAATCAGATTATAACGAGTATAACGAGTAAATTAGTATTGAACCTCTTCGCTGGCTGTTGAAAATGATGACTGATTTCTTATGGGAATGCCCTGATTGCAACGGTGTCGGTTCTCGACTCAACTCAACTCAACTCAGCTCAATTCAACAGAGTTACCGCCATCATCATCATGTGCCATGGTGATAGGCGTGGGCGGTCATGGTTCGCTATGTCACTCGCTCACTAGAGTCTTGGATCAGAACTGTGTTCTTATTTTACTTACAGCGAATGATCAAGCCATCCAGGTTTTTATCTCTCTGTTGCCTTACTATTGCAGTTTTCCCATGAATTGTGTTTGTTGTCACTGAGCTTTCTAGTTATTCCTCCTCATCAGTTACCCACAGATCATGAATGTTTTATTATTAATACGTTTAATTATTCTAATTAATTTAGGTTGGCATTTGTTTCCAGCCATCAGGGCCCACATTAGGGAGCCGAGGTATAGGAGTGGCTGAACACTTGCTTGTCTGGTCATGTGATCGAATTCACATCGAGGCGGAGTTTCGGAATTTACTGATTAAGTGTCATTGGAAGATTAATCGTCTCAATGTCATCTCGTATCTGTCATGGATTGATTAATCGTCTAAAGTGACTCCCCGTATCTGCCATAGGATGATTAATCGTCTTAAGTGACTTCTCGTATCGACCATGGAAAGATTAATCGTCTTAAAGACGTCTCGTATCTGCCATGGAATGATTAATCGTCTTATGTGAACTCTCGTATCTGCATGGGATGATTAATAGTCTTAGTGACTTCTCGTATTTGCCATGGGATGATTAATAGTCTTAGTGACTTCTCGTATCTGCATGGGATGATTAATAGTCTTAGTGACTTCTCGTATCTGCCATGGTTTGCTTATTCGTCTTAAGTTACTTCTCGTATCTGCCATGGGATGTTTAATCGTATTAAGCGATTTCTTGTGTATGCCTCTGACTTATATATCACCGACATGTTGCGGCGGCGGCAGTAGCAGCAGCAGTTACGGCCACAGCAGATTGTCGTATCATTAACAGTATGTATGGACTGTACATGAGCAAGTGCAAGATAAATTGAAATTGATTTCAATATCTTTTACACAACTATTCTCTAAATCCACAGTATCTTCTGAGAGGTCAGTGGAACAAGTGATGGTCCACACACTGCAGATGGAACTGGAAGGCACTCGTGACACGGTCATCGGCCTAGAACGGAGGCTAGACGATCTTCATGATGACCTCTCTTCCATTTCCAGAAACGTGGACAGTCTTCTAAGACTGGTCTCCCAGAGCCCCTGCCCAAGCAACATGTACTTGTCCAGTCACAGCCTGCAGCCATCCTACAACCCCTCACCTTCTCCAAACCCCAACATGTACCCAACGCCAAGCTTCTACTTCAGCCAGTCTACTGATAACGACACCCGAGATTCTGTCAGTCTTCGCTCGGCATCATCCCCGGCTCCAGACCCTTGGCCAGGATATTCATTTCAGCACAGAAACGATCAGTTCCTGAGTCCTTTCCAGACACCAAGAGGAGGGTACGGTACTCCGAGTCCGCTAGCTAGCCCACGAGTCAACTTCAGCCAGAGCCCTGTATCAGGCTACTTTCCTTCCTTTGCCAGACAAGGATGTCTAAATATCAACATCGCCAATGACAGAGCTGGAACTCCAGATTTTGCTGGAGATAGGTCTGGTAGCATCAATATGCTGCATTCACCTGGAGCTAATAATTTAAATAAACGCTCCCCTTTACACCTACCGCAGATATCTACCCCTCAAGCACAGACAACTGCAAACAATGCTCAGTTAGGCTGTAGCAAAGGGCTCGATGGTAGTGTGTCATCGGTGTTAATGCGAGGCCGATCATCTCGGCCTTGCAACTTATCTCCATTGACGCCTAGACGAGCCAAATCTCTATTTGTCAAACCAACCAGATCGTTTCAAGAGTCGGCCCTTGTAAGGAATCACGGCATGGAAGTTTCTGCGACAGAAGCGTCGTCTTCACTCGGAATGGGGCATTCTCCTCCCGATCAAAGTACAGTTAGTCCTTTAGGTTTGGGCTCTCCAAGCCACGGGTTTCAGGACGACTACGACAAGGTTTCCCAGTTGGAACTTTGCGATGCAAAATCTGGTCACTGTGAGAAAGCTGATGCAGTAAGAAGGTCATATTCCGAAATGAGTTCTTTATCGTCTGCGCATCCTCGGTGTGACTTTGACAAGACATTAGAAGAACATTCCAGATCACCAGGTAAACACACCTGTAAGGTAACTGATTCTAAAACCTCAAAAGATTCGAGTTGTGATATATCACCATTGCAAAAAGCAAAACATTTATTATCCCCAAAGGAGACATCATCTAGGCTTCAAAGCAGAGCATCTTCCCCCGGAGAAGCTGATGTCAAAACTAAAATAAACTCAGCATATAACTCAGGTCTCTCTAGCAAATCCCCATCACCAAAGTCCCCACATGGCAAAGCAGAAGCATCACCTAATACAACGTGCCCATCTGGCTCATCTTCCTCAAAACCCACACGTCCACAGAGCTTGTCTCCATCCTTCAGAAATGCAACACAGAGTACACATAAAGAATCGCCCTCCAGTCGTGAGCATATAGAATTCATTGACTGCGAGCCTTTCCCGGAAAAAGTATTAGTCTACCACGGTGGACGCTATAGCCCATCTTTGTCACAACTGTCAATGTTCTCGGCAACAGCGTGTCGTGACACAAAACCCCCACGTTCGGCTTCAACCTCGGCTATAAGCCAGAAGGCCATGAGTTCTGTGACTACAAATATACTAAAAGACGTGGGGGATAGAGATGGGGAAAATCTTATAGCGCCTCTAAGCCACGCTGAGTCATTCTCGGATCTACAACATTGGTCACAAGTTTAAATCTGGTAGTTTTGTACCAGACATGGTACATAATCAAATGAACAAGTATCATAATGATAATGTCCACTCACTGGGCAATGACATTGTGAAAGACACACGAAAAAAAAACATAAAAACATAATACTATGACCCTAGTATGACGATATGACGCCCTTCTGCTCAAACAGAAGGTCACATGCGGCGATATATTATCCTTTGGCATTGAATCAATTAATGCAGGGACAGAAAACGATTAATAAACTCATCAACACAGACTTGCATTAATGTAATGACGGAACAAAGTATTTTCTATAGGTACCTGGTCTGGCAATGACTTTGGAATCCTCTGTATCATCTGGCATTTGGAAACGTACGTTCTTTCGCTATCTTATTATTATTTCTCCATCCTTGAAGCTTTCAACATGTATCTTTCTATGCGTTTCCCTGATACTTTTATCTAGTATGTTTCCACGTAAGACTAACTTCTCTATTCAACCTTTTATGTTCATCATCGTCGCGTGTATATCCACCTGGCATAGGGATTCATGTCTCTCCAGAGATCTCGGTTCTTAGTATTCTGGATCAATTCATTTCATGATATACCTTCATGCCACAGTCTTCGACCATCCCGCAGCAGTTCTATCGGTCTGCCTTTGTCACTTATATGACTGGTATTTCCAGATGGTTATAAGGTTTTTCTAATGTTTCTCTTCTTATTATGTGACCAATGAATACTGTCCAATAAGACTCGATAGCCACACAGTGCATTGCTTTGCTAATCCGGCAGCTTGTCTTGTTCCAGGCGTATTGATGTTACATTGTCTCAGCGGTAAACTAGGCAGGCCCAGAGAGGGATCATGATTCATAGGCAACAGTCTCTGCAATTCAGCCCAGGCATTGTGCTATGGAGAGGGATAACTCCACCCCCGTCTTACCGCCAAGGGCTGTAATTGTTATGCCTTGTTTCAAAGCACAATGTAACAAACTATCATCTGCCAGGACGACAAGGTGCCAGTGAGTGCTGCCCAGTAAAGCATCAGTCGTGTGATATAGTCCTTTACTTTAATACCTTCATATTATATGTCGCGAAGCAGTTTTCTACTATAGGGCCGTGCTGTGATAGCGCCAACCAGGTTTGTAGGCCTAGAGAACGAACGAACGAACGAACGAACAAACTTTATTTTAAGGAGGAGGAGGCGACCAGTCTTTACCTCACTTTAGCCAGCGACGAGCCAAGGCGTCGACCCTCGTCCAACCCTGGTCTTGATATTACCTTCGCAATTCCCTATAAACTCCGCAATCCATCCATCCATCATATGCCATGCCGGTAAGCGTGGGCGGTCAAGATTCGCCATTTCACTCGATCACCAGAGTCGTGGATCAGCTCCGTGTTCTTGTCTCAGCCATGCCAAGTAACCAAGTCATCCAGGTATTTACTTCTCTGCCTTCTTTTTGTTCTCTTCCCCTCGATCATGCCAGTTGTTACCAAGTTCTCCTATTTATTTCTTCTTATAACATGTCCAAAATCATTTTTACTGTCTGCGTCTAAGTTCTCTAATCAGTTTACCATTTTCATTTGTTTGTCGTGTTGCTTGGTCATTGGTTTTTCTGTCTATCCATAGTATTCTTTGCATTTTCCTCAAACACCAATTTCCCCAGCCATCAGATGTTTTTCAGCTTGACTGCTCATTGTCCACGCTTCACATCCATAGTATAGTACAAGCTCTATGTAGCACCCTAACACTCTATTTCTTATTGCAAATGTCATCTTTTTATTTCGTCAGTATGTTTCTCATCTTGCAAAAGGCCATCACGCCCGTCATAATTTTGCGTATAATCGTCTACTGTATTTTTCCTCTTCCAGACCAGCTTTGTTCTAAGGTGTTCGAAGTATTCGTCTCAGAAAACACATCTCGATTGCTTCCAAACTCTTCCTGGTGTGTGTGTGTATTTTCACATGTCAATATTCGCTGAGATAGACAGGTTGTTTGTAAAGCCTTGCTACATTTTGTATGTAGAACAAATTGGAAACATTATTTCTTCCATTGATAAAACAATTCTGCTTACAGTGCAAAGAATTACCCCAGCAGACGCAACCATTCAGTGCATATTGCTTAACATAGACTGTGGGACATATTTTTCAAATTTGCTCTACATACAAAGTGTAGTGATACTTTACAAACACTCAGTTTTAGAATAGTGGGATACAACAAATCATTATTATGTTTCTAGCATCAAATGACCACAAATTACTACATAAAATATTTTTCATCCTATGACATTTAGCTTTGGCTTTGGCTTATCCTGTTCTTCACCTCTGACACACATCTTCCACCTGACGATATCATAATATATTTGAATTTATTACCAACTGCATAATGCAGTTTTCTATTACTTTTATATAATCACTTTTTGTATTTTCATGATATTCAAGGAGATTAGTGTTTATTTTAACCTGTTTTTTAAACATATTCTCTGTTACTACCATGACTAAAGGATGTCGCAGATATTTTGCAATATCCGCTATCAATAGTTTGCCATTAGAATAAAGCAACATGTTTATATTATGGCTCCCTGTCGTATCCCTACACTTCCTGTGACGGAGTGGTAGGGATCCAGTCCTCACACCAGTCATTTGAACTTCAACTCTGACTTTTTATTAAGAAAGCATTGCAAGCTACTGCGGTAAAATTGCCTAGTAAATTAACCTGTGGTTGGGCTCTCTGGCAAAGTCCTTTCCAACGTAAAGAACCATTTTAAATTAAACGTTTTCCTAACCTCGGAAGAAGGAAATACCACAATGTAATATACAAGTAAATGGGAATATTCTTAAACACGTGAATCGGTACATTTATATTGGAATAGTCACAACATCTGCTGCGAGGTGTCTTGAAGAGATTAGAACAAGAATCGCCATGACGAAGGTAGCCTTTTGCAAGATTGAAAACATACTGACCAATAAAAAGATGTCATTTGCAACGAGAAAAAGAGTGTTGAGGTGCTACATAGAACTTCTGTATGGATGTGGAACGTGGAAATTGAGCAGACAAGCTGAAAAAAGAAACATCTGCTGGCTGTTGAAATGTAGTTCCTGAGGAATATGCAAAGAATACCATGCACAGACTGTTAAACCAATGACCACGTCCTACAAGAAACAGATGACAAACGTAAACTGATTAGATAAATTAGACGTAGACAGTCAAAATTCTTGGACACGTTATGAGAAGAAATAAATTGGATAACTTGGTGACAACCGGCAATATTGAAAAGAAAAAAACAAAACAAGGGGTAGGCACAGAAGTAAATACCTGGATGGCTTGGCAACGTGGTATGGTGGAGACAAACAAGAACACCGAGCTGATTCACAACTCTGGTGATCGTGTGAGGCATATGATGATCTAGATGATGATGATGATGATGATGATGATGATGATGATGATGATGATGACGATGACGATGAACCCCCCCCCCCCCTTTTTTTAAATCTATTTCATTATTTTTATTTTCTATAAGGAAAGATACTAATTAAGGAAGTCAAATATAGAATATTGATTACGGAAGTTACTTTTTTTAAAATTGTCCTGGGCTACCGGGTAAACCCAGCCTAAATGTGAACCAAGAATATGTTGGGAAGTTCAGGCGGCCGGCCTGATCACACGAGTGCTCTATCCAAATGGGGCTTGCACCATATGCTTCTTACACCCGGAAGGCTTGAGAAGGGTCCTTACTTTACTTTACTTTACTTTACTTTACTTTACTTTACTTTACTTTACGTTTACTTTACTTTACTTTACTTTACTTTACTTTACTTTACTTTAATCTACTTTACTTTAACTTTACTATAACTTTACTATAACTTTACTTTAACTTTACTTTAACTTTACTTCACTCCGGCAATCAGATGTGCTTGACATAATAGCCTCAAGAACCACATCTCCATTGCTTCCAAGCTTTTCTTAATTGATTCGTTCACACTTCAAGATTCGCTGACATATTATAGAACCGACACGAAATAACAAATAAGTGTTCCCTTTCTCTCAAAGTACACTAAAGTTACTCGTATACGAGAACCAAGTGATAACTGTGAATCTACAACCATGGTCAGGCTGCGAGAACAGCAAGTTAAAAGAGGTGTGGTCAAACAAGAACACTATGCAGGAAGCCAAAGAAGATTAATAAACCAACATAGAACTAGTGTCGTTAGCCGCTACACGCTGCGAGATTTACTGCCGAAGAGATCCGAGCACTTATGGAGTGAATGGTTCGATGTGCAATGAGGATGATCTGTCGACTGACTAACTAACTAACTGCACTTAAGTTACAGACCTTGTTAACGTCTTCAGCCGCATTGAGTATATGCTGCTGTAACATTATATCAATACATTAATTGGCACTCGCTTAATCGTGTGGTCAGTATCCAACAGCCGCATTTACTCCAAAGATATTTCCTGGCACCGGGTTTAGTTAGGCTGGGTTGCTCTGGAACCACGATCAGTTCTTAAAATCATTCCCTTTGCTGATTGGAACCTATGACCACCGTGGCGGCAGGCCAGCGTCTAGGGACTACGCTGCCTTCTTGCAAATATCTGCAGCTTTCAATACAACACTTGTTTTCTTCTCCCTCCATGATTTATCATCATTCTCCTCGAATAAACACGTCACCGTAGACACCTGTTTGTTTCTTAATGTTTGTCTAGCAATTTCATCTAGACCAGTGTTTCCCAACGTGGGGCCCACGCCCCACAGGGGGGCAATTCGATTGTTAAGGGGGGCAATTCAAAAATGGAAGAAATCGGCTGGATATAACAAAACGGAGAGACTTGAGACTGAAGTTAACTAAGTTGGAACCTGACATAAAATCTCTTTGCAGCATGCATCAAGCGCAAGGATCTCAAAAAATTTAAATAATTACTAATAATTAAAATAATATAAAAAAATCTTTCATTAAAATTATTTTCTACTTGTATTTCAGTTCTCCATTATATGTTTTGAAAATTTACTTACTGTGTTTGCTCAATAATTTCCTAGTGATTTCTTTCTAAAACCTATCGGTCCTTTGGCTAGGATTTGCTCCTCTCCCCACAAAAGTGCACCTGGTCTGGTCGGGGGCCGGGATGATCAAATAAAAACCCATCACATATCTTCACCTTAGATGTGGGCCTGGTGGACCACTGTGGGCAATAGCTCACAGTGAGACCAAGGGTCCACACAAAAGGGGGAGGCGGGGGGATAAGCTTTTCTGGGGTAACCGCCAAACAAAAAAAACAAAATGCACCCGACACACAGGGACGCGGGACTGGGGGGGGGGGGGGGGAGACTGTGAGCCCTTCTAAAAAAAAATTTCAAGTTTCTTTAGTGAGCATTTAAATTTTTGAATATTAAAAATGATGCATATGTTGTGTTGGATGGGGGGGGGGGGCATAAGAATTTTAGATAGGCTTAGGTGGGGCATAGCACAAAAAAGGTTGGGAAACACTGATCTAGACAGTAGAACATGCGACATGCAACATTTCATTTAGCGGATTTTCGTATTTCCGATATTTCTAAACACGTGTTTGCGAATGCTCTGCTATGTTTAAGATGTCATGTTTGAACATGAGTCCTAGAGCCTGAAGAAGAATGTTGCTGTTAATGATAATGAAATCGCTGTTAATTACTTGGACAAACAAACATGTTACAGAAGTATAAGGGTTGTCGAAGTTTAAATTTACAAATTAATAACCGCTTACTTAAATGAGAGAAATTGTTATACAATTGATAGACATGTATAGATAATATGTGGGGACAGTTTTCTGTTAATGATCATGAAAATAAGTGAAGCATTCTCACGATAGTCCAATTTGCAAAGATAACAATGATTTTAACGCAAACAAGAAGTGAAGCATTCTCAAGGTAGTCGGGATTGCTAAGTTAACAATGATTTTAAAGCAAACAAGAAATAAAGCGTTTTCAATATAGTTCATATTGTTAAGATAACAATGATTTTAACGCAAACAAGAAGTGCAGCATTCTCAAGATAGTCCATATTGTTAAGATAACAATGATTTTAACGCAAAAAAGAAGTTAAGCATTCTCAAGATAGTAAATATTGCAAAGATGAACATGATTTTAATGTGTTTATTTTATGTCTTGTCCTCGTCTGTGGCTTAGGGTTAGTGACCGCAGTTTCATAATCCCTACATACAGACATGGAAGTCAGCAGCAGGCAAATTGAGAGCAGACCGCTATGCGTTGATCTTCACTATGGTATGAGTATCGGTCATGCAGAAAGACATGGTAAACTACTGACAATAAAAGAAACTAGAAAACTCGCAACTAGCCTACAGGCTGGGGTTGACTGCTACGTCATGTAAAGGACATGCAACAAACTTGTTTCTATTTCATTTCTTGACTTTTATGTGTGTGATATAAACAGATGCATTTATGTACATAAGCTGATATTTTGAATGTATTTTTAACAATACACTCTTTTATGTGACACGAGCAAAGATTACTTCACAAATGCCGCCTAGAACAATTGTTCTAGATTACGCATAGTGTATTTTGTATAATTAGCAGATCTTTACCAAGACATTACGCACATATTAATCTGACAAGGCTCTGTCTAAAGATGTTTTGTATTGAACACGTTGCAATCATTAAATCAATCAGCGTTCAAGATGCAGTAATTTATCTGTTTTTTAATTGATGTAATACAAATTATTATTAAATATTATGGTTTGTATGCTTTGTTTAATGTTGTTTTTAATTTGAAAAACCAGTAACTGCTGGCACTTTACCGTCTTGACAGACGAAAGTTTGTTACATTATGCTTCAACAAAGACTTACTATCATCTCCATAGCGCAAAGCCTGGGCTGAATTGTAGAGACCATGCAGCATGTTCCCTCTCTGGGCTGCCTAGTTTACTCCAGAGAAAAGGTAACACCAATATATCTAGAACAAGACAAGCTGCTGGATCAGCAAAGCAAGGAACAAAGAAAAAAATTACAGTGACGGAAATAAGATTTCTGAGAAGAATACTCAAAGTAACAAAAAGAGATCAAATCAGAAATGATGAACTCGGGATAAAGTGGTGGCAATAACAGCGTTGGATTTTATAAGAACACAACAAGTGACATGATTTGACCATTTAACTAGGCTACCAACATAACTCTATTGACTCTGTGGAGAAGGGATTCGTATTACTGCTGTTTCTTATTTATTTATTTATTTATTTATTTAATTATTTATTTATTTATTATTAATTTATTTTTTAATGTTGTATATCCCTTACAGGACGTTGCAGTTAACACCAGCATTATTCAGCTGCTGTTGATGTACTAGCCACATTTTACGTTCAGTAGTTTGCCATTGCTTTCTGAACGACCGGTACACATACCACCGTAAGTTACCAGCACGGCGCGAACCGCTGATGATTCTTGCAGCTGCTGTTTTCCCAACGTGGATATACGGGATTACGAACAATATCGTTAACTACTTGGCCAGAGAGACCGGCTTATCGTGTTCGAAATACGGCTGCTGGCGATTTGTTAACAAACCGCCTGGTGTTGGTTTTTATAACATTATATGAGTACTGGCCGTTCAGAAAGCAATAGTAAACAACTAAATATAAACATGACAAGAAATCACAAACAGCCAAACAATCCTGGGGTTGACTTTGACGTCCTGTAAAGGATATGCAACTAACTAATCAACTGACTGTATACCACAACAAGCAATGATGTACAGACCAAATAGAACCGGAAGATGGGCAGAAGGAATAACAGCGTCCAATGGAATCTCGATATACGAAGGTAAGTTAATAAGTAAGTCACAAATGGCTGTAGAAAAATAACTAATTATGATAACAACTTGAAACCAGTTTATTTTTATACATACATTGTCCCTTTATTTCCAAACATAATTTCCACCAACATTGATAAACGTATCAAATCGTTTTATCAGTCCTCCAAAAGCGGATGCATAGAACTGCGTGTTTTGTTTTCATTTACCTGCCATCCCAAAGACCTGTGCGACTTACTTTTTGACTTGTCCTCGTAACTTTTTCTACCCAGCTATGCACCGCTTTACGGGAAATCGCTAGGGGCTAAGTCCACTGAAAACCCACCTTGGAGGGACACATTTCGCGAGTGACGCCGAAGTTGAATGTGAAGTGCAAACGTGGTTTAGAAAACAGAGCATGCAGTTCTATGTAGCCAGTTTGGAAGGACTGATAAAACTATGGGATAAGTGCATCAATGTTGGTGGAAATTATGTTGAGAAATAAAGGGACAATGTATGTATAAAAATAAACTGGTTTTAAGTTGTTATCATATTTAGTTATTTGTCTACAGCTATTTGTGACTTAGTTAATAACGTACCCTTAGCCCATAAACGAGCATTCTCCCGCTGTTTGTGCTTCACATCGACACCGCAAGGTACAAGAGAAACAAGGTGAGATGTGAAGAGATAAAATAAGATGAGATTAAGTGAAATGAGACAACATACTAAATACTCCCAATAGAGTAAAAAGGGTTTCTTTACATTACATTACTTAATTTTACATTACTTTACATTACTTTATTTTACATTAATTTATTTTACATTACTTTGTTTTGCACGCCTTTACATCTTGAGCAGCTTGACATATTACCTCACTACACAACTGCAGCTATAAATGAGTTTAAACCACTTTATATGAAAGTGACTCCTTGAGATTGAAGCATTTAATTAAACGAGTTATCAGCTACGCAATCGCTGCTTTATGTGAACAGTGTTCTTCATGGTGTTTAGACAGACATCAACGTCTATACACTGCTCTTACAACCATGTTGGGGGTAGGGTTGTAGAAGAGGGAAATGGATTAAGGTTATTACAGGCAGCGAAAAAATAGTTGCATATGATTTATAGCACGTCGCAGTCAACCCTACCATCTTTTGGCTGTTTGTGATTTCTTGGCAAGTTTACGCTCAGAATTTTCCATTGTTTTCTGAACAACCAGCATTTATACCATTATATGAAAACCAATGCAATGCAGTCTGCTTCCACATCACAAGCAGCTATGTTTCGAACACGGTATACGGGGTTACGAATTGCGTCCGTGACCCCAGCTCCACAGAGCGGACTTGAATTAAACCAATGTTGCTAATATTAGTTTAGTTTAGTTTAGTTTAGTCGTTGGATCAACATCAGGGCACACGGTTTAACCCAAAAGTGCTCCGTTTTTCCTCCTAACTCAAACCTGAGTATGGAGAAACTCAGCTCAATGCACGAATTCCGTTGCATCGGCGAGGATCCTGAAATACTTTGGGTAGATTTTTACCTCGAAATTTTGCCCGGGCAGCGCCTTTAGGCTACTCTTTTTCGATTTCCAACTGCCAAGGGATTTTTGTACGTGCGCAACAATACACACGGGCTTCCGATCTCACTACCCAGAGACCAGGGGACATTTTATTACTGGAAGTCCAGGTGGATTTTTTTAATAAATCCCGGTCCTCACCGGGGCCTGAACCCGGGACCTCCAGCACTCGAGGCGGACACCATACCTCGAGACCACTCAACCCCCATGCTGCTAATATTGTCTCCACCGATGTTACCAATCCCATTTTCAGCAGAATCCAAAATAAATTACAGGGAATTGCAACATATCTTACTCTTCTCTGTCGTGTCTTCACCGATGTTATCAATCCCAAATCAAAAAGCATGCTGACGAGGGTGAGGACGGGCAGGCTTCGTGCGGAGTGGCTTGCTTCGCTTCGGAGGTCACGGATGAGAAGCATCGCCTGGCTCTTTTCTCCGGGGCATGCTGGTGTGCTGGGAAATGAACAGGCGGACAGATTGGCTGGCTCTGCAGAACTTAGTGGAGTATTGATACATGACAAAGCAGACGTGGTTGCGGCCTTGTGGGAGCACGTGTACACCTCGGAGGAGCAAATGGATCACCATGGTCTGGCAAGAATGAGACAACGAGGTGTGACGAGGGGATCTGGCCGACGCTCGGCGCTCAGAGGAAAGGCGAGACGGACATATAATCAGATTGCTACTGGTACTATTAGTGTTGGAACTCTTCGCTGGCTGCTGAGGATGGGGATGGAGCACTTATGGGAATGCCCCGAATGCTGTGATGTCGATTCCTAAATCAATCAATCAATCAATCAATCAGTCAATGCAGTAATACCTTCTGTACCTGAACACACCCGGTTTACAAATTAGACAATGTTCAATGCTTGCCAAATTGTAACACCCTGCTTGGATTCTTGCTGATACTACTGAATTCGTGTGCTGAGCTGCGATTCTCCACGTGTGATCTATGGTAGGAGATTGGAGTACTTATGAAGTTCTGCATAAGCGACAAATTTGATCTTTGACCAAGACCAATCAACCGGACTATTTAACTCTTGAATACTTTTGAACCCTACTGTTTACAACAGCTACAACAACAGAAATAATAACAACAGAAACAACAACAACAATACCAACAACAATCACTATCTTCACAATTCAGTTAATTGTCCTTTTGCATAAATTTGCTTCCATAATAGTCATTCAAAAATGCTCGTAAAATTTTCTCACATACGCATGGAAGTCGTTGCTGGAGCTACGGAGTTCGTGCTTTGTGTTACGCTTTCAGCAGGCCGCCCTGTGGAAAGAGCCAGAGACTTATGGGATAAACCCGATGCAATGAAGTCGATCCTTTTGCTTGTTAAGTTATTTAAACCCACGCTACCCACAAGATGGCAAAGGGCCCTGGCTATATCTGTCATCTCGTGCACCAATACTCCAGTGAAAGACGACACAAACGAGGCTTGGTGGAGATGGTACATTGGTCGAATGGTCTGTCCAACACTTAGGACTTCCAGGACGGTGAGAAGAACCTAGAATCAGACTGCAGATTCTACCATTAGTATTGAAACTCTTCACTGGTTACAGAAGATGAAGACGAAGCACGTATAGGAACATCCTGAGTCCTGTGATGTCGGTTCAAGTCTGAACTCATCTCAACTTATCTCAACTCACCTCACCTCATCTTAATTCATCTCAGCTCATCTCAGCTCGTGGTACTTCGGTACATAGTCTGGAGAAAAATGTCTGCCCCAGTAGAGGTAAGCTGTTTTAACGCTTCAGATGACTTAAATGTCAATGCATCCAACTGACGAATTCAAACTCACAATCTACAAAAAAAACGAACGAACTTTATTTTCAAAGAGTCACAAATTGGGCACGTAGGCCCGTCTTACATTGGGCCCTTCTAATAACTCATCTTTAATACATAAATAATCTGTTGTGCATGTTACATTCACAAAGAAAAGAAATCGTTGCAAATGAATTCTGTGAATATAAACAATGCATATTACCATATTATGAGACACACACAGACACATACACATGCATAAAGACAGACATGCATACCTTGGAATGAAACCAAGCTTACCACACGGTCATTGACTGGTACCTTGCTGTCTTGACAGACGATAGTTTGTAAAATGGTGCTATACCTCTCCATAACACAAAGCCAGGGCTAAATTTAGATACCATGTGTTTCCCATACAGCATGATCCCTCTCTCCATCTACATTACTTCAGAGGAAAGGTAACGCAAATACGTCTTGAAAAAGACAAGCTGCTGAAGCAGCCGGATCAGCAAAGCAAGGCTCTAACTCTCCGCCTGTCAAAGCTCCTATCCTAGACCAGTTGCCGACCAAGGCTTAGGGCCTGGTCTGCCCTGCCTTGACATGTATATGCAGGTTGCATTTCGTAGCACTTAGGTGAGGCTTGTACCCTCCCAATTGCACTCCACCGCCCGAAGCCGTTGGCACAATGTGGTGTGTTGGGGTTGGTGAGCGCCACCCAACATTCGGCGCTTATTAGAAAGCAGATAGTATCGTCTAGTGTCATAAGGTAGCTCATTCATATCTACGACCTGACACACATACTGTCAATCTCAACAAATTCACACCTGCCACAAACAAACAGCATCTGCGAAATCCACGTGTTGTCTTATTCAATGAAGCGTAATATCAACCACTCACCCAAACAACATACTAACAACTTACACCGCGTTACCTTTCCCGTTCAAAGTAGGATTAACCTCCTGCAAAGTAGTCTTATATTGTCCCTATGGTTGGTGTATCTAGAATACCATCCCTCACATCAAAACAAAGACATTAAATCACAAATTATGAGCACGTCTTTCGTGCAAAACTATTTCCTCGGTTACAAATTGTCCAGAAATGTTACAAAAATAGCCCCGGCTGAACATTAGTTACCTGCAAGTACCACCTGAGAAACCCGGTTGAAAGAGAAGATCTTTAAGGAAAACGAATTTCCATACATCCCTGGGGCCATCTTGAGATGGCATCCTCGATGTGGAATTTGTAGATAAAAGTAAGTCTTTCTGGTCGCTTAGTAACTTTAGCACGTGGGGCAATGATGCTGGTAATAATCCTACATGTCTGAAGTTTACAGCGGGGATCTTCTACAGGCAATAGATGTCTAGATGTTAATGGGAGACGTTTAGTACATCAATTAGCTACGTTATTTTTGTAAATGGTGATTGAATTTTGTTTTCAATTTCTTTCATTCTAACCTCGTTTCTATTCTTTTTCTTTCTTTCTGTCAGCATTTCATTCATTTATTTTATGTGTATTTAGTTTTGTTTTTCTTCTCGATTTTATTGTTTTTCTTCTTGATTTCATTGTTTTTCTGTCTGTCTTTCTTTGTTTTTTTTTTTCTTCTTTCTGTCTGCTTTTGTTTATCCATATAAAATGTATTTAGTCGTTTCTTTCTTTCTTTCTTTCTTTCTTTCTTTCTTTCTTTCTCATTGTTTTTCTTCTTGATTTCATTGTTTTTCTGTATGTCTTTCTTTGTTTTTTTTCTTCTTTCTGACAGCTTTTGTTTATTCATTTTAAGTGTATTTAGTCGTTTCTTTGTTTGTTTCTTTCTTTCTTTTTTCTATCTTTCTTTCTTTCTTTCTTTCTTTCATACATTTGGTATTTATTTAGTTTTATTTATAAAGTCTTTATTTCTTTCCACTATTCTTTCCAACTTTCATTAACACAAGAAATGTTTATTTATCTACTGCTATCTCTACGCATCGTTCTATCTTCATTCCTAATTTTTTTTTTTTCCTTTTGGCATTTCATTCATTCATGTAATGTCTATTTAGATTTTTGTTGATTTCATTGCTGGTCTTTCTTTCTTTCATTTGTTTCTTTGTTTCTGTCTTTCTGCCTTTTATTTTTTAATGTATTGGATAATTAGTCGTTTTTTAATTATGTTGTTTTTATATTATTTCCGTCTTTCTCTTTTCGATTGTGTCAGTCTTTCTCTCTGTCTTTCTTTCTTCTTTCTGTTTGTCTGTCTGGGTGTCTGTCTGTTTGTATATATAGGTGGGTAGGGAGATGTGTGTTTGTGGGTAGGGAGATGTCTGTTGTGGGGATGTGTGTGTATTGGTTGTGGATATGTGAGTGGGTGAGTGATGTGTGGGTTGGTGGGGAATGTGTGGTCGATGGAGGTGTGGTTTTAGGGATGGTGGTTTTTTGGGTGTGGGTGGGTGGGTAGAGGATGTGTGAGTGGGGGATGGGTGTGTGGGTTAGGATGTGTATGTGGGTGGGTGCGGGATGTGTGGGTTGGTGGGGGGTGTTTGTGTGGGTGGTGAGTGCGTGTGGGTTGGGGGAACGGGTGTGGGCACTGTGTGTGGGTGGGGGATTGTGGGGAGGGGAGGGGTCGGTTGGTGGGGTATTATGTGTCCCTGGGTGTGTGTGTGTGAGTGGGTGTATGTGTGTGTGTGTGGGATGATGTGTGGGTGGGTGAGAGATGTGCCTCATAACATGGTAATTTGCATTTTTTAAGTTTACAACATTCATTTGACAATGTTTTTTTTTTCTTCCTATGTAAATGTATAATGCACCATTGATGAAAAAAGATGAGTGATTGGAAGGGCCGAATGTAAGACGGGTCTGCGTGCCCAATTTGTAACACTTTTAAAATAAAGTTGATTTGATTTGATTTGATTTGATTTATGTATATCTGTCTGTCTGCCTGTCTGTCTTTCTGTCTGGTTTTTTTTCTTTCTGTCTTGTTTGTTGTTGTTGTTGTTGTTGTTGTTGTTGTTGTTGTTGTTGTTGTTGTTGTTGTTGTTGTTGTTGTTTTGTTTTGTTTTTCTTTCATTCTTCTTGTTTTTACTGTTTGTCTGTCTTTTTTCTGTCAATCTTTTTTTCTTTCTACATATCTTTCTGTCGTTCTTTCTGTTTGTCTTTCTTTCTTTATCTTTATGTCGTCATTTCATTCGCATTTGCAAGCGCTATCAAGACAAGTCACCTGAACTAGTCAAGAAGCCTGATTCGGGGGAAGAAAATGTCTCGCAAGAACAACAGCAAGAAACAACAGGCACGCAAGATGTGCAGCGTGGGAGCTGCCAACACCAGGAAGAAGACGAGCGTGGAGAGCCCGCATGCTAGCTGCATCAAAGAACCTGTAACTACAGCTACTACTGGAACTACCACGGGGGAGAAGATCGACAGCCTACCAAAGACAAGAGCCAAGACAGCTGAGAAGAAGGAGAGAAAGACACCAGAGTCAGAAACACAGACTCAAAAACAGTCCGATGGGTTGACAAGCGGACCCAAGTGGAGCTGTCAGATGAACAAATCCAGAAGCAGCTGCAGGAAGAGAATCTCCACATCAGAATTCTGAAGGCAGATCGGATTCTAACCAACCCAAAGATCCCTACAACGCTGGCGGTGGTCACAACTGAAGGCAGCGAGATACCACACCAGGTATCGATCAACCAGAAACCACAACAGGCTGAAGGATTCATTCCAAGAATCACGTAATGTTCCAGATGCCAGAGGGCCGGCCACAGCAGAGCAACATGTCGCAGTAAGGCAGAGATCTGCCAATACTGCGCCGAGCACCATGAATTCAAGGAGTGTCCGCTGACCAAACTGGACACGGACTTCGGAGCACCCAATATCATAAGAAAGTGCGCCTACTGCCTGGGCAAACATAGAGCAAGAAACCTGGGCTGTCCGTACCTCCAAAGACAAAGAGACGTGTTAAAAATCGCCATCACTACAAAGACACAATTCAAGGAAGCTATACGGAGGTGCGAAACAGCCACGTGCATCTCGCAAGCGGACAAAGCTCAACTGCAAGACCAGATAGATTAGCTAAAGAAGCAAATCAAGTTACTCCAAACACCGGCACCGAACAACGATAATGAATAGCTGCTTGCTGAGTTAAAAGAGATCCAGCAAACCATCAAACATGAGGTAGAACACTTGATACAGACGACAAAGAAAGATGAAGAGATCCTGAGAGACATCAAGGCGGAGAGAGACCTGCAACAAAAAAAATCGAAATAGAAATTTTCGTAAACAAACCAACAGAAGCCATACAAGAACTCACAGAGAAACCGCAAGATAAAAAGCAACAAGAGACCGAGTCTGAACCACAAGCCAAAGCCAATAGCCCAACCACGATACCCGAGAAATTCAAGGGGATACAAATATCCCGCCAGACCTCTGAATAAAACATAGAGGAGCACCATGACGACGGCACAGAGTACCCACCATCACTTACCTCGGAGGAGCTCCTCGAGGAGAGCGCAAAAGAGGCACTCAGGCGCCAGGAATTCAGAAGGCGGTGGGAAGAAAGAGAGAACAAGAAACCAAGGCACCGCCAGACACCTTGTAAAATTCCCAAATATATACTATGACGAACACGGCAATCTGTTCTATGTAGAAGGCAGGAAGATGATCTCATGGCTGACCACAGAAGAAGAAATGGAAAGACATAAGAAACTCAAAATTGCAAGAGAACATAAACGCATGGAAGTCAATGCAAATATCGAAAAGCTCCTAAAGGCAATACACAAAAAAGGAGGCAAAATGACCAAATAAACAGTCATAAGGACTACAACCTGCCTAGCAAGACGCCCCACTGACAAAGAAAATCACCAGATGAGACGGACCCAAGAAAAACTTTCCGGCCAATGAATCCCCCAGCTGACGTCACAGGCATAAACCCTTCAACAGATAAGCCAGCTAACACTGGCGCACAGAAATAGACAAGCTTACCCCGCACCATGAACCACCACGATTATAACCATTGCCACGGAGGCTGGTTGACACGGTGGAAAGTTTCTTTTTTTTCTCTCGCAAAATGGACCTGGACCTGGACCTTCATCACGACAGTTCTTGTAAAGGAATTGAAGGTGCAGCTTCGATGAGGTAAATAAAGTTACATGTGGGTGGACAACATACAGAAGTGGATAAAATAAAGAGGTGGACAACATAAAATAGTGGACAACATAAAGAAGTGGACAACATAAAGAGGTGGACAACATACAGAAGTGGACAACATAAAGAGGTGGACAACATAAAGAGGTGGACAACATAAAGAGGTAGACAACATAAAGAGGTGGACAACATACAGAAGTGGACAGCATAAAGAGGTGGACAGCATAAAGAGGTGGACAACATAAAGAGGTAGACAACATAAAGAGGTGGACAACATACAGAGGTGGACAACATAAAGAGGTGGACAGCATAAAGAGGTGGACAACATACAGAAGTGGACAACTTAAAGAGGTGGACAACATAAAGAGGTGGACAACATACAAAAGTGGACAGCATAAAGAGGTGGACAATATACAGAAGTGAACAACTTAAAGAGGTGTACAACATAAAGAGGTGGACAACATAAAGACGTGGACAACATAAAGAGGTGGACAACATAAAATAGTGGACAACATAAAGTGTTGGACAACATAAGGAATAGAACACCATAAAGCGATGAAACATAAATAGATCGACAGCATAAAGAGTTGGACAATATAAAGCGATGGAACAACATAAAGAGATTGACAAATTAAAGAGATAGACATATTTAAGGGATGGACAACATAAAGAAATGGACAAAATAAAGAGATCGACAACATAAAGAGACGACACCATAAAGAGATCGACAACATAAAGAGGTTGACAACATAAAGAGGTGGACATATTAAAGAGACAGACCTATTTAAGAGATGAACAACATAAAGAGATGGGCAATGTAAAGAATTGCACAATATATAGCGATGGACAACATAAAAAAGTGGAGAGCATACAGAGGGGACAACATCAAGAGATGGACAAATAGAGATGGACGACATAAAGAGATGGGCAACATAATAAAATTGACAACATAAAGAGATAGACAACATAAATAGATGGACAACATCAAGAGATGGACTGCATGAAGATGTTAGAAGATGCGGCATGGAGGATGTTTGAGACTCTTGAGAGAAACAGCTCAATACTGATATTATACTTGATGACGATTATAATAATGACGATGAAGATGATGATGATGATGACGACAGCAGTAACGATAATTATGATAATAATGATGGTGATGATGATGATAATAATGGTAATGATGATGACGATACTATTGATGATAATGATAATGATGAGAGCTGTGGTAATGAAAATTATGATGATAATGATGGTGATGATGATGATAATAATAATAATAATAATAATAATAATAATAATGATATTGATGGTAATTATGATGATGATAATAATAATGATGATAATAATTATGATGATGATATTGATGGTGATAATGATGATGATAATAAATGATCATGATAATTTTGATAATTATGATGATGATATTAATTATGACGTTGATGCTAATGGTGATGGTTATTATAATGAAGATCATTATGATGATGATGATGGCGATGGTGGTGGAGGTGACCATATAACAGAAAGCAAAGCGGATGAAGCATGTTTAGTTGACAGCTCAACATTATATAGCAAGCCGGTCGTCTGCAGAACGTTGCACTCATCGTAGCCCGGGGAAAGTATCTCGATCCTACGCCACGTCTTATGCCTCATCAACTCTCGTGAGATTGTGTGAGTGTATGTGTATGGGTATGTATGAATGTGTGTATGTGGGTAAGTATGAATGCGTTAATGTATGTGTGACTGTGTGTGTATGGATGTGTGTATGTAGTTAAGTATGCATGCGTTAAATCATGTGTGAGAGTGTGTATGTATGAATGTGTGTATCTGGGTAAGTTTGTATGTGTTAATGCAAGTGTGACTGTGTTCAATTCAGTTCAGCTGAGACGAATTGCCTCTTTCAACCTTCGACTATATACTTCGGTTTGGTTGTATTTGGGGCCTTTATGGTGTATCTAGCTCTTCTTTCGAAAATAATGCTGATTATTTCTGCTTCCTTGAAATAATTGGGTTGCTGAGATTGAGTTCATTTCATCCTAGTGGTTTTACATGTCTGGCCAGAGTCGCGCACTTGTTGAGGTCTGGAGTAATTGTCTACTCACCACGTCATATGGTGCTGTTTTACCAGTTGTCGTCTCTCCTGGTGTTCCACCTCTTTCCCAGTCTTGGGTTGTCTTCGAATCCTACGGGTCTTTGATCTCTTGTGTCGTGGCCGATACCGCCTCTCGAACCATTGTTGCTTCTTTATAGGGCAGGTTACTTTTGATGGCGATCTTCATAGCTTCCTTGCTGTCTTGGTGGCAGGGGCAACCGAGGTACCTGACGACGTGGTTGCCGAGGCAGCTGGCGCACTTTCTGTTTGGGTTAGGCCTCCTGAAGTCCTTGTCGGTCTTTGCTTGCTGGCACTGGTTTGTGGGTGGGGTCCAGAGCAGTATCTGCATACCCCCACCTGACTCTTACAGGTGGCACATGTGTGCCAAAACTTCTGGCACTTAGAGCACTGTAGCACTCTCGGTATGTAGTGCTCTGGAACTTGGTCTCTCTTGTTCCATCTGAATAGAGTGATCACTCGGTCCTCCGATGTTACTATGACGACTGTGGAGGGGATGTTATTCTTGCCGATGATTCTCTCAGCACTGGTGATCTTGAGTTTGCGGTTCTCTCTTGTCAGCATCTCCCTGATCTGGTCGTTGGTGAGATGAGCCTTCACTCATCCATCGTTGACTTGTGCGGTGCGGGGTGACTTCCAATAAGATACCTTGGTGAACCTTGATGTCGGTCTTCTCTTCTTGTGTAATCTTCTGCATAAGTGCTGTGGTCTTTGGGGTTTTGTTGATGGAGACCATCAGGTGTCTTGCGCAGCTGGTAGATGCTGTTTCTTCCCAGCTCGTTTTCCAAAAGACTGATTATATTGTCTGCATCAGCTTCGTGCTGTTGAGAACTTCCCGGCTGATGCTGACTTCAGTTGTGATTTCTTCAGCGACGGGAATTGTTTCAGTTTGTGTAGTAGCAAGACTGCTGTGTGTAGAAATGCCTCCTCCTCCCCCCCCCCCGCGCCTGCATATAGCGCATGTCTCTGCGCGGCACTTTTAACGCAAGGCATCCTCTGTGTTATTCAATCGTTATCTATTCTCGATAGAGCGAGCGTGAAAATGGTGTCCGTGTGTGTGTGTAAATGTGTATATGTAGGTAAGTATATATGCGCTAATGCATGTATGAGTGTGTGTATGTATGTATGACTGTGTGTTTGTAGGTAAGTATGTATGTGTCAATGCATTTGTGAATGTTTGAGTGTGTATGTATGTGTGCCTGTCTGGCTGACTGCCTAATAGTAAGGTAAAATGCAAAGTTTATGTTCAATTTTTTTTTCATTTGTGAATGTGACCTTCACAATACATAATACTGGTCAGCATGGCCGAATGGATAAGAGCGCTCGTTCTAAAATATCCGGTGTGTTGATGATGAGGCAGAAGGTTCAGCCCCTACACCGGACAGTGGGACTAACATGTTGAGTTCTCGTCCTTGACTTGGGGACGTAAATTACCCGTACCTAAGAAGTCGGAATAGGTTCACGTGATGGCGAGGGACACTGGTAATAGGGGAAGCTAATCCACACTCAAAGATCTGTCCAGTGCATTGGAATTTATCGCACGTATATGGACTACGATTGAGTTCTAAGCAAGCGATGGAACTCACAAACAAAACAACAATAACAACAACAAATATATATAACTGTGTACGAACGAACGAACAAAAGAACGAACGAGCGGACTTTCTTTTCAAAGGGTAACAAATTGGGCACGCAGCCCCGTCTTACATTCGGCTCTTCCAATCACTCATCTTTCTTTCATCAATAGTGCATGACACATTCACATTGGAAAAAAACATTGTCAAAACAATGTTGTAAACATAAACAATGCTTATTGCCATGTTATGAGACACATCCCCCACCAACCCACCCATCCTCAATCCACCCACACATCTCCTCCACATACACATCCCCCACCCAATCACACACACATACACACACACACCCAGGCACACATACATGCTCCAACCCATCCACACATCCCCAACATCCCCCCACCTATACACATCACCCCACACACACACCTCCCACTCACCACACATCCTCCCATACACACATCCCCCACCTACACACATCTCCTCACCCACACACACATCATCCACCCACCAACACTCACCCACCCAGATATCCCCCACCACCCACCCACACACCCCCAACCACCCAGCCAAATACGTATCCCCCAAACACACGTGTACGAAAGATTAGTGGCTAGAAGGACCGAGTGTAAGACCTCTACTTCCGTGAACCATGCCTTCCATTATTGTTCTTTTCAAACCAATGGGGCGTTTGATATCGCCAAAGTATTTCACTTTCCGAGACATGACACTGTTAACATCGGCGAATGAAGGTCCTATATGGTAATCTATGCCTGTTAGTCCAGCAAGTGGATGAAGGGAATAGGAAGTGTGACTTCTGAGACGGACTGTTCACGACCGAATCAGGCATACCGAGTAGTGACCCCAGAGTCGATTGCAGCTGTTTGTAGGCCGCGTATGGGAAAACCGCCGATTGAATGTGAGTGACATTGCCGCACATCTTGACATCTGTCAAGGTTCAGAACACCATATTATCCGTGATGTGGTACAGTGCCGCAAAGTGTCTGCAAGGTGGGTGCCACGACAGCTTATTCTATAATTGCAACAACAACGCATTGGTGCTTGTCAAGAATTGTTGAAGTGCTTTGAAGAAGAAGACGATGGTTTTATATCAAGAATTGTTACTGGAGATGAAACCTAAGTTCACTACCACGAAGGGGAAACGAAGAGAGGAGAGCAAGCAAGGAACAGCGCCATCCCAAAGAAGTTTCGCAGGCAGCCATCTGCAGAGAAGGCTATGCAGACACTCTTTTTGAGGTGAACGAGGCTTTATTGTAGAGCACTACAGGCCAAGAGGGAAAGCTGTCTTCAACGATATGTATACAGATCTTCTGAGGAATCATCTTCGATCCGTAATCAAATCCAAACGATGTGGACTTTCTGAGTAAAGATGTCATTTTGCAACATTTCTGAACCCTTACTGCCCGTGTAACGGTTGAAACCATCAAAGACCTCCACTTTCAGTGTGCACCACATTCCCCCGTAGTCGCCAGATCTAGCCTAAAGTGATTTCCACCTGTCCTGACAACTCAAAGATTTAGGTCCGATGAAGAGGTACGGCAGATGGTCTATGAATGGTTACACACTTGACAAAGAGATTCGTTTCTACAGGAATCCAAGAACTTTATCGCCGCTGGAGGCATGCCATTGAACTCAGTGATGAGTACATCGAAAAATAATACATTTTTTCTAGGTTTTCAGAATATAGTTGCAAAAAATAATAATAATAATTTATATATATATATATATATATATATATATATATATATATATATATATATATATATATATATATATATATATATATATATATATATAGTTAAGGTTTTCATTTGAATCCCGCTAGTATATATGTTTATGTTTCGGAAACAGATTTTGATTTTCCCTTGTTGCCTGACAGACAGCAAATGAGACACCTGCAAGAAACAAATGGAAACAGACAACTAGGAATGAAAATAGAGTTCATGAAATAAATAAAAACAAGAGGCAAGTTAACTATTTAGGCCACGTTAAAAGATATAAAACTCTTATAAAAACAATACTAGAGGGTTGAAGGTTGAGGGCAAGTCAGCAAGAGGTAGACAACGATACATGTGGGAAGATAACATCAAGAGATGGACACAACAGCAGTCTGACAGAATGTACAATCAAGGCGAGAGACAGAGAGTTGTGGAGATCCATTGGAGCCAACCTTCATTGTGGAGACGCACATGATTAATTGATTAGACCAATTAGACAAAAACAATCAAGATTGTGTGACACCTTATGAGAACACAACTGAGAACATCTATGGATAATCTATGGGAAATAAAGCAGAGAGAATACCCGTATGACCTAACCACGTGGTGTAAGCATTTCAAAAACAAAGAATTGATCAAAAACTCTGATCGTGTGAGATGGCATACCTGGCCTGCTCACGCTTATCTGCATAGCACATGATGCTGTTCTTGACAGACACGATCACCTCTTATATCCCATTAGCATAAGTCCACGCCTACCCAAGGTGGCCCTAACATTAAGTCAAGCCCCTCTTGGGCACCCCGACGTATTGAGTTGAAGCAGGAACATTTATCCAACCACCTGCTTCTATCTATTTTGACGTCATTGCTTCTCCTAACAAAAGCCAAAGAAAACATACAAGTTGTTTCCCCTTCTAATTATTGTGAATTTCCTTTGTGGCTCTGCCTTTGTCAGAAAATGTGCATTACTCATTTTAAATATCCATGTTTTCTTCGGATGAATTAAAATTTATCGCAGTGCCTCCGCTTCCCTGTTTCAAACGGAAGGGAGTGGAAACCAAAATAAAGCTTGGCACATGTATCATAGCAAAACAAAGTGCCATCTGAAAGATCCCGTTTGATGTGTTTTGCTGTGGAGGCAGAGAAGGATGCAGCTCGTGGCACATTTGCCAGGAGGAGTGTAAGTCGAGTAATGATGGGGATGACAAAATAGAGCAGCGCCTCTCTTGATCTCATCTTCACATAATCAATCTGCCACATAGGCGGCGCTATTTGATGCCATGGAGGTTGGGGGAGGAGCAGTGGGGCAGGCACTCCAACTTCTCTCTCTCTCTCTCTCTCTCTCTCTCTCTCTCTCTCTCTCTCTCTCTCTCTCGCTCTCTCTCTCTCTCTCTCTTCTCTCTCTCTCTCTCTCTCTCTCTCTCTCTCTCTCTCTCTCTCTCTCTCTCTCTCTCTCTCTCTCTCTCTCCTTTTCTGTATCTTCATCTTTCATATTATCATTCTTACTGCCACTTGATTTTGACATGTACTATATGAAAACTTTTGCACTGCTTATGTCATCATGTTTATGTCAATTTTAGGAATTTTCTTATTGAATTGCTTCACTATTTTTTACGTTGCACAGTGTATATGTATAATCTCTCTCCCCCCCCCCCCCCATTTTATTTCCCATTTATATGATAATCGTCAGTATCTGTGTGTAAAGTGTGGGAGTTTGTTCTTATCAGTTTCTGTGATTATGTAAGGCAGCGTATACGTGTCTAGGTGTTTGAGTGTGTGTGTTGGTGGGTTGGAAGTGGGGGAGGGGGGGGGGGTTGTGTGTGGGAGTGTGTGGGTGTATGCGTGTATGTGCATGTGAGTATATGTGTGTATTATGTGTGTAACATGTACTATTTATGAACGAAAGATGAGTGATTGGAAGGGCCGAATATAAGACTGGCCTGCTTGCCCAATGTAAGACTCTTTGAAAATAAAGTTTGTTCGTTCGTTCGTTTTCTCTTCATCTATTTTCTCTTCATCTCACTCCATCTCTATATGTCTTATCTCTCTCTCTCTCTCTCTCTCTCTCTCGCTCTCTCTCTCTCTCTCTCTCTTGCTCTCTCTCTCTCTCTCTCTCTCTCTCTCTCTCGTCCTAGAGCTCTCTCTGTCTGTGTCTTTATATTTCTCTTTCTCTGTCAATCTTACTCTCTTTCTCTTCATCCTTTGAAAAATGTGTTCGTTCGTTTTCTCTTATTCTCTCCCTCTTTCTTTCTTTGTCTCTCTGTGTATCTCTCTTTCTTTCTCTCTTTCTCGCTCTGTGTCAGTTTTATGTCTCTCAGTTTCTCTCTGTCTCTCTGTCGCTGTCTATATCCTCTGTCTATACCTCTCTATGTGTCTATGCCTCCCTCTTTCTTATTGTCTCTCTCTATCTACGTCTCTCTGTCGCTTTCTCTATCATGATTTGTCGCTATTGTCTCTCTGTCTCTGTAGATCGTGCATGTGTGTGTAAATGTGTGCTTGTCGTTGCGACTAACGATGGCTTCCGCTGCAAACGGCTATCTTCATAGTACTTCAATCTTCCCCCATAAATCACACAAGGAGCATCCCAGTACGACGCACCAACTCGGAATCACCAAGGATCCACATGTGTGTGTACCAGAATTTCACATGCCATAAATATTCTATTGTGGGTAAATTGTCCTAATTTTGAAATGTATCCCGGGTAGCCACCTATCAGGTTTACTCTTGACGATGTCCAACTCCTGGTAGCATAGTAATGTACGCAACGTTCACATTTGTTACCCACGATAGGACAGTAGCTAGACGCTCGTTGCCGGCCCGCTATACAATAGATCGATTCCCACCAGGGCGGATTCTATATTTTTTTAAAAATTTGTTGTTGTTGTTATTGTTGTTGTTGTTGTTGTTGTTGTTGTTGTTGTTGTTGTTGTTGTTGTTGTTGTTGTTGTTGCTGTTGTTGTTGTTGATGTTGTTGTTGACCCTGTTGCCAGGTCGATCCAGTATGAAATTGGTACCAATAAATGTATCGGTCAGTATGAAATTGGTAACAATAAATGTATCGGTCAGTATGAAATTGGTAACAATAAATGTATCGGTCAGTATGAAATTGGTACCAATAAATGTATCGGTCAGTATGAAATTTGTAACAATAAATGTATCGGTCAGTATGAAATTGGTACCAATAAATGTATCGGTCAGTATGAAATTGGTACCAATAAATGTTAGTTAGTTAGTTAGTTAGTTAGTCGCGGTTCCAACTTCACGGCAACGGGTTGTCCCCATATTGCTCCTTTCCTGTGCCAGTGAATATCACAAAATGCTCCTCACTGCCCCATGTGAACAATGGAATAGACAGGAGTGTCGGCAAGCCAACAGCCCGCACAGGTACACTGTGCATAATTCCGCCGCCAGAATGCCAACACAAAAGTCCTCCACGAAAAATACAGTTTATCGTCGATGAAAACGGCAGTCACCAGAAAGACTTCATTGACCGGGGTTTTATCTCATATGGTTTGGTCTCTTTCTGCAGGGCGACCCACCGAAATCGCCGCACAAAGCACGAACTCCGTAGCTACAGCGACGACTCCCATGAGACTCCTGAAAAATGCACTCGTGAACCGAAAAGGCAAACCAGTCAATCCAGCAACAGCCGGCCGTCATCGTTCCGAACATGCAGTTCACGCGAAAAGCCGCGGACAGATGTAAAAGCATTCCAAGCGAAATTCACAGCTCACAGTGTCGCGCCACGCACTCACTCAGTAGCAGGGCGACGGAACCATAGCCTCCTTAGTCGCCTCTTACGACGTGCATGGTAGGCAACAGTGTTACTATTCTTTGCTCCCCCATATGGGCCCCGGCAACACACGGGGGAAAATAAATAATACAAATAAATACAATAAATGTATCGGTCAGTATGAAATTGGTACCAATAAATGTATCGGTCAGTATGAAATTTGTACCAATAAATGTATCGGTCAGTATGAAATTGGAAACAATAAATGTATGGGTCAGTGTGGTCAGTTTACGTCTGACGTCTTTTGAACAGTCCCCACTGCTGATTATGGAGACATGGTATTCAAGGTGTGAGACATTTTTTTTTATTTTGTCATTAGTGATTGTGACATTTGTTTGATGTGTAGTTTTGTCTGCGGATGCTATTAATATTTCTTTCTAAGCTCAGAAACGAAGAGTTTAATTTTATGTGCCCACATTATTGTATTTATGGTACCAAAGCAATATATGTGCCCAAAATACATTGTTGTTTTTGTTGTTGTTTGTCCATCAAGAATGATGATGACCATTCATTTCATCCAGTGGGATTGAAGGTATGGAGCCGTGGGTTCTAAGATGGCTGATAAGGCCTATTTTGGCTCGAAATGTTCTTTGACAATGTGGGCAAAGAATGCTTGACGTTTCTGGAGGAGGATTTCCTGCAGTGGTTTTTGTGTCCTGCCTTTCCTTCACAGCTCTTGCAGTCCTGGTTGCCTCACATATGACTGCACCCTTGCGCAATGATGCACGCCACGAATTTCGGTCTCTGGCTGCAGCCTCCCAGGTGTCATGATGTATTCCAAAAGCATTCAACGTGTGAACGAATGCCAAAATACAAAGAGTGTATTTACCCTCAATATTTTATTTATGGTACCCAAGAAAGATATGTACTCAAAGTATTGTATTTATGGTATGAAAGAAAGATAGGTACTTAACGTATTCTATTTATGGTACCCAAGAAAGATATGAACTCAAAGTATTGTATTTATGGAACCAAAATTCCTTTTCAACAAATGATCTTAGTGTATGCAGGTAAAGGCGAAAGATAGAGCGGACGGCCAAGAATAAATATGCCCTGGTGAAAATATCTAAGAATGAGAATACCAATACATTTCACCTGATGATGTGTGGAGTAGTGTTGCCTGGCTGCCCGGTTTGCAGATGTTCGAATCCCCATAGAGGCGATTTTGACAAAAGTTAATCTGGGCTTTCTGGTTGACCTAGCTTAGAACGAACAAGCGCAAATGGCATGGGATGTAGAGGAGGCACGCATGCTGTAACACGTCATTCGTGGCGTGCCTGAAGGCGTGGGAAAAGGGCAATGAGTTTTGTGTACAGATCACTCAGGGCTCACCGGTATCTTGGGCTTGGGGTTAGTGAACGCAGTTTCACAATCCCAATATAGCGGGTTCGGGTTCCGCAGCAGGCGATTTGGGAGCAGATAGTTTAGCGTTGACTTTAACATTGGTATGAACACCGGCTGTCAAGATAGCAATGGTAAACTCATCATCATCATCTTCCACTTTTGCCGTGAAACGTCGTGGAGAAGATTAATTGGCGTGTGATTAAAGTATGTCTGTGATGTGGTCAATACATTTTCTTCTCGGGCGTCCTCTTGGTCTTGTCGCAGATGATCTTTGATGTAAGGCCAGTGCTGGTAGTTGATGGTGTTGCATTCTAACGAGATGGTCAAACCATCTGATCTTCTGTCTTTCAATAAATGTGGCACAAGGTGTTGATCCCGCTGTCAGTCTGATAACAACATTTCTTACTAGGTCTCGGATAATTAGGTTGGCAGCACCCCTCAAGCATCTCACCTCACAGGCGTTGATTTTGCGAATGTGTTATTTGCATAAAGTTTGAGATTCATAGCAAAGGATTGGTGTGAATAAGCTGTTTATTGTCTGTCGTTTCGCGGAGATTGGTATATTTGGATGTTTCAGTATGGATGACAGTTTATATATAAGTGCACTTGCTTTTTGACATCTGATTTCGATTTCTCTGTCCAGTCTGCCATCTTCTGTGATCATACTTCCAAGATATTTGAATTCTTTGACTTGTTTCAGAGATGTGCTATTTATATGTATACTTAGTTGACCAGAATATCTGATACTTGCATTACTTCGGTTTAGGCTGTATTTATATGCACATTGTATCTGCTGCATGTTAAACTCAGATTAAAAATATGATTCTGCAATCTGAGCTCGTCGCTATAAAACAGGCACTGTCGTCTGCAAATAGACGTCCATTTATTTCATGTAGATCTGTTGTTTCATCTGAAGTAAAGTGTTATAAATTTTCTGAATCTGTTCAGTCAAGGCTAGTGCCATTGACCGATATGAGGTAGACAGCGGTAAAGTAATAAAGTAAGAACATGTGTACCATAGAATAGGAATTGTCATAGTGAGAACAGTTCACACGAACGCGCACGACTAGGTCGAGGGAAGTCGGTGAGCAACGGATGATGATTATGAAGAACAAAGGGAAGCCATTCAGAGAAGTTTCGTATCACGTGACATTAGTTGTGTGGTACACGGGAAAGAGACGGCTGGACAAAGTCAGTCTAGCCAGGGTCCCAGTAGAGAGAGGACGTGAAACGTGTCGAAAGCTAACCGAGATGAATTCAACAGTGCTTTCGTATTTGAACCACGCATCAGCCTGAGGCGAAAGTGTTAGACACAAGCCGGACGGTCAATTGAGTCGCCATTCAAGTTCAGTGACGGCTCGCCGAGGTGACGGCGATTGAGAATGCACCATGCCGATGTCAAGGGCAAGTGACTGTAAGTTGACCATAGAATAGCCATTGTATTATAGCGGTGTTTCAGACCGATGTACAGTAATGAGAGGTGTTAGTGACGATCGCACTATTGATGTTACGTGCTGCGATCCTTGTGTATAATAAACACTGAAGAATGGCAAGGACAGGGAGTTGTTCACTGTTTCCGTGTGATGAATGTTCCTGTTTATTTCTGTCACTGCGGCTGAACCAACGACCAAACAATCAGCTTCATGGCAGAAGTGAGGGCTCTAGTATCAAAAACAGGAGCACGTGAATACAAGGTCACTTTCCAAAGAAAAACGGCAACAACCAGTTGTAAGATAAATAAAGGTCACCTTAGGCGCCATTTGCAATTTCCAAATGAATTCATCAAGAAATATGTACAACTGTCAAACCAGTGCATCAATATCCTGGTGCTAGATGAACATTTGAGTCACGACACTGAATTCAGAAATATCAATTAAGCAACAAATATTAACAATATTGACCCTGGCTGGGACAACATGTAGTTGTAGTTGTGAACTTCAAATATACGGTGTAAAGGCAGTCACTGACAACAATAACTCATTGTGAACAAGTCTATGAATAAACAGTGATTAACTGCCTAGAGACATTCGAGAACTGAGAGAAATATTACCCAAAAAGTGCGTCCACGAATACAACGACTGCACATCATCATGTGTCCAAACTACTGAGATATAATCCTATCAACAGTCAACACTCACAGTACAAAGACATATGATCAAAACAGGGACGATGTCTTAACTTTGACTGGAATTTCTTCACTATGGCCATATAGGTAGTAGGGAATGTGGTAATTCATACTATTTTGTGGATCACTCAAAATGTGTACCAAACACCTCAATACGGCGAAGATGTCCACAAATCGATTGGGAATCACAGCTTTAACGAACAATCAGTAGTATATCAAGCTGTTTTCCACTTGACTCGAGGATCCGAATTTTTTCCAAGACAGTTGTCTGAATTTCGAATTTAGTCTTCAATTAACATCTAACGAATTAGACAACCGAAATAAGGATACCGATTCAGCCCAGAACTTCAACACAACATCACAACAGTGAATCGGTATTATACTAAACTTTTTCCACTCAAGTAGCAGAAAATCCAGAATTTTCCTACAGAGCGATCTGAAGGTCAAGCCTTGGTCTACTATCAACACCATATACCCTCGACAACTTGGAGGAAGATGGCGGACCAGTGAAGGACCTCAACACAGCAGCAGCAACAAGGCATCAGGCGAGTTAAATTTTCTAACTGTGTTTGTACCGTTTTGTGCGGCTGTTTAGAGTAGATATTTGGATACGTTCTCCACAGATTTTTGTCATCTCCATTATAGGTGCTGAACTAAGAACAGCTGGAATAATTCATATAATTGAGTGATCAACTGCATAACTTAATAACAACAGTTGATGATGGGAAATAATATCTACTTGTTGTAATCACATATTTTCCATGTTCTTCTTATATGTAAATTAATATGTGGTATGCTTTATATGTATATTCGACGCTGTATAGGGTGTACTATCTGTCTCGTCAAGTATAATATTGTAAACATTGTGACATCACTATAACTCCATTTAAAGGTTACCTCTTGGTATGAACATCACGTGACAACTCCACAAGGATAATTTCTAAAGTATCACATCATCATAAGGGCATACACATAAACAATATAGTGTGTATATTGTTAACATCTAGTGTTACTTAGAATATTCATCAAACATGTCTTCATTACAAGACTTCATAGCTATGGGAGAGAAATGTGGCATGTCAGGGCCTGATCTAGCAGCATGGGCCAAACAAGAATTAAACGCGTATCAAGCACAACAACGTGAAGATAGAGCAGCTGCAAAAGAGGCTAGATATGCACAAGCAGCTATAGATAAAGAAAAAAGAGAGGCACAAATAGCGCTAGAAAAGGAAAACAGAGAAGCACTAGAGAGACAAAAAGAAAAGGAACTGGCGTTGGAAAAAGAGAGACTTGCCTTCGATAGAGAAACAAAAGAAAAAGAATTGGCACTAGAAAAAGATAGGCTTGCTTTTGAGAAAGATAAACTGGCAAACGAGTTATTAATCAAAGACAAAGAGATTGAAGGCAACTTAAAGGTAAATACTCTAGAGAAAGACAAAGACGCAGAGATAGCCCAAGTAAAGGTAACAGCAAAATCTTTAGACCCCATTAAACGGTATACCGGGCTTATCAGAAATGTTACACAAGGTGATTCTATATCGGCCTGGGTAACAAACTTCGAACTGTTAATGAACCATTACAAAGTTCCATCTGAAGACTGGGCCATACTCTTCCACAGGCATTTGGTCCTCGAGCCCTTAAAGGTCGTAGAGGTGATACCTGAGAACCTTCGCACTAACTATATATATGTTAGGAATCGAATCTTAGCACATTTCTCACTCGACCAAGCAGGGTTGCGAACAAAATTTAAAACCTTAGCACCAAAGGCAAATATAAATTTCCTAGATTACGTAGCAGAGACAACATCACTCTTTGATAAATGGCTTAAAACCAGCCGTCATAGGTTCAGACTTCAACAAGCTACGTGACCTCATGGTTCGAGACAAACTGATTCTCTCAGTTCCAAAGGAAATGGCAACATTCCTGGTCGAGAACAAATGTACAACGTTGGCAGAAAGGGAATCCAAAGGCGAAGCATTCTATAACGCCCATAAGGATATTTTCGCAGAAGGGGCGCGACCTGATTTAATGATAGGGGTGGCGGCCAAATTATCCAGTCAACGATATAACTCAATACCAAACAAATTCCAACAATATGGTCCACAATATCGAGGAAGAGGACCATACTACGAGAACGAGAACACACAAGGAGAACCAGAGAGAATGAGAAAAGGATACTTAATACAATGTCCTTATTGCAAGATACAACACGGCTCCCTTGAAATGTGTGACAAAAACCCTGACTATGACACATATCTTCAGAACTTAACATCACAAAAAGTCAGCAAGTACGCTGCGTATAAAAACAATGTGAAGTGCTATGTCTGTAATACATATGGACATGTGAGTAGAGACTGTAAGTTTAGAAATACTTGGAAAGATGCCAGTGCAGCATTCTTATTTACCAGCAGTTCACCAGTCGAATATAAAGAGACAAACGCAGTGAACATACAAACGCAAAGAAAAGACAATTGTGACGACACAGACAAGTCGCACATATACAATGCAAATTCAATGTACACGACAGACGGAAACTTAGACATACAACTAGCACTAGTGAACGGAATAACAGTGCCAATGATAAGAGACACAGGGACTGCAATTATTGGAGTGGACGAGAAAATAGTTAATGACTACGACTATACAAACAAAAAAGTAACCTGTGGGACATTAGAACAGTACAAAGTGGCATGGATCGATTTAAACTGTCCGTATTACCAGGGACGGGTTACAGCTGCAGCGTTAACAAACCCAACAACTTACTTAATAGTAGGCAACGTACCTAATGTAAAAGACTGCACCAGTCAAGATATTCAGAAGTGGGAAAACGAATTCATTAGCGAAGAATAGGCAGAGTGTGCAGCAGCACCGTTTCCAACAGAAAATAAAAAGAATAAGACGTTAGATGACAACTTAGAAATAGTAACAGACAAACATAAGACTAACCAGAAAGGAGCAACACAAAAATACTCAAGTAGCGACGATGACACTCCAGACACAGATAACCTACCGACATGGCTAACAAAGACGGATATGGACTGGAAATCACTATCCTGCCGGGAAAATTTAAGTAAGGAAGAAGAAGACAAGCTAAACTTTGCAATAGAAAATGTAAGTAAGTTAAGCCCATCATTTAGTGAAAGTACAGTAACAGTAAAACAACTATTGGGACCATATCTGAAAGATAAAAGTGACGAAAATAGGAATACAAAAACAGAAAAAACACGAAGGGCAGTTGCAGGTGCCGCACAAAAATATCTCCCATATTCTGGGGATATATCTACTTCATCTTCTGAGGAAGAAGAAAAGCTACCTCAGCAGGTAAAGTCAAAAAAGAAGGTAACGCCCCGACAAAATGATACAGTCGACTACACTGAATCAGGGTGGCAAGATAAAACCCCACCGAAAATACCCAAGGTATGCTATACAAAAACTGACAGATCAAGTAGAAATTGGAGAAAGTCAGGGGTATCTAAAACAGACATAAAGAAACGCATACAAAAAATTAAAATACCAAACTGGGAAAAATATTGGAGAGGTATAGGCTTAACCGAAGACGAGATAGAATACAGAAGACAACAGATAGATGAACACAATACCAAAAGATAACGATTAAAGATACCATGAACTGCAGATAAACAGCCTATCATTAATAGATGTTAATGGCAGTTCAATGGAATAACTTACTTACTGTACTATATTTAAAACTGTGATATTAATTAATGTAATTTTCATTGATATGCATGAACATCTATCTAGAAATACCTTACGATTTTAATTATTTTGTCTGAAATACATTAAGCAAACATCACGATGACACACATTTAAGACACAACAACAACAGAAGAATCATCCCGGTAGATAAACATCCAACCTTCAATTTACTTAACATCATAAAGTCTTGTTACTCACTAAGACACATTCATATGTAAAGACTTACATTACCATCTAATACATATGCAATATAAACAATAATTCTTTAATCTCAGTGTATCTAAACTGTACTGTGAGGCAATGAAATAATCTAAAACTATGGTATTCAGAGTACATAAAGGGTAACAGAGAGATACAGTTATCCAATTATTAATTAAAGCTCTGAACTGCCGTATAGAATAAATACAGATATCGGCAGTCAATTTGACATTTTAGGTTAATGAAGTTAAATTGATTCAGATATGTACATATTTTTTCCATTTTTATTAATTACCAGAATGTACAGAAAACAAAGGCTAGTGTAGCCGAACCATGTAAGCGCCACAAAGGATCCAATTACGAATCTGGAAGTGGAACTCTATGCCTACAATCCGAGGGTACCGGATAAGCATGGGGAGACTATCAAAATGCCAACAAATAAGTTCCAGCCCAGGGCACCAAAGCAGCATAAACGAGCGAACGACAAGATCAGCCCATGGTAAACAAGTATCACCAACCACACCCATGGTGAAGTAATTGATTGGTATTATAGTTATTTACTGTTCATATAACTCTATACATCAAATTTCATATTCCATCTATCATGATTGAACCATCAGCTCATGAAATGAAAACATACCATTTATTTGCTATCAGTACAGTGCAGATTCAGTGGTCAGAAGATATAGGTACGAGAGTCAATTTTATACTACCAATTGGTATCGGAAAAATTTAAACCACAAGCACAAAAAGAGGTTACGTCATCATGCTGTTGAAAACAGAACAGCATATATACCGAAGTCATACGACGCAATCTATGGTGAGTGTGTCCAGGTCAACTTCAATCCACAATAAACCAGTCTGTTTTCACCGGTAAACAGATCATCATATATATGATATGTATGATATATGTATATAATAATAGATCTTTTTCAGCAATAATGAAAGGTGATAGAAAGACCAATCAAGATTATTGCAGAAGACACAAATCAGAATTTATAACAATGGTGGCAACAAAAACAACACGAAGCAACAACAGTCAACAAGCAGATTGCATGGAATGACACGAGTGTATGGTGGTATATAATTTTAATGTTGATGCTATAATAGATAAGCATATATAGCACATTGATAATTGAAGTCAATGTCACATTTTTTAATTTTCTTTCAATTGATAACATTGCATCAAATATGTCAATGAGATTTATTGCTATTAATTTTATGCTCTGATTGACATATGCCATGTTACAAATTTAAATGCATTTTTATATCGTATTGCTATTGGTCAACATTATACGGTTTACAATATCAACACAAGGCCAAGAGACAATATGGCAATCGAATGACTGTACTCAGAGGCAGAGAGAAACCTTCACAAGAAATAAAAAGCCTTGTTAAGGAAATGGAAAACAAGAGATAATGAATAGAAAGTGCATGAAGATCAACCAGTAATGGTGATAGGTAAGCAAAGTATTATAAACTTTGACAGACACAGACAGTGATAAAGGAGTCTACATCATACAGATATATCATCAGTAGGATAAAACTGCGGTTATAACATTAAAAAACAACACCCTTTACGAAGAAGAAGTAAACACCCTAGACAAAAGAAATATTATAAGTAAACCGCAAACAAACAAGTGCTTATGCAACAACCCCATTTGTGATTAGGTAAAGTAAATTACGTCAAACGGTAAACCCAAATGACAAGTGAGAACTACAGCGGTATAGATTTCATGTATATATTGCTCATATTCCACTATACCAAATATAAATAATAATACAGATGATGATGGTACCTGTTAACCACGCATGTTCCCTCATTCGGGCGTTATGGCCTTGATAGGTTTGGGGATGCTTGTCTATAGGGCAAATGAGTGACTACTATGGGGAGGCCACGGGACCTTATGAAGCTCATAGTATGTTAGTCCAGCACCCCCCCCCTCCCCAATAGGCTGGGTTACACGTCGTCTGCGGGGGAAGCAGATTGATAGGGCGTGTATGACTATAATAATATTTTTTTTTTCCATTTAATTTTGTGCAGTGGTTAATGGAATGCCATACTATCATGTTATCAGACAAAATAGGTTGGTGGAAATACATCAATATATGATATAGTTATGAAATGATAAAAAAAGAACTACCAATATCGCTACATGTCATAGGAGTGAAAAACCGAAGAGACTGTGAAAATGGCTACACCATTTTCAAAAAACAGGGGGGGGGGCATAATGCCATGGACCGACATGAGGTAGACAGCGGTGAAGTAATAAAGTAAGAACATGTGTACCATAGAATAGGAATTGTCATAGTGAGAACAGTTCACACGAACGCGCACGACTAGGTCGAGGGAAGTCGGTGAGCAACGGATGATGATGATGAAGAACAAAGGGAAGCCATTCAGAGAACTTGCGTATCACGTGACATTAGTTGTGTGGTACACGGGAAAGAGACGGCTGGACAAAGTCAGTCTAGCCAGGGTCCCAGTAGAGAGAGGACGTGAAACGTGTCGAAAGCGAACCGAGATGAATTCAACAGTGCTTTCGTATTTGAACCACGCATCAGCCTGAGGCGAAAGTGTTAGACACAAGCCGGACGGTCAATTGAGTCGCCATTCCAGTTCAGTGACCGCTCGCCGAGTTGACGGCGATTGAGAATGCACCATGCCGATGTCAAGGGCAAGTGACTAAGTTGACCATAGAATAGCCATTGTATTATAGCGGTGTTTCAGACCGATGTACAGTAATGAGATGTGTTAGTGACGATCGCACTATTGATGTTACGTGCTGAGATCCTTGTGTATAATAAACACTGAAGAATGGCAAGGACAGGGAGTTGTTCACTGTTTCCGTGTGATGAATGTTCCTGTTTATTTCTGTCACTGCGGCTGAACAAACGAGCCAACAATCAGCTTCATGGCAGCTAGCTTCTTTTGATATTCAATCCATGTAGATATTAAATAGCAGTGGAGAGAGCACACATCCCTGCCTCACTCCTGTGTTGACTGTGAACATATCGGATATACTTTCTTGTGTTCTTACTGCACTTCGGCTCGAATGGTACATGTCTATGATCTTTTCTAGGAATTGTTCTTGTATCCCGTAGGCTACAAGGATAGTCCATACTTTGTATCTGTCCACTCTAATTAAAGCCTTTTCCTGATCTACAAACATAATAGTCTGTTGGTTTCTATAATTGATGGTTTTTTCCTCATGTGTGTCTAAGTGTAAATATTGTATCCGTGCGTGCAACTGTTACCCTTCCTTAAACAGAATTGTACTTTGCTGAACTGTTGTTCATCTATAGGTAGCTCTTTGTTCCAATAGATTTTTGTACATTTACCTATGCGGCTCAGGAGTGATATACCTCTGTATGTTTCGCACTCTCTCATATTGCCTTTCTGTTTCCATATTGGTACTATTACTGCCTGTTGCCAATCGTCTGGGACTTTTCGTTCTTCCCATGCTTAATTAAACAATCTTGTTAGCCATTTGACTCTTGTTTTTCCACAGGCCTGAATAGCTTCTGTTGTTATTTCATCTGGACCCAGGACTTTTCTGTGTAATTGGTGTGACTTCTGAAGGGATAAAGTTTATTTTTTGTTGTCCACAGCTTTTAGGCACAAAAGTTAGGTTTTCTATGTTATTGTTTGTAGGGTTAAGTAGTTACTGAAAGTATTCTGTCCACCTTGCTAGTCTTTGTTATGGATTAAATAATGGTATACCTATTTTGCTGATTATGATGATGGCTAAGGGTCGCCCACAATGATAAACTAAAAAAAAAGTTTTGCATATCCTTTACAGGACATCGCTGTCAACATCAGCATCTGTCAGCTGATTGTTGATTTCTTTTCAAGATTACCCTCAGTAGTTTGCCATTGCAATGGTAAAGTAGTGAACGTAAAATAGATTAGAATATCACAAACATCGAATATATACTGGGGTTGGATGCGATGTCCTGTAAAGTACTTGCAACAAAGTTAACACTGAGGATAGGTAACAATGAGTCGGGCTGAGTGAAGGTGCTGTAAGACAGTATTTTGTTGCGACACATGACCATGTACTTTTTATTGCTGATTGCGTTGATGTGTGTTAACAATGTGAAACCTGAAACGCTCGTTTGTGTGTGTTAACAATCAGAAACCTGAAATGGCCGTTTGTGTGTGTTAACAATCAGAAACCTGAAATGGCCGTTTGCGTGTGTTAACAATCACAAACCTGAAACGCCCGTTTGTGTGTGTTTACAATCAGAAACCTGAAATGGCCGTTTAATTGTGGTAACAATGTGAAGTCAAAAAACGCCCGATGGTGTATGTTAACAGTCAGAAACCTAAAACCCACTTTGATGTATGTTAACAATCATAAACCTTAATCCACATTTGGTGTGTGTTAACATCATGGACTAAATCTCCCGATGGTGTATGTTAATAATCTTAGATCTAAATCTCTCGTTGGTGTATGTTAACAATCAGAACATAAAATCTCCCGTTGATATATGTTAACAATCTTAAACCTAATTCCTCCGTTGGTGTGTGTTAACAATCATTGACCTAAATCTCCCGTTGGTGTATGTTAACAATCTGAAACCTAAAACCCCCGTTGGTGAGATTAAATGATGAGATGAGGTGAGATGATGAGATGAGATGATGAGATGAGATGACGAGACTTTTCAGAGAGCTGACGACGTGAACGCCATCACATCACACTTAATAGTTACAGCTCACTCTTGGACACAATAGTAACGTGGCAATCAACGTGTCAGATGAACTTATAACTGAACATGCCACCACATGTCAACACACAGAATATCAACAGAATCAGGTATAAGAAGTTAAACTTATCATGAGTTATGTAAAATATATTGATTAACTATCATCCCACGATGTGTTTAACGTTACAAATACATTACAGGACCTTGTTGTCAACCCCAGCAATATTTTTATGTGTCTAATTTCTTGGCAAGTTTACGTCCAGTAGTTTATAATAGCTTTCTGAACGACCGGCACTTATACCATTGTATGAAAACCAATACAATGCGGCCTGCTGCCAAATCTCCTGCATCTGTGTTTCGAACGCGGTATGCGGGATTGCAAATTGCGTCCGTAATACCTTCACCACGGAGCCGCAATAGGTATATAGGTAGCAAAACGTGTTTATCCGGAACAGCTTTCAGGCCCGCTCAGATAACGACCAGTACATCTTTGGAGTCCATCCAACTAACAACAGTATAGCTCAAGTACATTCACTTACGACCTGTACAGCTGTGGGATCCACACAGCTTATGACAGTGTAGTTTTGGGGTCCAGTACATTTCTGGGTCCACCTTGCTTACCAACAGTACATCTCTGGATCCAACATCCAGTACATCTCTGAGTCCACCGACCTTACGACCAGTACATCTCAGGGATCCGCGATCCTCCCGACTAGTACATCTCGGGGGTCCATCCTGCTTACGAACAGTACATCACGGGGATTTACAATAATTCCGAACCAGTACATCGCTGGAGTCCACTAATCTTACGACCACTACAGCTATGGGTTCCGCCCTGCTTACGACAATCGTTGGAGTCCATCCTGTCTACCAGTACAACGTTGGTGTCCACCCTGTCTACCAGTACAACGTTGTGTCCACCCTGTCTACCAGTACAACGTTGGTGTCCACCCTGTCTACCAGTACAACGTTGTGTCCACCATGTCTACCAGTTCAACGTTGGGGTCCACCATGTCTACCAGTACAACGTTGCGGTCCACCTTGTCTACTAGTACAACGTTGGGGTCCACCCTGTCTACCAGTACAACGCTGGGGTCCATCCTGTCTACCAGTACAACGTTGGGTCCATCCTGTCTACTAGTACAACGTTGGGGTCCACCTTGTCTACCATTTCAATGTTGGGGTACACACTGTCTACCAGTTCAACGTTGGGGTAAACCCTGTCTACCAGTACAACGCTGGGGCCCACCCTCTCTACCAGTACAACGTTGGGGCCCACCCTGTCTATCAGTACATTGTTGAGGTCCACCCTGTCTACCAGTACAACGTTGTGGTCCACCCTGTCTACCAGTACAACGTTGGGGTCCACCCTGTCTATAAGTGCATCGTTGGGGTCCACCCTGTCTATCAGTACATGGTTGGGGTCCACCCTGTCCACGAGTGCATCGTTGGGGTCCATCATGCTTAAGACCAATACGTCACTGGGGTCAACCCAGTCTGGTAACAATCACATATTTTAGACGTCTTGGAAACATGGCGCCGAGAGAGGTAAGTGTTCATTATACGTCATTACGCCATAGTATGATAGATGTGAAGGGCCTATGACGTCACAGTCCAACGCCAAGCCTTGGAATACATTATCTTATTAACTCTCAGCATACCGCGTCTGAATTAAAGTGGCTTAACAAAGTGCCACAAATTTACCACACTCCACGTAGAGTGCTTGCAATAGTTGAAACTCTACGTGTCTTGAAAAAAAGGGTATCCCATAGCTGTTGCTGCCGTTGAGTTGTGAAATGTTAGGCTTTCACAAATTCTAGATCACGATGATAGGGGGTGGGGTGGCAAGTTGTTTTCTTTGTCGCCTTTCCTTCCAGAACAATTTCCAGAACATTCTAAAGATTGTCTGGTACACATTCTTATTAGGGTGGATCGACCTCAAAGCAGCACTGGTCGGGGGAAAACGATTCTGCCTCTGCTAGGGATTACACCCATACCCTTCTCTTGACAGGCAAGCGCTCGAGTCTAGATGAGCTCTTTCTGTCCCAAGTAATACAACGTGCGTAATGAACTATGGTTCCATTCATCCAGACAAAACGTGGTATCGATAAAAGTGAATTTACGGCTTCCGATATTTCACAACAATCTGAAGAGTTTACAATAGTTCAAAGGACAAGATGATAGACTTCATTGCACTGGGTTTGCCACAAAGAGCTCGGTCTCTTTCCGAAGAGTTGCTTGCCGAAAGCGTCGCACAAAGTACAATCTCCGTAGACGACCTCTAGAAGTCTTCGAGAAAACCGCACTTGTGAACCGAACGAGGTAGCCCGGAATGGAACCCACGACCTTTGGACAGAGAGACAGTCAGCGTAATCTCTTCCCACCGGAGACTCCATAGCAGTCCGAATCAAATTTATCATCATCATGTGCCATGCCTATAAGTGTAGGCGGTCATTATTCGCCATCTCACTCGATCAACTGAGTCGTGGATCAGCTCTGTGTTCTTTTCTCGACCGAACCACATCAAAATCAAATTATAAAATATCATTGAGGAGCGCATCTTCTTCTTCTTCTTCAGTGTTTCGAGCCATTGAGGTTCTTTGCTGCAGATACAATCCGTCTCCATTCGTCTATCTGGTTGACCTTCTCTTGCCAGTCGTTGATTCCAGGTGCTTGTAGGTCTGTATGTATATTATCTCTCCACCGTCTTCTTGGTCGACCTCGGGGTCTAGGGTCATTTATTTCCTGAGTATAAGCGAGTTTTGTTTCCCTATTGCCTTCTATTCTTTCTATATGCCCCAGCCATTGCAGTCTATTAGCCTTCATGATACCAGTGATTAGCGGGGAATTAAACAGATCATATATGTCTTTGTTACTTCTTCTTTTCCACTCTCCACTTTGTGTATCCCTAATGGAGAAGACCTAGGAGCAAGTACCTGGATGGCTTGGCCTTGTGGCATGGTCGAGACAGAAACACGGAGCTGATTCACGACTCTGGTGATTGAGTGAGATGGCAGAACATGACCGCCCACGCTTACCGGCGTAGCACATGATGGATAGATGGAATGGGTCCAAAGATGCGTCTTAAAACTTTGTTCTCAAAGGTTTGTAACAAGGCTTCGTCTCCTTTCGTTGTAATCCAGGTTTCAGAGCCATACAGCACAACTGGTCTGATCAGTGTTTTGTATATTGTGATTTTGGTGTAACGAGATAGCGCATTTGATTTTAGTAGATGTTGTAGTGCATAGTATGTCTTATTCCCAGAATTGATTCTAGTTTGTATTTCTTCCCGTATGATGTTGGAGCAGTTGAAGATTGTACCCAGGTATTTGTATTTTTCCGTTCTTTTAATGGTCATATTATCGATTTGTATGTGGCCAGAGTTTTTAGCCATTCCTTCTCTTGACCATCGGGAGGGAAACAACAGTTGTATCTCTGTGTGTGTGTGTGTTGTACATTTATGGATCTTCTTGTTTATATTTTGTTTTTATGCTGACTCTAAGCTGGGTCTGCCAGATGTGGTAATTAAAAAACCGGGACACTTTTCTTAAACATAAAAAGAACCAAAGAATCCTGGAATGAACGCATTCTCTTCAGCATTCTGAAACCTTTTACTCATCATTAAGTGTTTTGCCGACTGGAGTGGGTGATCATCGTCCCCACAAACTGCGATCTCCAACGTCATGGATCAATTTATGTGTTGATTCTCTACCGTGTCATGATACAAGACTGTCAAATATTTTCTCTCGCTGTCTTCCTCTATCTCTCTGTCCACAAACATTTCGGGTTGTCACAACTTGTTCCAATTGTTATTTTCAAAATGTGGCCAACGAATTATGACTCCCTCTTTCTGAAGTTTGTCATAAGTTGTCTTTGCGACTTAGCCAACCTCAAAATGTCCAGTTTGCTCATTTTGACTGTCCCATGAATGTTCAGCATTCGCATATGCTTGCTTGCGTTCGCTGGCCATGAACTCCAGCGTGAAGTCCTGTATGTCGGATGAAAACATCCTGTTGTCCAACATCAGTGGGATGTCATACCGGACTGAGGTTTGCATGAGTAGCCGTTGTCCCATGTCTGGCTTATTGGTGTGCAGACTGGTGGTTCCTCGCCGTGCAGGCAGATACTCTCCGACTACGGAAGAATCAGTGATCCTACTACGTTAGCCAGGACCTCGAAGGGACCTGTTGCCCAGAACGCACGGCAAGGACGTGTTAGTAGGTCTTGGCCAGTATAAAACCTGGCCCTGGTGCCTTGGAAATACCCCAGCGCCACGCATTCTCCTATAAAACCACATCTCCAAGATGTCTATGAATTTTTCGCGTGTTTACTAATTGTCTATGAGTCTCAGACATATGTTAAAACTGCATCTAAGTAACATCTTAATGCCGTAATTAAAAAGTAGCAATTGTTATTCAAATAACAAACAAAACCATACTGCATTTTATTCCCCACAGTGATCACATTGGTATTGTGTGATATTTACTGGCACAGGAACGGGGCATTATGGGGACGCCCCGGCACCGTCAAGTTGGAGCCGCGACTAACTAACTAATGCTAATATCTTACGCTTGCATATCAATTGGGAAACCCTTGAGGCCACTAAGACAGTCTATAAATAAACACACATGTATTGTTTGACTCTTATAGAATTAGGGGAAACAAGTAGGGGGTGTCCAGTTGGTCATGAATTGAAAAACACGTGTTCCTGCAGCGAGGCGTTGTCATCATTTGGAGGTAACAGGTTCAAATACCGGACGGTAACAACAGCGTTCAATGTGTATGTTGTGTAGTATGCCTTCTGCCGGCTTCGTGGCTTAGAGGTTAGCGACTTTTCTCCGTAATCTCGTATACTCTCGTAGGTAACGTGATGACGGTGAGAATCAGCAGTGGTTCGAATCGCATCGGTAACTTACGGGGTATGTGAGCCGGCCGCTCAGAAAGCAATGGAAAACTACTGAGCGTAAACTTGCCAAGAAATCAACATACAGCTGAAAGATGCTGGTGTTGACAGCGATGTCCTGTAAAGGATATGCAACAAAAAAAAAATATGTCTTCTAGTCTCTACTTCTTTCTCCTACTTCTATGTGCGTCAAACAACACATTTTATTTAGTTTAGTTTAGTTTAGTTTAGTTTAGTTTAGATCGGTCTCCCTGGCCGAGGATTTAGCGGCTTCCTCCGTAACCCCGAATACTCTCGTGGTTGATGTGAGCACACGAGAATTGGAAGCGGTTTGAGTCGCGCCAGTGACTTGTGAGAGTCTGGAGCTGGTCGCTCGGAAAGCAATGGCTCATTACTGAGCGTAATCTTGCCAAGAAATCAACAATCAGCTGAAAGATGCTGATGTTGACAGCGATGTCCTATAAAGGATATGCACAACTTTTATATTTAGTTTAGATGACGGTTCAACATCACGGCACATGGGTATAACCCATAAGTGCTCCGTTCTACTCCTAACTTAAGCCTGAGTCCGGAGAATCTGCATGAAATCTGTAGCACCGGCGAGGACCCTGAAATACTTTGGGTAGATTTTTAACTTGAAATTTTGCACTGGCATCGCCGTTAGGTTATTCTTTTTCGATTTCCAGCTGACAAGGGGATGTTTTACGTGCGCAACAATACACACAGGCGTCCAATCTCATTACCCAGAGACAAGAGAAAATTGTGTTACAAGAAGTCCACGAGAAAAATATCCCGGCCCTCACCGGGGCTTGAACCCGGGACATCCTCGAGGCGGCACCTTACCTTGAGACCAATACAACCGGTTCATCACAAGTCATTACAGACAGACAACCACAACCACAATGAAAATGCAATTACCTTGAATGAAGCCGAAAATTTAAGAAGGGTTAGATAGCATTAAATATTTAATTGCGACTGGGCGGGAAAAAAGCACAGGGAAATAGGGCGTCCTGAAAGCATTTTAGGACATTTTTTTAAAATTTACTTACAGACCGGAGACGTCCAGGACAACCGGGACGCCTGGCAAACCCTACTCCTGCCACCTCAGGGCGTATTTAAACGAAGAAGTCATACACTAGAGGTTGCACAATTTAATGTCAGCCATATTTCGATATATTCTGTGTATTAAATGCAGTGAATAGATGAATCATATTTTGGCTGAGATACATATCACACCAGGTCACTAATACTGTTCCAATGTGCAGCATGTGTTCCACCACAAATTACTTGTTTTCCATTCGACTATTTCCGCACGTTTCTTATGGTAATCGTTGGCTTCTCGTCCAGAAGGCAATGGCAAGCTACTGAACATAAAATTTCCTAGAAGAGACAAGCATGATCGAATGGATAAGAACGTTTGTTCTCAAACATCCGGTGCGCTGATGCCGTGCTAGGGGGTTTAACCTCTACACCGGTCATTTGGACTAAAATTTTTACTTCTCGTCTTTGACTTAAGGACGTAAATTCAAGTACCTCTGACGTCGGAGGGGGTTCGCCTTATGGCGAGGGACACTGGTAATGGAGAAAGCTAATCCACACGAAAAACATCATTCCAGTGCACTAGAGATAGCAGCACGTTTATGAACTACGCTTGAGTTCAAAGCGAGCGAGCTAAACACAATTCCCTTTGGAATCAACTTGGGGTTGATTGCAGCGTCTTGTAAAAGACATGCACCATGATGTTTGATATGGTAAGCTCATCATCATCATCATTAACTGCCCTTCCAGCTGGCGTAGGCGTTCGTGGCAGTATGTATCAAATCATGCGCCGACACCCTTCCCTGCCATGACACAAGACTATCAAGAATGTACTCTCGATGTCTACCTCTTTCTCTCTCTCCACAAAACTGTCCAGTTGTCACACAATGTTTTAGTAAATATCTTCCCATAATGTAGCCAGAAATGATTACTGTATCGTTCTGATGTTTGTGATAGGTTTCATTTGTGTCTTAGCCTCTTTCGGGTTGTTCAGATTAGTCCTTGAGGCAGTTAGAGAAATTTTCCTTCTGTAAAGTTACATCACTGAAGCTGCTAGGGCAGTAGTTCTCAACAGGTGAGGAATTCCCGAAGGGGGGAAATTTACGGTTTCCGGGGGGGGGGGGGGGTGAATTAAGATTATTTCAAGATCGCGTTAATAAAAGAACCGATTACTTGATATTGTTTTTCCCTTTATACTGTACGGTTCTGTACGTCTCACCCTTCTAACATTAATTTTATAACGTAAGTAGACCCGCAAATCACGTTTTATGTGGACGTCTAGACTTGTTTTAGTATGTGCTATTAAATTTAGCTTCCATTATTACGTATGCTGTGTAGGGGCGGAAGCGGGATATTTATGTAGGAAATACGAAAGGGGGGAATGACGTTCTGAAAATATGGTGAACGGGGGCACGGGCCAAAAAAGAGGTTGAGAACCACTGTGCTAGGGATTCTGTATTTGCTTGTTTACTAACTGTCCATGATTTACAGTCATATGTTAAATGTATTCTATATAATCTGAAATCATCACATCTTGAAGAGACAAAATAGAAGAATAAGATGAAGAACAATAAGAAAAGTGTGAGAAGGTGTAAGAAGAAGATAAGGAGGCGGGGAAGAGGAGGAGTAAGAAAAGAAGGAGGAAGAGTTCAAATGGGTTTAAAGGGCATGAAGAGGTGCTAATCGTCGTGAATCCAAAGGTCATATTTAAAATGGACGCCTGGAGGCACAGGTGACTAGTCTTTCGCTCACTTTCGCGGGTGACAAGCCGATGCCACCTGCGTCTCGACCGTGCGCAAGGCATTATCAGCGCAGTTCCCCATCATCTTCGCTAGTTGCACTAGCTACTGTTTCTATACAGCATGCAATTATTCTGTTTCTATCTCCAAAAGACATTATGCATGCATTGTGTTTCATTGTATAACATTCAAGTAGCTGATACAATTGCACCCGTAAACCGAATGATGTAGACCGGACGTGAACCCACATCATTCGGAGCACGAGTCAGGTAGCGCAAATACTTCGTCGTAGTGACCCCCATCATACTCGTAATTTTTTTGTTTTGCGTATCCTTTTACAGGACTTAGCTGTCAACAGCAGCATCTTTCAGCTGTCTGTTGATCTCTTGGCAAGATTACGCTCAGTAGTTTGCCATTGCTTTCTGAGCGGCCGGCTCAGTATCCGCAAGTCACGAGCGGGGGTCGAACCACCTCAGTTCTCGCTCCGCTGCGAGACTCTGCGTGATAAACGGGATTACAGAGAGAAAGTGTTGTAACCCCACAGCCAGAGAGACCGGCATCATACTCGTAAAGATAACTAAATTACAAGTAACGAACCCCCCTTTTTCACGCCTAATGTGTTCTGGGCATATGGTGCTGTATCCATTTTCGATAGACCAGTCCACACCTGGTGGATGATAGATTGAACCCATGCGCACCGGACCGGAAGGCGAGTGGATGGCCACTCCCGAACATGAGTGTGTACAATAATACTTTTTATTTTGTGTGCACTAAGCACTCACTTCTGAATCCCACAGTGTATCCTCAGTGAGACGCCCATGAACCACTATAGCACAGATGTTAGAATTAATGCGCGTGCAAGAAGGCGATTGTAGTTTGCAAAGATTACAGTTGCTTGTGTTCCAAGGCCCCGGGTCCTTGAGAGCCAATTAAATGAGCCATAAAATATCAAAGAACATGTTCAAAACCTTCTTTAGTTCAAAAGGCGCACAGGAGAAAACAAGAAAGAGATAGGCTCCGTTTGATGTTCTCTTTGCCGTTCTTTTGATGTTCCATGAATTCTTTTGAAGGCAGTATATTCCACATTAGCTGAAAACATAAAAAAGAAAGAAAGAATAGGGAAAACACATTTTGGTGTGTGTATGTTTTCCCGTATGTGTGCACGTTTGTCCTAGCAATGAGTGGGGGATGGATACTGTGCTCGCTGTGTTTCTCTATGAGTAGAGTTTGTTCATTTCTTTAAAATTCTAATTCTGCGTTGTTCTGAAACGGTGTGAAGTCAATTCATTATTTGCACATTTAGAGATATCTTTTAAATTTCGGAACAGCTGATTTCTGTTTAGGAGCATTTGTATTTATTAGTTAAACATTTACCTCATATGTTTCGATTCGTTTTTAATAGTATAGTTTGTTCAGTATCGTGTGTTGATATGTATCTTTCGAAATAATACATACGCATTTATATATATCAATATAAATTAGTACTCTCAGTTTACGTTTTGTTAGGAAAGTAATACTACTAATTACTACATATATAATGGGGATTTGTTTACTATTTTTGATTGTATTTAGTTTAAGAAAGATATATAGGTGTTGCAACCAAACCAAAGTTAGTTTCTAATTAATTCTGTGAATTTATATTCAATGATTCTGTGTTTTATGATTCATAAGTTTGTGATTTCAAGAACGCTAAATATTTATTGTGGTTTTCATTAGGCTTACAATTTCATGTAATTTCAAGAAAGTTTACTTTTTTCCTGTAGTTTCAATTGCATGTTTGTCTTCCTTGCGATTTCTAAATCGTTTACAATTTCTAGTGATTTCTACAATTCCCAGATTCCCTTGTCAGTTCTTTAGCTTTATAATGTTCCATGCGAATTCTAAACAGATGAATATGTCATGAAAGCTTAATAAAGTTCACTATTTCAATGTTATTTCTATTGGTGTATGAATCCGTGTGATTTCTGTAATGTGTAATACCCCCAGTGATTTCAACATATCTCAGATTTCACTGCTGTGTTAGGAATATCCAGTGTTACGTTTATTTGCTATAAAGTTCAATTATTTATAGATTTGCGATTTTAAAATATATGTTATTGTCAGCTGTAGTTTCTATAGCAACCCATGCTTCCTTTAATGTTTATAATATTCAGTGGTTCGGTCATTTATATATAATTTATATTGTTCAACCGTCTATTTAACTTCAATTATATTGTTCTCAGTGATTTATAGAAAGGTTTTTTTCTTTCTTCCCCGTTATTTTATGTGATATATAGAACTGTGTATATGTCATACGATGCGTTGATAATATCACACATTGTCCTTGCGATAATTAACATTCTGTTCTCCATACGAATTCTAGATCATTATATGTTTCATGTGGTCTACAGTAGACCCGCTCTGTGGCGAAGGCGTGCGAAAGACGGAATTCATGATTCCGCATACCGCGTTCGAAACACAGCTGCGGGCTATTTGGCAGCAGACAGCATAGCGTTGGTTTTCATGTAATGGTATGAGTATCGGTCATCCAGAAAGCAATAGCAAACTACTGAACGTAAACTTGTCAAGAAATAACAGTAAAATAACCATGGGGTTGACTGTGACGTCATGTAAATTATATGCAACTAACTTTTAACACATTAATTTCAAGATTGCATTTATTCATAATAATATAGCATACTACACACAATTCATAGCACAAGGTAAAAATATTCATTATGGAAAACAGTAAATTATACTCATATTTCATACAATAAATCTGTTTTCGTATTCTAATTTTTAGTTACTAATGTAATCTTTATTACAATGGCTTGATGTCAAGCAGTCACTGTTAGACACATTTTTTGGGGTCATTATCGTGTTTGGGTGTCAGGTTTCTTTCCACTATTATTAAAATGTTGCATGTTCTTTACATAACGTTGCGACCAACCCCAGGTTGACTTTCTATAAAATGCAACGTTCAGAAGTTTGCCATTGCTTTCTGACCGTGAAGTCAACTTTGAAGTCCAGCAATGTTGGTGTAAGGGTTGAACCTCCTGCCTCGCCATCAGCAAACTGGAAGTTTATGAGCGAGCGCTCTTATATTTTGGAACACATCAATGTCTCCTATTTTAATATATTTTAATGACTGTGCAGTGTTTGAAAATATTGACGTCAAAGTTTTGTATTTACTTATTATGTTGCTTGAACCTTACAGAGGGTGAATTCAAAACTTGGACCGGCAATATTTTCAAACACTGCACAGTCATTAAAAATACACCCTATATATATTTGTCAGCCAGCCTAGATCTCTCAATTGTTGTTGTTGTTGTTATTATTGTTGTTGTTGTTGGTGGTGTTGTTGTTGTTGTCTCTATAAAAGAAAAAGAAATCAATTGTTCATACACATAAGTAAAACGCAAAAACTGCTTGGATTTTAGCGGAAAACGTCTATTTATTTTCAAATCGATGTGTTAAGTTAGTTGCATGACATTACAGGACGTCACAGTCAACACTAGCATTATTTGGCTGTTGGTGATTTACAAGGCAAGTTTACATTCTGTAGTTTGCCACTAAACCGTGACAAAGCAGACAGTCAAAATTGGTTGGGGACGTTATGAGAAGAAATAATCTGGAGAACTTGGTGACAACTGGCAAGATTGAGGGTAAAAGAACAAGGGACAGACAGAGAAGTAAATATCTTGATGGTCTGGCCAGATGGTATGGTCGAGACAAAAACACGGAGCTGATAACGACTCTGGTGATCGTGTAAGATGACATGACCGCCCAACTTGTCGACATAACACATGATGATGATATATTTGTCATTGCTTTCTGAACGACCAACTCTCATACTATTGTATGAAAATCAACATAGGATGTCTGCTTCCAAATCTCTCTTCAGCTGTATTTTGACCGCGGCATGCAGGTTTGCGATTTGTGTTCGCATCGCAACACCTTCGTCACACGAGGGAGATGGGAAAATAGATTTGGTGAGGCAATTTTTCCGAAGTTTACCTTAAGTGTAGAATCCGATTACGGCTCCATAAATTCCATCTGTGGTATTATCTTTGGCATTTGAAACATCGAAAGGATCATAGTACTGTGAACACAGCAGAATTGTCTACATTAGCTGACAGACCTACAAACTTAGTGAGCTGATAAACTTGTTGGCCCTATATCCCAAGCAGATAACGAGCCATAGGATCATGCCGATATTTAGAGAGATGTGGAGAGTGGAGGAACTTTGATGCCAGTGAATTGATGCCAGTAAATTGATTCCAGTGAATCCACTTCGTTGTCCAGAATGAGAGACTCGGGAATAAGAATTGGCACTGCCAGACACGAGAGGCACATCGCGAGAACGAGGGGCCTCGTCAACCAACACAGAACTGGCACTATAATTCGCCCGATGCTGATGCATATGTCGGGGGGAGGGGGGATGGTCTGGGGGGAGGGGGGATGGTCTGATCACCTGTGAACTTGTCCGGAGTGCACGGATGATACCATAACAGATAAAATATAACCTATAAACCTGCAATTCACCTGATATGATTTCAGCAAACTTTCATATTTTGCAAAACTCATGTCAGATTTTCATATTTTTTAGGCTTCAATTCTTTGCAGGAGGTGGCATTGAAACATATTTCCCTTAGTACTTTGTAATTTCCATATATCAGTTTTGGCTTTGACACATTTGATATCATCATAAAGACTGTAACAATTAGTATTCATCTTGCAACTTTAGTATAAAACTGGACAGATTTTGAATGGTCATCACTCTGGCTCTATACGCTGTGTCTCTTTATCTTTAACAAGATAATAATTGCATCTCAAAGAACATTGGTCTTGTAACTTCAATTTCAAAGTGGACAAATATTCAGTTGTCATCACTAAGGCTCTATGCGCTGTGTCACGTTATCTTTATTAAGATAATAATTGCATCTCAACGAAGGTTGGTCTTGTAACTTCAATTTCAAACTGGACATTGGTTAAGTCAGTTGAATATAATTTACACGACATCGCGGTCAACCCCATCATTTTTAGTCTGTTATTTCTTGGCAAGTTTACTTTCAGTGGTTCTCAATGCTTTCTGGATGCCCGGAACTTATACCATATAATAACTAACGCAAAGCGGTATGCTTCCAAATCGCCCGCAGCTGCGTTTCGAACGCGGTATGCAGGATTACGAATTGCGTCTAAAACAACTTCGCCACAGCGCCGCCTAACGGGACAGATGTCCAATTGTTTTCATGTCAAAACTGGATCCTGGATCCAACCTTCATCACTCACGCCCTATGTGCTCTGTCCCTTTATCTTTAACAAGTTAATAATTACACTTTGTGACATGGCCAACACATTTCAGTATAAAAAGATACAGAACCAGTTTCAATACCCATGTCATCCCACAACTTGCAAAACTGACGATGGTTCAAATTGCCCTTCCGTGGATGCAGGACCATAACAATTAAAGACAAGCATCGAAGCATAAGAAGGGTGTACTTGTCACGGGCCGCACTTGACTTCATTAATGGCCGCATGCGGAACGCGGGCCAAATGTTTGACACGCCTATAGAGAACGCCTAATGTAGAGAACGTTCAACATGCCTTGTGATCATCTTAGGCACTTTGATGTACATACTCTTGTATTCACAGTCCCACAAACCTCTGCGTTTTGTGCCTGTGACGTTTCCCATGTTTGCTTTCTCGGCTGCAAATGTAGGAGGAAATTGTAACACAACGGTATACCGTTGGTTAGAGGAGACTACCGCAACACACGCTGCATTTATTACGGACTCAAAGAGTATGCTTTGTGAGGTGGAGAAAGGAATGTTTCGCGTGGAATGGCGGCTATCCTCGCTTTAGAGGTCACAAATTGTGAGAATTGTATGGATATTATGCCCTGGCCATGCAAGAGTGAGGGGGAATGAACAGGCTGATAGGCTGGTAGATTACCTATGGACAAGGGAGAGGTGGTCGAGAGCTTGTGGGACCAGGTGGAGGAGGTGGGGGAACAGATTGAAAACCTGTATGTGGCAAGAATGAGATTGCGGGGGATTGGCAGGGGTTCTGGAAGATTCTCAAAACTGAGACGGAAGACCAGGAGCAATTTCAATCATATAGCGGTGTTAACGATTAGTAGTATTACTCTTCGCTGGCTGTTGAACGAGGGGACGGAGCGCGTATGGAAGTGTCCTGAGTGCAGTGATATCGGTTCTTAACTTACCTCGCCTCTACTACTGCAAATGTCTCCTTTTATTATTAGGTCCATGAGATGTGTCCTGTAACATTCGTCATTTTCCAGTACCGTCTTCGCATTCAAGGTTACAAGTTAATGGATTACTTAATGTTCTTAAATTTTTATTGTGTATTCTGCTAGGCTGTAACTTGGTCACATTATGACGTCGTCTGTCCATTTGCATCTTCAGCGTTCGGTTTCTATTTTTCCCTCAACTCCTTCATTGTTGTTTTCAGTGGGGCATTGTTGTTCGATCTGACCAATTAATTTTGTCTTTCTCATATTCTATTGGATTAAGCCAGGTCCTTCCTGTATTAAGTTACTCTAGAACGCGTTTGCCTGACGTGTATTTGAATCCCCAGCCTTTCTAGATTTGTTTATAATGTGACTTTTGCTCCCTGGTCGACCCAGATCATACTATAACATAAACTGGGAGGTAAAGGTGTCCAGAAAGATATTGGTCGCATCACTCATGAAGCGATCATTTGTCTGTACAAATATGGAGCGTCGCCATATACACGTTATATTTCAGAGAGTGAAGAAACCCTTTACTTTGCTTTTGAATTGACTTGAGTTTCTGTAATATATGTTTCTAGAGAAGTAGCTATTAATTTGGAGAGTAGTAGATAATTGTTTGGAGGCATTGAGTATTTATGTGGACATAAGTAGATATTTAAAGAGAATTATCTATTTAGAAAGAAGTATAATATCTGTGTGGAGAGAGGTAGATATCTTTGTGGAGAAAGTAGAAAGCTATTTTAAGAAAAGTCGATATTTGGAGAGAAGTGTGTGTTTCTTTATAGAAATGTAGGTATCTGTTTGTATAGAGCAGATGTATGCTTGTAGAGAAGTATATATATATATATATATATATATATATATATATATATATATATATATATATATATATATATATATATATATATATATTTCTAGAGAAACAGATACATATTTATGAAGAAGTAGATATATGTTTGAAGAGAAGCAGTTATATGGTTTTAGAGGAGTAGATGTCTGTTTGTAAAGAATTAAATTTATGTTTGTATGAAAGTATATATCTGCTTGTTGCGAAGTAGATATGTGTTTAGAGAAAGTAGATATATGTTTGTAGAGATGTAGATATCTAGTTTGAGAATATTAGAATTCCTATTGTAGAGAAGTAGATGTCTGATTGTAGAAATTTAGACATCTCTTTGTATGAAAGTAGATAGTGCATATTGTTTAATATATGCATTGTAACTCTCGTGAAAGGTCAATAGAGACAAAGAAAGACGTATATATGTGCCTAATAAACTATACTAAGGAATTTGATAAAGTAAAACATGATGAACTGATTAAAATATTGGAAGATAGCAACACTGATGGAAAAGATGACCTACAACAAATGTTGAACATTGTAGTAGCAGAGAGTGCAAAGAAAGGACTCTCCTTGAATATCAAGAAAGCAATAACAGTGGTGATATCAACGAAAATTGTGACACCAAAATGTGACATGGAAATAAAAGGGAAAAATCGTAACCAAGTGGATAATTTTAAATACCTAGGGGCACTTATAACATCAAATGTAAGATGTACAACAGAGATTAAGAGCAGAATAGGGCAAGTAAAAGTCGCATTTTAGAAAATGAAGAATATCTAATGCAATAAGTTATTTATTATCATTAAAGATAGGAACCTGGAATGTCATAACAATGAATGCAGGTGGAAAATTGGATAACATCAAACAAGAAATGGGAAGAGAGAATATTAGTGTACTAGGAATGTGTAAAACCATATGGAGAGGGGCAGGGATCAAGACCGGAGAGAAATGTAAGATTATTTATTCTGGAGGAGAAGAACAGCAAAGAGGTGTAACCATTATGTTGGATCGACAAACATCAATTCTATTAAAGGTTATTGAGCTGTGTCAGACAGAGATTCTATTAGCACAATTAAACGGAAGACCTTTTAAAATAAATGTCATTCAAATATATGCTCCAACAAGTGAATGCAGTGAAGAAGGTAAACATCAGTGGTTCTCAACTATTTTTTTCCCATGCCCCCCTTCACCATTTGTTCAGGACGTCATTCTTCCCTTTTTATACTTTCTCCCTATAAATCTCCCCCCCCCCCTTTTACACAGTATACGTAAAAATTGAAGCTAAATTTAATAACATACACAAGAACAAGTCTAGACGTTACATAAAACGTGATTTGCAGGTCTACTTACGTTATAAAATGAAGATCAGAAGGGCGAGAAATACAGAACCGTAAAGTACGGAGAAAAAAAAAAAAAATATTAAGTAATCTGTTCTTGTATTAACGCGTTCTTGAAATAACCTTAACCCCCCCCCCCCCCCCCCCCCCTTCGAAACCCTAAAATTCTCCCCTGGGGGGGGGGATTCCCCACCGGTTGAGAACCACTGGTTTAGATGAATTTTATAATGACATGGAGCTTGCTTTGAAGAAATGTAAAAAATCAGAAATAAATATTATAATGGGTGATTTCAACGCAAAAATGGGAAATCATGTCGATGGATGCAGTGTAGGCAACCATAATTTGGGAGAGCGAAACGAAAGAGGAAACAGACTTGTAGAATGGGCAAAAGAACAAGAAATGGTTGTAGGAAATACCTGGTTTAAACAACATCATAGCAAATTATGGACATGGAAGAGTCCAGACAGCAGGATTAAAAACCAGATAGATTACATCCTGATTAGCAGAAGGTTTAGAAATGCGCTAATAGTCGTAAAAATAGTTCCAAATGCAGACTGTCACAGTGATCACAGATTAATTATAGGCGGACTGAGGGTAAAGTTAAAGAAAGTCAAGTATACAACCGGAAACACTAAATACGATTTGTGCAAATTGAAAACTGACAAAGAAATACAAGATAATTTTAACATAGAAGTAAAGAACAAATTTGATATATTGTCTGATCTAGAGATCCTATTTCAAGATGTGGATGATCAATGGGAAATTTTGAAGAATTCAGTCAGCTTAGCTGCAGATTAAACTATTCTAAAATTAAAGAAAGTGGGTCGTCAGACATGGATGACTGAAGAAATTTTACAGCTAATGCAAACAAGTCGACAGAACAAAAATAATCCTGCCAAACATAAAGAAATTCACAGAAAAGTCAGAACATTATGTAAGGAGGCAAAAGAAGCATGGCTCAGGAAAAATTGCATAGAAATGGTACAACAATACAACAGTAAAAATAACAAACTAATGCACACAAGAATTCGGGAGCTTACTAATCAAAGACCACATACATCAGCTGGCTGTCTAAAAACAAAAGATGGAAAAATCATAATAGAAAAAGATCAGATTTTACATGTATGGTCAGATTATGTGAAATACCTTTATGATGATAACAGAGAAGAACAGTATGATATTCAAAATAATAATTAAGGATCATCAATTTTGAAAATCGAGGTTCAGAATGCTCTTAACCATATGAAATCTGGCAAGACCCCCCAGTTCAGACAGCATCACAACAGAAATGATTAATGCTTTAGAAGAATACGGAATAGATCAGGTTACTAATCTCCTGAATACCATATATGATACTGGAGATATACCTCATGAATTATGCAATTCTGTATTTATTGTAATCCCAAAGAAATCAGGAGTCTTGGAATGTGATCAACATCGAACAATTTGTATAATAAGTCACATCACAAAAATTTTGCTACGAATTATCATGCAAAGAGTTAGGAGGAAAATACACCCTGAATTAGGGGAAGAACAATGTGGGTTTGTGCAGTAAATGCTGTGTATATGCTGCGAACAGTTATTGAACGTGCTACAGAAGTAAACAAGGATATACATCTTTGCTTTATTGACTATACAAAGGCTTTTGATAGAGTTAGACATGTCAACATGGTGGATATGCTTGCATATCTACAAATTGATGGGAAAGACATTAGACTCGTACAACACATATATTGGAAACAACAAGCTGCCATAAGGATTGATAATGAAGTGGGACAATATCAGCATATTAATTAAGAGAGGCGTGAGGCTGGGATGTATAATGTCTCCATATTTTGTTTCCCTTTACAGTGAACATATTTTCAGAAATATAGAAGATATGGAAGGAATCAACATTGGCGGACGATACATCAATAACATTAGATACGCAGATGATACAGTCTTGATTGAAGACAATAAACAGGACCTGCAAAATTTAGTAAATGCGGTTGTTGCACACTGAACAACTAGGGTTAGAATTGAATTGTAAGAAGGCACAGGTTATTGTCGTCACTAGGAAGGAAGAAATACCACAACGTAATATACAAGTAAATGGACATATTCTTAAACAAGTGAATCGGTACAATTATCTCGGAACAGTCATAACATCTGATGGAAGATGCCTTGAAGAGATTAGAACAAGAATTGCCATGGCGAAGGTAGCCTTTTGCAAGATGAAAAACATACTGACCAATAAAAAGATATCAATTGAAACGATAAAAAGAGTGTTGAAGTGCTACAAAGAACCTGTTCTTTTATATGGATGAGAAGCGTAGACAATGAGCAGACAAGCTAAAAAACACCTGATGGCTGTGGAAATGTGGTTTCTGAGGAAAATGCAAAGAATACCACGGACAGACAGAAAAACCAATGAACAAGTCCTTCAAGAAACAAATGAAAATCGTAAACTGATTAGAGAATTCGACGTAGACTGTCAACATTTGTTTGGCATTTTATGAGAAGAAATTAATTGGAGAACTTGGTGACAACTGGCAAGATCGAAGGAAACAGACCAAGGGGAAGACCAAGAATTAAATACCTGGATTGCTTAGCCACATGGCATGGTCGAGACTGAATCACGGAGCTGATTCATGACTCTGGTGATCGAGTGAGATGACAGAACATGACCGCCCACGCTTATCGGCAAGGTGCACAATGGAATACGTCATTATCACAGAATGTAAAGAAGATAATGCTAAAATGCTATATAGAACCAGTTCTGCTGTATGGCAGTGAATCTTGGGATGTAAATGACCAAATTAAGAAGAAATCTGAAGCAACAGAGATGTGGTTTTTGAGACGAATGTTACTAATTCCTTGGACTGCCAGGGTAACTAACAACGTCTGCCTAAAGAGGCTAATGAAACCAGAGCACTATATACATCAATAAGGACGAGACAAACAGCTTTCTTCGGTCATGTGAGGAGAAGAGAAGCATTGGAGAACATCGTGACAACTGGAAAGATCGAGAGGAAGAGAGGCGGAGGCAGACCAAGAGAAATGATGCCGGATGGATTGACACGGTGGCATGGAGTTGATCCAGAACAACAAAGACCAGCTGACATGGCACTTGATGATGGGGATGAAGTTCCGTGTAAAATGCGCCTTCTTCTGCCATGTTTAGTCAATATAGTAATGGCTTGATAATTGTTTTAATGATTCATTATTTATACAATTCCCAAATATTGAGCTAGGCACCAGTTTTATTACCTGGCCCAGAAAGGATGTAAAGAATAATAACACTATCCTACCATGCATGTCGTTAAAAGTGACTAGGAAGAGTTGACGGGAGACTGAAAACCTTATCCTGTAGCTATAACATTGAACCAGTTATGAGTCAGCAGCAGCAGCAGTAGCTGGAGGAGAGGTAGGAGGAGGGGAAGGAAGCGGAAGAAGAAGAAGAAGAAGAAGAAGAAGAAGAAGAAGAAGAAGAAGAAGAAGAAGAAGAAGAAGAAGAAGAAGAAGAAGAAGAAGAAGAAGAAGAAGAAGAAGAAGAAGAAGAAGAAGAAGAAGAAGAAGAAGAAGAAGAAGAAGAAGAAGAAGAAGAAGAAGAAGAAGAAGATGAAGAAGAAAGAAAGAAAGAAAGAAAGAAAATAAGACAGAAAGAAAGACAGAAAGAAAGAAAGAAGAAGAAGAAGAAGAAGATTATTATTTTGAGATGTTCATTGTGTGTAATTTTGGACACTCGTTTTCTGCGTCCAGATGTGGTTGTTACTTGTGATTTTTTTTAAAAAAGCAATATGATCAATCTAACACATTCGGATCTACGTGTTGGTGTTTAATAGCGTAGTTAGGTAGTTATGGGTGATTACATGAAGCAATTTGATATATCTAGCACACTGATGTCTACGTATAGATTTAGGGATTATTTAGGTAGCTACTGATACCATTTTGCATTTTGACCAATAAAAAGATATCAACTGAAACGAGAAAATGAGTGTTGAAGTTCTACATAGAACATGTATTTGTGTATGGATGTGAAGTTTGGCCAATGAGCCCTCAAGCTGAAAATAATCTGATGGCTGTGGAAATGTGGTTTCTGGGGAAAATGCAAAGAATACCATGGACAGACAGAAAAATAGAACGAACAAGTCCTTCAAGAAACAAATGAAAATCGTAAACTGATTAGAGTCATTCGACGTGGACAGTCAATTTTTTTTTTTTTTGGGGGGGGGGGGGGGGGCATGTTATGAGACGAAATGACTTTGAGAACTTGGTGACGACTGGCAAGATCGAAGGGAAGAGACCAAGAGGAAGACTGAGAAGTAATTACCTGGATGGCTTGGCCACGTGGCATGGTCGAGACAGGAACACGGAGCTGATCCACGACTCTGGTGATCGAGTGAGATGGCAAAGCATGACCGTCCACGCTTATCGGCATGGCACATGATGGATAGATGGATGGACATGTCCACGTCTACGAGTAGATTTAGAGATAGTTAGGTAGTTATTGATGATACCATAAGCAGTTTGGAATATTTAGCACAATCAGACAGTTTGGTAGTCTTTGGTGATAAAATACAGCAATTGTAAATATCTAGCACATTAATACCTACGTGTAGATTTGCTGGTAGTTTTTTTTTAACAAAATAATGGAATTTTATATATTTACCTCCGTGTCTACGCGTAGATTTAAGAATAGTTAATGGTGGTTAAATAAAGATATTTGATATATGTAGACATTCTTGTGTAAGTGTAAATATAGGAATAGTTCAGTAATTGTGATAATAAAAAGCAATGTGATAAACTGATTCTGATAAATCTAGCACATTATGCCTACGTGTAGATTTAGACCTAGTTAAGTAGTTATTGTTGGTTCAATAAACAAGTGTGAAATATCTAGCACATTATGCCTACGTTTAGGCTTAGACCTAGTTAAGTAGTTATTGTTGGTTCAATAAACAAGTGTGAAATATCTAGCACATTATGTCTACGTGTAGACTTAGACCTAGTTAAGTAGTTATTGTTAGTTCAATAAACAAGTGTGGTATATCTAGCACATTATGTCTATGTGTAGGCTTAGACCTAATTAAGTAATTATTGTTGGTTCAATAAACAAGTGTGATATATCTAGCACATTATGCCTACGTGTAGGCTTAGACCTAGTTAAGTAGTTATTGTTGGTTCAATAAACAAGTGTGATATATCTAATACATTATGTCTACGTGTAGCCTACGGCAACAGTTCTGTACTGCGTGGCTGTAGGGCTCTAGTTAGGCCTCCGACCTAGACGTTATCAGGTTCACTCCCAGTATAGCAGTGGTCACACAAGCAATCTTATATAATAGAAACTGCAGTAGAACTAATAAACAGAGCACAAAGCAGTTTTATATAATGCAAACTGTAGTGGCACTAATAAGCAGAGTATAAAATAAATAATATTATATTATAGAAACCATATTGGCACTAATAAGCTGCGTATACAATAAAGCAATCCTGCATTATTGAAACTGTAGTGGCACTAATAAGCAGCGTATACGATAAAGGAATCTTGTATTACAGAAACTGTAGTGGCACTAATAAAAACGTTGGTTGCATATCCTTTACGGACGTAGCAGTCAACTCCAGCATTTGTTTGGCTGTTCGTGATTCCTGGGCAAGTTTACGTTCAGTAGTTTGCCATTGCTTTCTTAACAACCGGCACCCATACCATTTCGTTAAAAAAAATAATCAACACAGCTGTGTTTCGAACGCGGTATGTCAGATTACGAACTGCGTCCGTAAATCTTCGCACGGAGCAGGTTGGCACTAATAAGCAGAATATAAACTAAAGCAATCTTATATAATAGAAACTATAGTGGCACTAATAAGCAGAGAATAAAGCAATTTTATATAAATGAAACAGCATTGGCACCAAACAGCAGGGTATCTATAAATGAAATGTATGCTAACCTGTCGTATTTGCGAATGTTTATACTCCCTGTGTCTTTCCTATTCTACAAGATTATATAGTGTGTGGTTTCTCAAACATCTCTGATGAAATGGAAGTGAAATTTCTGAATAAAGTGGATTACCAGTGGTTCTCAGAATGGTACAACACCTGGACACACGGTAAATATTTTTGATTAATCTTGCATGTAAAATTAACACAGACTAATGCATATTTCATGTTTTATCCAGATGTTTTTTTAATTTTTATCTTTCAGCTTCTCCGTGTTTTGTGCTCGCATGAGTGAAAAGAAAATAGATTTATTGATAAGAATTTGGAGTCTTTATACAACTTTATGACAAGACAACCAACGTTTATCAGGGTTGGCGGCAAAAACAGTAAAAACTGGCGAATGTTCAGTGACTGCCCACGCATGCAGATGGTCGTACTAGCAGCCTGCAGGCCGGGTATTTCTGTTCAAATCTTCATTGAAATGGAGAATTTACATTAAAATTAACCTGAACTATCAAGTTACCCCAGCTCTAAATTGGTACCACGTAATGTTATGGGGAAATAAAGCGGGCCTGCGTTATACTGAACGGATCATCTATTAAGTTTTAGGTCAGATAGGTAAATCACCTGCGGTTGACGTCTACCCCGATTGTGACATTGCGTTCATTAGCCTCAAGCAACATTTCACCAACACAATCTAGATAAGTGATGATATCTGTATAGTTCATCAACTTCCTGAAACCTTTGGATACTCTAATTTCTTGAAGTTGGAATGTCGATATTTCCAGGCGATAGGTTTGTACTTCGTGGCTGTGGGGCTCTAGTTAAACCTCCGACCTAGACGTTATCAGGTTCACTCCAAGTATAGCAGTGATCACACATAATATAACAGCTCATTTCATCTCCTGGGTAGTGAGATTACAAAGCATGCTTTCTCATATAAGCACTAAAATACATGAACTGACTGAGTGCACATTGCTCACATAAAATAATTTTCTCTGTTTGGACATGTATTATTCGATGATGGTAGAAGTGAAACAAATCGAAAAGAGAATAGGAATGGCCAAATATCGGTATTCACATTTAGAGAGATTAACACCGCATTAAAATGTATAAATCCGGTCTCCCTGGCCTAGATGTTAACGTCTTTCTCCGTAATCCCGTATATTCTCGTGAGTAACGTAATTTGCGCGAGAATCGGTAGTGGTTCTCGCCGCGTTGGTAACTTACGGGATATGTGAGCCGGAAAGCGATGGCAAACTACTGAGTGTAATCTTGGCTTGTACATCAACAGCAGCTGAAAAATGCTGATGTTGACTGCAACGTCCTGTAAGGGATGTGCCAAAAAAACAAAAATTATAATTGCTAAATGGTTTTTTATATACAAACTGCTATATAGCGTGGAAGCCTGGACATTCAACAAGCAATTAGAAAGTCGAATAGAGTCCTGTAGATGTGGATTTATTGAAGAATATGTCGTATTTCATGGAAACAAACACAATCAAATGAAAAGGTTGTAGAAAATCTGGGAAGAAAAAGATAGGTGATGAAAGAAATAAAAAATAGATGTGAAATATGTCGGCCACGTTAAAAAACACAACACTCTCAAGAAAACCAAACTGGAGAACTATGTTGAAAGCAAGCGAGCAAGAGGTAGACAAAGATACAAGAAGGAAGACGAACATCAATCGGACAGAATGTACAATCAGTGCCAGAGACAGATAGCGTTGGAGATCCATTGCAGCCATCCTTCACTGTGGATTGATCTATAAGAAAAGTGACGGCTGCAGCGGGAAATACCAAAACAAATTTAAAACAGTTAGGTATGTACGACTTCTGGGGGGAAAATTGCAAGATAATAAATTCACAGACACAGCGCACACACCTTACAAACAACGCAAATCCGGCCAAGGGAATTTACAGTGTAAAAATAACAATGATAATAATAACATAAAAATCAGATAAAGATAAGTAACAACACAACGAATCGACGTTTCGATTTTAGTCAGTTTAGCGAAATGGTCGTCTTATTGTTTAACTTGTTTTGATCTTATTTTTACGTTGATATTATTATCATTATTATTACGTTGCGATTTTCGTTTGTCATTTTTTGCGGTCGTTATAAGGTATGTATGTGTGTATTATTTATTATCTCTCAGTTATTCGCTGGAGTCGCATATACCTAGCCGTTTTTATTCTGCACTGTATTTATAATCGATAAGAGCCGGTCTCCCTGGCCTAGGGTTTAACGTCTTTCTCCGTAATCCCGAATATTCTCGCGAGTAACGTAACCTGTGCGAGAATCGGTAGTGGTTCTCACCGCGTTGGTAACTTACGTGGTATGTGAGCCGGTCGCTCAGAAAGCAATGGCAAACTACTGAGCCTAGTACATCAACAGCAGCTGAAAAATGCTGATGTTGACTGCAACGTCCTGTACGGGATATGCAGAAAAAAAGAGTAGGCTATGAGGCAGCCGCTATGGCAAGATCATTACATGGTGTTGAATCCTACTCTCGGGTAGAGAGAGACGGAGAGAGCTATTGGTGGACTACGTCTTGAAGAGCAAGCGCCACCTATATGGGTGACAAAGTGAAGAAGAAGAAGAAGAATTAGAAGAAGAAGAAGAAGAAGAAGAAGAAGAAGAAGAAGAAGAAGAAGAAGAAGAAGAAGAAGAAGAAGAAGAGGAGGAGGAGGAGAAGAAGAAGAAGAAGAAGAACAACAACAAGAGGAAGGAGAAGAACAGGGAGGAGGAGGAGATAAAGGAAAAGAGAAGGGGAATAGGAGGAGGAAGAGGGAGTTGAGGAGCAAGAGGAAGAGGCGACAAGTAAGCGCGGAACGACATATTTCATTAAGCAATGTCTATACTTGTAAAATACCTCATCTATAAAATATTTTACATATGACCAACAGCAATCCGGAAAGTAACATTTAATTTACACTCGCAGGTACAGAGAAGGAACATCGTCACCCCCGCGAAAAATCGCATAACCCTGCCGTTCTTTATGAGTAGAAAACAAGAACTACACACTCCCATTTTGATTAAAACCCGATAGGTGGGATCTTGTAAGGGTATCGCCACTCCTGGTAATTAGTGTATCACTAAACTGCACTTATTACTGCGCCTTACCCGATGATACAGAAGCCAGCATCAGAATCATATTTACTTCCTGTAGCACTGAGAAAGAGATTACCATCAATGACGGTTGTTTATGAAGCCCCGCACCAAATGACTCCGTACTACCTTCTCTCACGTTAGCAAGATTATGCGTGCTACATCTGAGACTTCGTTTTAGCGTGGGCCGTATTTTATTGGCTGTTGGAGTGATATCTTTGGTTTCTTCTTTCGTGTTTTTAAGCACACACTTTGGAACATTACGGCGAAGTTTGATAAACGAACTAATTTACGTTTCATACAGCTTATACAACCCTTTTATTTAAAGTAAACTGAATTTTTTTTCCAGTTTGTTTCACAAACAGCGTTCAAAATTCCATAATTTAAAAGTTGAATTGCAAGCAAATAGCTTTTTATATGATTTCATGGATTAAAGACGGCTTTGATTTTAGACTAAGGAAGCTAGGTCTAAAAGCACATTCTAAATTATCTAACGCATTTAGAGTCTAGACCACTCGGCGCCTTTAAAGTATCGAGTTTTGATCAAGCATCGGGGATATAATTTAATCCGAGTTAAGCTGGTGAAACAAATCTAGCCTTTACGGAGGAAAATCATATCATTTGATATGGGCGTTGGGGTCTAATTGTTTTATATATTACAATAAGCGTTTCTCGCACAGCCTTCCCGATAGATTGCTGGGTTGCCAGCGTTTTGGATATGGGTTCAATTCACATGTATGTCTTGTAGGGGAGTCTCCGTGACGAAGTGGTCAAGCCGTTTGACTCGGGCTCCGAAGGTTGTGGGTTCGATTCCGGGCCACGTCCTTCTGTTCACGAGTGAATTTATATTCGGAGACTCGTGTGGGTCGTCGATGGAGCTACGTCGTTCGTGCTTTGTGTGACGCTTTCCGCGCTGCGGAAAGAGACTGAGCCATATGGGATAACAACCCGGTGCAATGAAGACCGACACTGTCGACTTTTAAGCGACTTTTAAGTATGTCTTGACTTGTTTGCCGGACTGGTTTAGTCACGGGGTCAAAACATATACCCTGTTTAGTTTTGATTTTACTATTTCGATTCGCTTTCATCATTACTCCTACCCCGTTCAACTTCAAGAAGAAGTTATAGTTAGGGTCCATTACCGGCATGTACTTATACCGCGTTTCCAAGACGATGACGAACGAGGACAGCCCACGTTTAGAGATCAGCGTGCCTGAATGGATAAGAGGGCTAGTTCTTAAACATCCTTTGAGCTGATGCCAAGTTAAGGGGTTCAAACCCCAACAAAAGTCATTTGGATTAAAATGTTGACGTCTCGTGCTTGACTTGGGGGCGTAAATTACAAGTACCTCTGAAGTCGGAGTAGGTTCGCCTGATGGCGATTGACACTGGTAATAGGGAAGGCCAATCCACACGCAAAATCCAGTCCAGTGCTACTAGAAGTAGTTTGTATGCACTACGCTTGAGTTCAAAGCGAGCGAGCGCACTTTAAAAAAAACATATTGGTATCGCAAGTGAGTTCATTAGTTTTCTTCCTTGGGTCACACAAGAGACATCTCAGCACAGGACACGAACTCCGTTAAACAGCAGTCGTTCACATGTGTGTATACTGACAGTATTTTACCTGTACAGTTCTACCTTTGCGGCGACCTAATCGGCCTACTCTTTTCGGTTTCCAACTGCCGAAGATCTTTAATATGTCCGTCCGTCCGTCAGTCCATCTCTCTGCCTCTCTGTCTACCAATACATAGAGGTTACTTAGCTGACGTTAATTTAAAAAACAACGGCAAGTGAAATATGTCGGCTATATTAAAAGACATATTGCTCTTATAAAAACCCTACTCGAGGGCAAGGTTGATGGCAAGCGAGCAGGAGGCAGACAACGATACAAGTAGGAAGATAACATCAAGAGATGGACGAACATCAATCTGCCAGAATATACAGTCAGAGCGAGAGAATACGGTGTTAGAGATCCATTGTAGCCAACCTTCATTGTGGAGACGGCACCTGATTGATTGATTGAGCTGAATTTACCCCTCCCTTGCTGCTGCGTCATCACGTGTGTACAGTACGCCTCGTGTGTATATGGCTGGGCTCACGATTGTATTGCGTGCTAAACCCGACCTGTGTATCGGGGATAAGGATGAGTGAAGAAGTGGCCTACTAAAGGTCAGTCTTATAACCCTACAGGTGAGGAATATTAACAACTGTCATTTATTGACTCTTGCTAAGAGATCACAACAGCAAAAAATATTTAAAAGTCGACAGGGTCGACTTCATTGCAACGGGTTTAATCCCATATGTCTCGGTCTCTTTCTGCAACGCGGAAAGCGTCGCACAAAACACGAACTCCGTAGCTCTAGCGACGACCCACAGGAGTCTCCGAAAAATTTCACTCGTGAACCGAAGGACGCGGCCCAAAATCGAACCCACAACCTTGAGAACCTGAGTCAAACGTCTTGACCACTTCGCCACGGAGACTCCGTAAATGCTCCGTTACAAAATGCTGGTGTTGACTGCTACGTCCTGTAAAGGACATGCAACTAACTTTAACTAACATATAGAACTTAACCTCGCCTGGAATATTCTATTCAGAAAATGCAGAAGCAGACCGAAAAGATGTGTTGTTTTTTTTTCGCTTGCTCGCTCTTAACCAAAGAGTAGTCAGCGCTAAACTGATTTCTGCGTCTGTCCTACCTTTCCATACTACCAATGGCTACCTTTCGCTTTTATCACTGTCCCTCGCCGTCAAGGGAGCCCACTACGACTTCTGAGGTACTTGTAATTTACGTCCCAAATTGGATGGATTGAACCCGCTATCTCGCCTCAGCACACCGGCAGTTTTAGAGTGAGCTCTCTTATACATTCCGCCATGAGATGTACAGGGTGTATTTTTAATGACTCTGTAGTATTTGAAAATATTGCACTTCCAAGTTTTGTATTTACCTATTATGTTGCATGAAGTTTACAGAGGGTGAATGCAAAACTTGGAAAGGCAATATTTTCAAACAATGCAGTCATTAAAAATACACCCTATATATGGAGAGCTTAAACTGCTAGGCTCCAATTAACAATATAAACGGCACACTTCATAAACATATAACAGATGACAGAGGGGTTTGATAGGTCGTGATCGCCGATGTCGGGGTTGGTGGGTCATTATCGACGATATCTGGTTTGGTGGGCCGTGATCGGCGATGTCTAGTTTAGTGGGTCGTGATCGACGATGTCTGGTTTGGTGGGTCGTGATCTTCGATGTCTGTTTGGTGGGTTGTGATCGATGATGTCTAGTTTAGTGGGTCGTGATCGATGATGTCTGGTTTGGTGGGTCGTGATCGACGATGTCTGGTTTGGTGGATCGTGATCTTCGATGTCTAGTTTGGTGGGTCGTGATCGATGATGTCTAGTTTAGTGAGTCGTGATCGACGATGTCTGGTTTGGTGGGTCGTGATCGGCGATGTCTAGATAGGTGGATCGTGATCAACGATGTCTAGTTTGGTGGGTCGTGATCGATGATGTCTAGTTTAGTGAGTCGTGATCGACGATGTCTGGTTTGGTGGGTCGTGATCGGCGATGTCTAGATAGGTGGATCGTGATCGGCGATGTCTAGATAGGTGGATCGTGATCGGCGATGTCTAGATAGGTGGATCGTGATCGGCGATGTCTAGATAGGTGGATCGTGATCAACGATGTCTAGTTTGGTGGGTCGTGATCGATGATGTCTAGTTTAGTGAGTCGTGATCGACGATGTCTGGTTTGGTGGGTCGTGATCGGCGATGTCTAGATAGGTGGATCGTGATCGGCGATGTCTAGATAGGTGGGTCGTGATCGACGATATGTGGTCCAGACCAGACACCTGAACAAGGAAAGTCAAGTCAGCAAAGAAACATTTTCACACGCCTTGACCCGAAGTGGACATAAGGCGCTTGACCCATATTTATTTAGGTCACATGACACTTCAGAGTGGACTGTGGTCATTATTACTCTAGACAGGAAATGTCCTAGTATCCATTTGTGGGCTAGGCTGGATTTAAGAAGCCACCTGTATGTAAGTTTGAATATTCTTTTGCTGCTGGTAATACTACTAATAGTACAGCAGCCTCTACTATTACAACTACTACTACTACTACTACTACTACTACTACTACTACTACTACTACTACTACTACTACTACCACTACTACTACTACTACTATTACTACTGCTGCTGCTGCTGCTGCTGCTGCTGCTACTACTACTACTACTACGACTACTACGACCGCCACTACTACTACTACTACTACTACTACTACTACTCATTGGCACCTTGCCGTCTTGACAGACGATAGTTTGTGCTTTAAAAAGGCATAATAACTTTTAACTATGGCGGTAGCGAGTGTGACTGATAAGGCCAATTTGCGCTGTAAATGTCCGTTCACAGTGGGTGCATGTGAACACGTGGTCATTTCCACCATCATGCACCATCTTACGTCTCAAACGCTTGGTGTGTGACTTTTCTGCAATAATTTTCTCCTTTGACTTTATTCCATTTCTGATATTTGCCCTCCATGCAACACGTTCAGCGGCGACTTGCTCCCAATGTGCATTATCAATGCCTGTATCAATCATGTCCCGCTTACACACATCTTTGTATCGTAGTAGAGGCCGACCCTGAGATCTCTTACCCATCTGTAATTCACCAAAAAAGATATCCTTTGGTATTCTACCATCATCCATCCTCCTAAGATGTCCTATCCATCTAAGTCTACGAAGACTGAGCATGGAATAAACTGTCACACAACCTGATCTTTCCAATACTTCAGTATTTGTGATTTTGTACTACTACTACTACTACTACTCTACTACTACTACTACTACTACTACCACTACTACTACTACTACTACTACTACTACTACTACTACTACTACCACCACCACTACCACCACCACTACTACTACTCTCCCTGATTGCCTCGTTCAGTATCATACTGTCAGGTTATATGTTCCCTTCGTCAAGCATGTGCACCTCTCAGTGTAGTCTTGAAGACGAAACAAACTTCAAGAACCGTAACCCGAAATATTAAGTCATCCACAATTTAGTTCATTATTTCCCTTTTAAATAAAGAATCGTATTGACGTCTGTAAAATTCCGCGTGTTTGCGGAAATGTACAAATGGAAGAGAGAACATCACTGCTGGAACAAGAGCGCGTGAAAGAGGAAGACATACCTTTATTTCTTGGCATCAAGAACACTGGCGTGATCCAGGTCTGATCAGCATGTGATATGCGGTGCATGACCGTACAAGTCTATTGGCATGGCACATGATGATGATTTTGAAGATAATAATAATATGATGATGATTTTGAAGATAATAATAATATGATGATGATGTTGGTGGTATTCATCATCATCATGTGCCATGCTGATAATCGTGAGAGGTCATGTTTCGTCATCTCACACAATCACCAGATTCGTGGATCAGTTCTGTGATGTTATTTCGTTTATGCAATGTGGTCAAGCCGTAGAAATATTTATCTCTCTGCCATCCCCTTGTTCTTTCCCCCTCAGTCTTGCCAGTTGTCAACAAGTTCTCCAGTGTGTGTCTTCTCATAAAGTGGGATGATAATGGTACGAAAAATCAGAAGCAATACGCTATAATGAATTTTAATAATGAAAGACATAGACAAAGTGAAGGCTACTGGTGGTTATTGAGGAAACGACAAACCTTGTTTCTTCTCAAAAGAAAATCTCCCAAACTAGCTTTAAGTGTGTCCTCTCTGATTGTTTGCCTGACTTTGGAGATACAGGTTCGGAGACATCGAATATCGATTAGGTAACGAATATGAAGCATGATAAAGCTCGCTAATATGAACCAACGAATTTTATTGTCAGAGGGTCACAAATTGGGAACACAGGCCCGTCTTACATTTGGCTCTTCCAATTATTCATCTTTCGGACAACAGTTGTATATTGTTCATGGTACATTCACATAGAAAGACAAACATTGTCAAATGAATGATGTGGACATCAACAGCGGATATTACCATGTTATGAGACAGGCAGTCTGGCAGACACATATACACACACCCATTCATAAACACATACATACACACTTGCCTACACACTGACATAATTAACACAAACTCTAACAGTTATGCACCGACTCAATATCACACTCATACGCACATCCTCACATACTCATATACTCACTCACAATCGCAAACTCACTAACAAAAATGTACTTATACATACATAAATAGTGTCTCTTTCCTCCATCTCTCTCTTTCTCTCTGTCGCTCTCTCTCTCTCTCTCTCTCTCTCTCTCTCTCTCTCTCTCTCTCTCTCTCTCTCTCTCTCTCTTTAGTACAGCATTGTGAGAAAACGAGCAAGTTCTCAAGAAGCTATATAGACATCCAGATTGAGAAATATAAACGTGTTAAGTAGGGCTAAGACCCAAAGACATCTTATCACAAACATCAGAAAAAGGATGATGTCATTTAGGCCAAGTCATGCGAAGAGGAGTAATTGGAACGTATAGTGACAAATGGAAAGATTTTGGTAAGAGAGATAGAGGAAGACAGAGAGCTGAGATACTTGACAACATTTAGTCATGGCACGGAAAGGTGGCAGCACACAACTTGTTGCATGCTATTGGAGATAGCAGCGTGGGGAGAATTATGATCGCCCATGCCATCGGCAAGTCATGTTTTGATGATGATGATGATGATGATGATGATGATGATGATGATGATGATATGGCTAATTATACAGCCAAAATGAGAAATCTGGACTGTTTGAGGGAAGCTAAGTCTCAAAGCCAATTTATCACAAACATCAGAAAGAAGCAGTCATCGTTTTTGTTTTTGTTTTTTTTTAACCACGTTATAAGAAGACAAAAACTGGGACATGCGACAACCGGAAAGATTTGCGGAAAGAGAGGTAGGAGAAGACAGCGGGAGAAGATTCTTGACTGTCTTGTGTGATGGCACGGAAGGGAGTCAACACACAAACTGATCCATGCCTTCGGGGATCATAATTTGTGGAGAGGCATTATCGCCCACGTCAGCCAGCAAGACACTGGATGCTGATGATGAATGGCTAAGCGAGTCAGATCTGTCCTAGAATTCGGTATTGCAGATTGACCAGATTGGCCAGTCGGATATATTATCAGACTAGTACCATTAGTATTGGGACTCTTCGCTGGCTGTTGCAGATGAGGACGGAGCACGAATGGGAATGTCCCGAGTGCTGTGATTCTGTTCTCGACTCAACTCAACTTTATTTAGTCATATATTATGGGATACATTATTGTCTGTACAAATTACAATGGGAATTCCTAGTAATACCACCAACAGTGTTTTTATAGTCAACAAATCCAATATAGATTAATGAGTTCAGTTCAGTCACCATCATCATGCGCCACGTTGATAAGAGTGGGCGGTCACGATTCGCCATCTCACACGATCACCAGAGTCGTGGATCAGCTCCGGGATCTTGTTTCGACCAAGCCACTTGGCCAAACCACCCAGACATTTACTTCTCTTCCTTCCTCTTGTTCTGTTCCTCTCAATCTTGTCAGTTGTCACCAAGTTATCAAGCTTATTTATTCTCATAACGTGTCCAAAAACTGTTGACTGTCTATGTCTAGTTTCCGTAATCAGTTTACGGTTGTCATTTGCTCATTGTTGGACGTGCTCATTACTCAGTGCAATGCCTTTCTTTATTATTACACGTAATGTGACAAGCTATCGAGCCAGTGCAAGATCTGTTTGGTCGGAACCCTGCCTGTTCATCTCATAGTCTGTCAATGAGGTCGCTTAATCTCTCCAGAATGAATTTCCTAAATATTTTCCAAGGCACGAACATCAACAGAATTTGAATAACGAAGACGCACACAATAGATTGCACGATTTATGGCCTGGCATATTTCGCTGCATCACTTACGGCAGAAATAAGAAATTAACGCAATTACGAGGGTAAGTGAATAAATAAGTCACAAATGGCTGTAGAAAAATAACTAAAGATGATAAAAACTTGAAACCAGTTTATTTTTATAGATACACTCCCCCTTTATTTCTCAACGTAATTTCCACCAACATTGATGCACTTATCCCATCGTTTTATGAGTCCTCCCACACCGGCTGCATAGAACTGCGTGCTCTGTTTTCTGAACCACTTTTTCACTTCACATTCAACTTCGGCGTCATTCGCGAAATGTCTCCCGCCAAGGTGGGTTTTCTGTTAATGCTGACACATGTTTGTCCCGTAAAGCGACACATAGCTGGGTAGAAAACGTTACGAGGGTGAGTCAATAAGTAAGTCACACAGTTCTGTGGGATGGTAGGTCAATGAAAACAAATCACGCAGTTCTATGCAGCCGATTTGGGAGGACTGATAAAACGATGGGATAAGTGCATCAATGTTGGTGGAAATTATGTTGAGAAATAAAGGAACAACCTATGTACAAAAATAAACTGGTTTCAAGTTTTTATTAGTTATTGTTCTACAGCCTTTTATGACTTACTTATTAGCTTACCCTCGTAGATAAATCCTACAAGCTGAAATAAACCAAGCCACTACCTCGGTTCGCAGAAGCACTCTTGGGGGTGTGTCGGGTATATTGTGGTAGCCTCATATGTTAGATTGATGGGCAGTCCATAGGTGATGTTGTCAGTTTCTCGTTGGTCGTCTTTACTTCTCGTGAAATTTCCTGGTTCCATACTAGGCTGGATCAAACTCTCAGCCGAGATCAATGGGATGGGTGGGGAGGGGGGGGGGGGGGTAATCTTATCATCGATCCGGATTGGATCTCATTACCTCCAGGCGGGTAGGCAAGCTCACTACCGCAGACCCGGGTAGATGGATATTTACCCACTCCCACAAACCTCTATGACACAGTATTGATTGCAGACATGGGAAGGATTTGCAACATTAGTTGATGCGATTGTTGTACACAGTGAACACCAAGGGTTAGAATTAAAATGTAAAAAGACAGATTATGGACGTCTTTAAGAAGAAAGAAATTCCACAATGTAAAATACAAGGAAATGGGAATATTTCTAAATGAGTGAATCAATACAACTATCTCGGAACAGCAATAACATCTTTTAGGAGTTGCCTTGTAGAGATTAGAACAATAATTGCTATGGCAAAGGTAGCCGTTTGCAAGATGGAAAACATGCTAGCCAATAAAAAGATGTCAAGTGCAACGGGACACAATTGTGTTAAAGTGCTACATAGAACCTGTACTGTTGTATGGATTTGAAACGTAGACAATGAGCAGACAAGCTGAGAAACATATGATGGCTGCGGAAATGTGGTTTCTGGGGGAAATGCAAAAAAATACCATGTACATACCAAGTCCGTCAAAAAGAAATGAAAACCGTAAACTGATTAGATACATTAGACTTCAGCGATCCAGATGTTTTTTGGGACACATTATGAGAGAAAATAAACTGGAGAACTTGCAGAACAAAGGGAATGCAGGAAAGTAAATATTTAGATGGCTTGACCAAATGGCATAATGGAGACAATAACATAGAGCGGATTCGCGACTCTTGTGATCGTGTGAGATGGTGAAACATGACCGCCCACGATAATCGACATGACACATGATGATGAATCCACCTATCCCAATATGACTACTAGAGGTGAGTTAATAAAGAGCGCACATAAAACCAATCCCCCTGACTCGGGGATCAATTGGGTTTGCCTGACTCATACACAAGTGGGTGTGTTCACAACAAAAAGCCGGTTTTCATTCCACCCTACACTGGAGAACGCCGTAACAATATTGGCTGCTAAGTGAAGTTGGTAGTTAATCAGGGATTAACTTTGTTCACAACAAAGTAGTTTGGAGAGGCTTAGAAACTATGTAGTGCCTTTGAAGTAATGGTGTTGAAAACACATATTTTGACGCAATATGTCCATGTGATTGTTGGTGTTTTATCGTTGGGGGTTATAACAATAATGTTCTTTGAGTATGGAAAGCCATTAAGTACATGCATGACAACGTTTTTGTAACGTAAAGCTACTTCTGGTAATTAAAAAGAAGCTAATTATTGTAAAGTTTGGATGTTTTCCATCCATCATGTGCCATGCCGATAAGCGTGGGCGGTCATATTTTGCTATCTCATTCGATCACGAGAGTCGTGGATCAGCTCCGTGCTTCTGTCTCGACCATGCTACGTGGCCAAGACATCCAGGTATTTACTTCTTGGTCTTCCCTTTGGTCTCCTCCCGTCGATCTTGCCAGCTGTCACTAAGTTCTCCAATTCATTTCTTTTCATAACATACCCAGAAAATTTTGACTGTCTACGTCTAATGTCTCTAATCAGTTCACGATCTTCATTTGTTTCTTGAAGGACTTGTTCATTGGTTTTTCTGTATGTCCATGGTATTCTTTGCATTTTCCCCAGAAACCACATTTCCACAGCCATGAGCTGATTTTCAGCTTGACTGCTCATTGTCAACGCTTCACATCCATTCAAAAGCACAGGTTCTATGTAGCATCTCAACACTCTTTTTCTCGTTTCAATTGATATCTTTTTATTGGTCAGGATGTCAGCTTTCATAACTCCTGAAATAATTGGTCATCGAGTAGAAGTACACCCAATTAAGATCGTAAGTGCCCTGTCCTATATTTATTGTCTTGATCATTCATCGCATGCACTCTTCTGTGTTTTAATGCAAAGGTACATTAACTGATTCAGGGCAAAATAAAAAGTAAGTTTGGACCAAACATGGCACACAATTAAATAAACAAATATTGCAATGCAAATTTCCATTCACTGAGCATTGATATTGCGAGAAATACCACAAAACAAAGCAAATAACACTTTAGCCTTATTATGGAGATATATCGTCCTTCTGTTCAGATGGGTGGTCACATTTGGCGATATATTATCCTTCAGCACTGAATAAATTAATCATCAACATGTGCCAAGCCGAGGAGCGTACTCGGTCATAGTTCTTCATTACAAATAATTGCCAGTCACGGTCAAGTCTGTGTTCTCGTCCCGGCTATGCCGTGTGGTCGAGCCATTCGTGAATTTATTTATTTGTCGTCCTGTGCTCTCTTACCACCAATTTAGACAGTTGTCACTTAGTTTTCAGTTTTATTTCTCCTCACAATATGACTAAAAAACACCGCGACTGTCGACGTCTAATTTGTCTAAACATTTCATGGGTGTAAATTGTTTCTTGGAGGACTGTCTAGCTTTCTTTTTCTGACTGTCCATGAAGTTATGTCCATTGTCCACACTTTCATTGTGTTAGTTGTTTCTCAACTTTCCTGCATATTGTTTCTTAACTTTCCTGCAAATTGTTTCTTATCGTTTCTATTTTATGTTTTTCAATTTTCCTATGTAGTGTTTCTTGCATAACCTATATATTGTTTCTTATCTTTCTGCATATTGTTTCTTAAATTGTTGCATATTGTTTCTTAATTTTCATACATATTGTATGTTATCGTCCCTAAACATTGTCCATGCTGCTCATTAAAAAAAATAACAATACAGAGACTGTAAAACAGTTAAACTTGGCTGTATTTGACAGCTTCTTATTGATGAGTATGGTTTCACTATTTTGAAAAGCTACTTTCACCATAACGATTCTTCCTGTAATCTCTACAAGCTTTACCACATTTGGGGTTTAGTCGCTTTACTGGAATCATACACGCGGATTTCATGAAACACGTGTCCAGCCCACAACAAGGTTACAGATTAGTAACTTTTATGTTTATATTTGCATGGGGTGTGCTTCATGTAGTTGTATCGGTGTGTATTTGTTGTTTGTTTGCCGACGAAGGCTTTGGCTGCAACTTCCATTTTCTTAGCGATCTAGTAAAACTTACCGTCTACTTATTGTGTGTGTGTGTTTTTTTTTTTTTGGGGGGGGGGGGGAGAATCGGGGGGGGGGGGAGGGGGGGATTCGTTTTTCCCAATCTCTACAAGTCATCTTTTGTGAGATGGTATCATTGGCACCTTGAAGTCTTGACAGACGATAGTTTGTGCTTTAAAAAGGCATAATAACTTTTAACTATGGCGGTAGCGAGTGTGACTGATAAGGCCAATTTGCGCTGTAAATGTCCGTTCACAGTGGGTGCATGTGAACACGTGGTCATTTCCACAATCATGCACCATCTTACGTCTCAAACGCTTGGTGTGTGACTTTTCTGCAATAATTTTCTCCTTTGACTTTATTCCATTTCTGATATTTGCACTCCGTGGAACACGTTCAGCGGCGACTTGCTCCCAATGTGCATTATCAATGCCTGTATCAATCATGTCCCGCTTACACACATCTTTGTATCGTAGTAGAGGCCGACCCTGAGATCTCTTACCCATCTGTAATTCACCAAAAAAGATATCCTTTGGTATTCTACCATCATCCATCCTAAGATGTCCTATCCATCTAAGTCTACGAAGACTGAGCATGGAATAAACTGTCACACAACCTGATCTTTCCAATACTTCAGTATTTGTGATTTTGTCTTGCCACTTAATACCAAGAATTCTTCGCAGACAGAGATGGTATAACGTTGTACTAATTCATATGTATAAGAATGTCCCCATTGACTCAGGTGATCATCACCCAGTGCTTTGCAGGCTGGCGAGGGGCGAGCATGCCTTTCCACAAAGTGCGATCTCCGACGGCATGGATTAATTCGTCTGTTGACTCTCTTCCTTGCTACGACACAAGACTGTCAAGAATTTTCTCACACTATCTTTCCCCATCTGTCTTTCCACAAATCGTTCCGGTTGTTACGACATATACAAGTTTTTGTCTTCTTATAACGTGGCCAACAAACGATGACTGCCTCTTTCTGATGTTTGTGATAAGTTGACTTTGCGACTTAGCTTTCCTCAAAATGTCCAGAATGCTCTTTTGGCTATCCAATTAATTTTCAGCATTCTTCTATAAAACCACCTCCGAGGCTTCCAGAAATGTTTTTGTCTGCTTACTAATTGTCCAGGATGCACAGCCGCATGTTAAAATGTGTTATATGTAGCATGTAAGAACTCTTTTTCTAACGTTCTCTCTGTGATGCATCTCATACTCGGACGATACAATGTTGTATTTTTTTCGTTCTTTGAGAACGGCATATTTTACTTGTGTTTGTGGTTGGTGTGATGGCTAACATACAGAGAGGTACATGTTAACTGACATCCGGGCTGTAAACTCACGTGTCTACGAACGAAGGTGAATGTGCTATCCTTTCAAAGATCAATCCCACCATATAGTAATAGAGTTATCTTCTTATTCATGTTTGTTTATGTTGTTGTTGTTGTTGCTCCTCTTTTTCTTCTTATTCATCTTTGTTTATGTTGCTGTTATAGTTGCTCCTCGTTTTCTTCTTATTCTTCTCTTTAACCTTCCAACCCCTCTCCTACTCCTTATTCTTCTTCTTCTTCCACGTCTTTCTCATCCTCTTTCGCCTCATCCTCTTCTTCTTCCTCTTCTTCTTTTTCTTCTTCACATCCTCCTCATCCCTTCTTCTTCTGCTTCGTCCTCCTCCTCCTACTCCTCTTAAGTGCTATATAGGGACAGTCCTAATGTATGCTAATCATGGACAATTATGAATCTAGTAAGGAATTATGTGGAGGCTACGGAGATATGGTTTTATAGAAGAATGATGAGCGTATCGTGGACGGATAGAAAGCGCGATTGAAGACATCATGAAAGAAATCTTGAATAAAGTTGTTTTTATTGCTTTAGGTTCGCTTGATATGACCTCAAGCGTACTTCTAGTGCACTGGACTGATTTTTGCCTGTGGATTAGCTATTCCTATTACCGGTGTCCCTCGTGACAAATGGTGAACCCAGCCCGACTTCAGAGATACTTGTAGTTTAGGTCCCCACGTCAAGAACAAGAAGTTAACATTTTAGTCCAGCTGTCCGGTGTAAGTTTGAACCGGATACTTCGGCATCAGTAAACCTGATGTTTAAGAATGCGCGTTCTTACCCATTCGGCCATGGTGACCTCTGCAGAATAGTTTGACATCATGGCATGGAGAAATATCGGTATCAGAAATGATTGGCAGAAAACGAGACAGAGAGCTGTGGACAGACATGATCGCACACGCCACACGGCCGGGACTATAAGAAGTAAAGGGTGTATTTGTTTTTTATAATATTACCGTTACAAGTGTTGTATACACCGTTTGTGGAGTTCAGAAACATATACTGCTATAGTGTGTCTTATTTTCTGTGAAGTTTTCATATTACAGCGCTATTCACAAAAGATGTTAGAAATATCCACCACGCTTTGGTTGGCAAGTATGGACACATGTTTTCATGTTGTCAAAAACCTTGTGTAGTTCGGGAAGTGTATGTTGATAATGTTGTTGACCATTGAAGTCTGAAGTTCATTGATGGTGTGGGAATTATTTTCGTACACTTTTCCTTTAAATGCACCTCCGAGGTAGTAATCTAAGGGAGTAAGTTCCGGAAAGCGTGAAAGCCAACTCTTGCTAGAGCAGTGGTTCTCAACCGGTGGGGAAATCTACCCCCCCCCCCCCCACTCCCCAGGTGGGAATTTTAGGGCTTCCAGGGGGAATTACTATTATTTCAAGATCTCGTAAATACAAGAACCTATTACTTGAATGTGTTTTCTCTCTATACATTATGGTTCTGTACTTCCCGCTCTTCTGAAATTTGTTTTACAACGTAGGTAGACCTGCAAATCACGTTTTATGTAGACGTCTAGACTTGTTCTAGAAAGTGTTATTAAATTAAGCTTCCATTTTTACGTATACTGTGTGTGGAGGATGAGGGGGGGGGGGATTTATAGAGAGGAAATACGAAAGGGGGGAGAGATAACATTCTGAACATATGGTGAAGGGGTTCATGGGCCAAAACAGGTTGAGAACCACTGTGCTAGAGATTATGCGACTTGCAAAAATGCCATCTAAGAGTTCTAGTGATTTTACAGCTATGTGAGCAGTTGCACCATCTTGTTGAAACCAGGCTTGTTTAATTTGCCGCTCAGAAAGTTGGGCTACGAATGGTTCCAGAATGTTAGTCCGGTATCTGTCAGAATTTACAGTCATTGGCACCTTGCCGTCTTGACAGACGATAGTTTGTGCTTTAAAAAGGCATAATAACTTTTACCTATGGCGGTAGCGCACTGATAAGGCCAATTTGCGCTGTAAATGTCCGTTCACAGTGGGTGCATGTGAACACGTGGTCATTTCCACCATCATGCACCATCTTACGTCTCAAACGCTCGGTGTGTGACTTATCTGCAATAATTTTCTCCTTTGTCTTTATTCCATTTCTGATGTTTGCCCTCTATGCAACACGTTCAGCGGCGACATGCTCCCAATGTGCATTATCAATGCCTGTATCAATCATGTCCCGCTTACACACATCTTTGTATCGTAGTAGAGGCCGACCCTAAGATCTCTTACCCATCTGTAATTCACCAAAAAAGATGTCCTTTGGTATTCTACCATCATCCATCCTCCTAAGATGTCCTATCCATCTAAGTCTACGAAGACTGAGCATGGAATAAACTGTCACACAACCTGATCTTTCCAATACTTCGGTATTTGTGATTTTGTCTTGCCACTTAATACCAATAATTCTTCGCAGACACCGCATATGAAAGCTGTTTAAATTTTTCTCTTGGTGTGAGTAAGTTGTCCAGGTTTCACTGCCATAAAGAAGAGTACTAAGGACACAGGCTTGATAGACAAGGACTTTTGTTTTGGCAGTAAGCTTCCTGTTCTCCCAGACTCTTTTTGTTAACCTGTTCATTGTTGTTGCTGCCTTACCAATCCGGATGTTGATTTCCTGATCTAGGGATAATTTGCTATTTACCACTGATCCTAGATATGTAAAATGGTCTACCATCTCTAGTTCGGCGTCATCAATAAAGATTGATGGTACCCCATGTGCACCTTGTGACATAATCTGTGTCTTCTTTTTGCTAATTGTTAAACCAAATTCAGAACAAACATTGGAGAATGCAGATAGTAGACATTGCAATTCTTCTTCAGAGTGGGTCGTAACTGCAGCATCATCTGCAAAAAGCAACTCTCTGATCAGTACCCTCCTAATTTTGGTTTTGGCCTTCAATCTTTGAGCATTGTAGAGGCCGCCATCTGAGCGTGAGTGAATGTATATACCACCATCCTGATCATGAAAGGCATATTTCAGTAGAAGTGAACAGTATATTCCAAAAAGGGTGGGAGCTAGTACACAACCTTGCTTAACTCCACTCTTGATTTCAAATTCTTCAGAAGTTGCACCATCAAACTTGATTATACCCTTCATGCCTGTGTGGAACGATTCCACAATGGACAGAAGAGTTGGTGGGCAGCCAATCTTCTTTAGTGCCTTGAATAGACCCTCACGACTGACCAAATCAAATGCCTTTGTGAGGTCGATGAAGGCAATAAACAGTGGTTGATTCTGTTCACGGCATTTTTCTTGCATTTGTCGCAATGAGAATATCATATCAATGGTAGACCGGTTCTGTCGAAAGCCACACTGTGATTCGGGGTAGACTTGATCTCCTAGGACTTGAAGTCTGCGCAGAACAATTCTGGCAAATACTTTTCCAACAACACACATAAGTGAGATACCCCTATAGTTGTTGCAGTCGCTCCGATCGCCCTTGTTCTTGTACAGTGTTATAATGTTTGAATCTTTGAAATCCTGTGGGACTTGTCCTTCTCGCCAGCATAGCTCTATTAGCTGGTGGATCTGTAGAGTGAGTGTGTCTTGCCCACTCCTTATAACCTCTATTGGAATCCCATCCTTACCTGGTGTCAGGGTCTTAAACCTGGCTCGTTATACCTAACACATGTGAGACAAGTACAAGTACAACATGATTGGACTTGAGACACAACGACACGAAGTTCAATGGATTTATTTACAAGTCACATGCAATACGATCTAGTTTGGCGTGTGATGATCATTACAATACATATACAATACATCCATACACTTACAGACAACCCACAGCGTTACAGTCTATCTCACAAGATGTACAAGCACTCGACTTTCGGGCACAGAACTACACAAAGCCTTTCTCTACCCACACGTCCTGTCTGGTCCGAGTACCCAAGCTGTCTGTCTGTTTCTCGCACAGCGCTTGCCCTCTGTGGATTGGCTTCACGAGGACTGAGTGCGTCTTGCTTTGTCCTTGACTGACCGCTGGCTATCGCGTCAGCCAGCAACCTGCGGCAGGTAACCAATACTCGCCTGGCGGGCGTAACGATGTTACTGCATCCAGGTTGGGGACTATTCGCCTGGCGGGCGTAACGATGTTCCTGCATCTCGGTTGGAGACATTCGAGATTCTGACACCTGGAGCCTTGCCAGATGCAAGTTCATTTATAGCACACTTAACTTCTGTTATCGTGGGAAGTGTGTCCAGGTGGTCAAGAGTTGGTAGAGCCTCTATGGCGTTGAGGGCATCATCCGCTAGTCTGGTCTCACTTGAGTAAAGCTCCAAAATCGTGCTCTACCCATCTGTCCATCTGCTGTTTCTTGTCAGTGATGATTTCTCCAGTCAAGGTTTTCAATGGTGCACTTCTTTTGATCACTGGATCACAGGCGTTCTTTATTCCTTCATACATGCTTCTTATGTTTCCCTTATCACTTGCGATTTGAATGGACTCACGTAACTTGATCCAATAATCATTTACACACTGCCTTGCAGCCTTTTGCACATCCTTCCTAGCTTGCCTTAGTTCACTCAGAGTGTTACGCGTTGGTCTTTCTTTGTTTAAGAGAGCTTTCTTCTTCTTATCAATCAAGGGCTGCAGAGTCTCGCTGTTTGCCACAAACCAGTCCTGCCTCGTATGATCAACAGTGCCGTAAACCCCTACGGCAGTTTTATAAAGAGTTTCCTTAATTTGACCCCACTTTTCATTTACTGTACAATTTTCTGGTGTATCAGTGAAAGCGTCTTCAATATGCTGTTGAAACTGAAAGCTTTTTTCAGGATCGTGAGTGTTAATAATATTAATCCTGGGGCTAGATTTGTGTTTAGTTGTGTAGATTCTCTTTGGTCTCAGTCTAACCCTTGCAACAACCAAAGAATTATCCGTATCACAGGCAGCACTGTGGTAACTACGAGTCAATGATATATGGTTCAGATGTTGTCTCCGTGTGATGATGAAGTCCAGCTGGTGCCAATGGCCGGATCTTGGATGTTTCCATGTGACCTTATGAATCTCTTTTGTTTTAAAAAAGGAGTTTGTAATACATAGGTCATTACTGGTGCAATGCTCCAGCAGCCTTTGCCCATTTTCATTCATGCGACCGATGTTGTATTTTCCAAGGCACACTGCCCATGAACTCGAGTCCTTGCCCACATGGGGCATTGAAATCACCGAGCATATAAATGTAGTCAGATTTTGGAACTGCCTTGATCACGGAGTCTAACTCCTCATAGAACGAATCCTTCACATCATCAGAGGAATCGAGTGTCGGTGCATATGCAGTAATAATGGTGGCAAACCCACAAGAGGTTGCCAAGCGCAGGGATAATAGTCTTTCATTTCCTCCTGCTGGAATTTCAATCATTCCCAGTAGCGAATTCTTCACTGCAAAGCCCACACCGCGTTGCCTTTTTTCTGCCTGCCCTCTGCCCTTCCAAAATAAGGTGTAATTGTTTTCCCTGAGTGACCCTTCCTCAGAGAGGCGAGTCTCCTGCAGGCCAGCAATATCAATGTTAAGACGATTGAGTTCGGCATCAATCACAGCCGTTTTTCTCACATCGTCAATATTGGTCAAGTCAGTGGAAAATCCTGGACACATGGTTCTCACGTTCCAGGTTGCAAGCCGTAGCTTGAGGTTTCTATTTTTATTTTTGTTTGTACCTGGTGCATTGGTTTTACAGCCTGCGATTCAGATTTTGTCCTAGCCCCAAGTACTCATTGAAGCAGATAGGCTGTGGCGGATCAGCACCCAATTGGCCGGGGGCTGCCCAGCTTGAGGCGGGCGGTAGCTGATCAGTGACACCTGTAGGTGTCTCCCACCGTCAGAGGCAACGCGTGGCGCCCTTTCTACGCCAGTTGACAGGGACTTATAACCCGTAACAGTTGCCTCTCGCTTTGATTCCGAGACCAGTTAAGACCAGGGAGGGAGTTATTGCCTCTCCATAGCACAAAGCCTGGGCTAAAATATAGAGATCATGTGTTGCCCATGCAGCATGATCCCTCTCTCGGCCTGCCTAGTTCACTCCAGAGGAATGGTAACACCCCTACATCTGGAACAAGACAAGTTGCAGAAGCTGCCGGATCAGCAAAGCAATGCTCTAACTGTCCGCCTGTCGGAGCTTCGATCCTAGACCAGCTGCCAACCAAGGCTTAGGGCCTGGTCTGCCCTGCCATGACATTTTGTCTTTAGCTTGCATTTCCTCGCACTAGGGTAAGGCTTGTACCCTCCCAATTGCGCTCTTCCGCCCGAAGCCGTTGGCACAATGTGGGGTGTCGGGTTTGGTAAGCGCCGCCCAACTTTCGGCGCTAACAGAAAGCAGGTAGTACCGTCTACTGTTATACGGTAGCTCAGTCATATCTGACTAAGACCTGACACAACAGAATTTACAGTATCGTTAAAGAAAATTGTACCGCTTACGCGCAAACGACTCATTGCACATCACACTCTTCCTTTCTGATCGTGGAGAGGCACTGGGTGCAATGCATGGGGATTTTCATCACCCCAAAGACGATCACTCTGACTGTTTACTTACCCAGAAAGATGAAACCATGCTTCGTCTGTGAAGAAAGTGGCATCAGGGATTTCCTCATCTTTAGCAAGCAAATTCTCAAACCACAAGCAACAGTTAACTCTGCATTGGTGATCTAATTCTTTTAGTTGAAGTACAACGAAAACTTGCATGGATGCAACTTCAATTTCTTCTTCAGGATTTTGTGGACAGTAGTATTGCTTGACTTGTGTGCTTGTTGGGTCAACATTCTTACTGATTTACCTGGACTCAGTAGCATGCTGTCCTGGATGTTGTGGGTTATTTCTTCAGAAACAGATGGTCTACCAGGGCGGCACACAACATGAACATTGCCAGAGCTGCGACATTTCTGAATTAAATTGCTAACATCATTACCATGAAGCATTTGAATATCAGGAAATGTCATGATAAAATGTTCAACAACCATATTCGAATACCTACCACCGTTAAGATACATAAGTCCCACCAAAAATACTCTTTCTTTAATATTTAACATCATTGTGGCTGAGATTAATTACTAAAATATATGCATGTAGCAGTGATATTTGAAATAACGTTTAAATGGCGCTTGGACCGTGACCTAATACACGGTGAATACAAAACTTGGAACGGCAATATTTTCAAAAACTGCACAGTCATTAAAATACACCCTGCACATTATTGCATCCTCTATCTTTTATACGTTGCAAGATGTGTGCTTTTAACAATAACCCTGTATAGACACTCTGTTTTTTATTTTTTTTTCCATTTTAACTGATTAAGTTCTATAGGATGATTAATCGACTTAAGCGGCTTCCCATATCTGCCATGGGCAGTGGATTTCCCGAAGCAACCCCCTTTTATTTGATATAGAGGGTGCTTGTGAAGTCTCACTACACTTTGCGTGCAGGTCAGATTTGAAATAAAAATGAAGTACATGACGTCATCAAAACATGTTTTAACAAATTCATTAAATTAGTTACAACAGTTACTGCTATCATTAGGAAGAAGAATGCCAGACATGTATGGTTAAATGACATCAATAACATCCAAAAGGAAGAGCATTATAGAAATGAATGTAAAGAGGCTACAAAAATAGTCAGACAGCAGAAGCGAGAATATATGAGTAATATAATCAAAGATATGGAAACTAATCACCAGAAAAATGAATCCAGAAAATTTTTTAAAGAACTGAAGTCAATGAAACGAGGGCACCAACAAAACACATATGGTTTAAAAGACAAAAATGGGAATATGATAAATACCAATGAGGAAATGTGCAACACATGGAAAGAATATTTTATTGAATTACTAAATTGTGAAGCTCCAAGTAACATTTTCTCACAGGAAGAGGTTCTAACATGCGAACCACAAATTGAAGAACCTACATTTGAAGAAATCCTATATGTAATCACACGACTTAAAAACAATAAGGCAACTGGGACTGATGGAATTGCTGCTGAATTTATAAAGGCAGGTGGCCATGCATTACATCTAAAGCTATACGAACTAATAATAAAAATCTGGAGGACAGAAGAATTACCCCATGACTGGAAAGAGTCATTATTGATACCTATCTTTAAGAAAGGAGACAAGTTCCAATGTGGAAATTATAGAGGAATATCACTACTGTCCACAAGCTATAAGATACTATCCGCAGTATTACTAAATAGACTAAAACCATATTCAGAAGACATATTAGGTGACTACCAGGCGGGTTTTAGACAAAACAGATCAACAATAGATCAGATATTTATCTTACGACAAATAGCCGAGAAACATTGGGAATATAAAAGAGATCTCCATAACATTTTTGTGGATTTTAAAAAGGCTTATGATAGTGTCCATAGGAATAGTCTATGGAATGCTATGCAGGAATTTGGAATACCAAGGAAGTTAATCAACATGACCAGACTATGCATGGAAGATACTTATAATATAGTAACATATAAAGGCAGGAAATCAGACCCCTTCCAAATAACAGCTGGCTTGAAACAGGGTGATGCACTATCGCCGCTACTCTTCAATCTGGCTCTAGAGAAAGTTGTAAGGAAGGTAAAGGAGGAATGTGATATTGGAGGAACATCCAAGCTGCTTGGTTATGCAGATGATATAGATATTATAGGGCAAAGTGAACAAAAGACATTGGAAATATTGACTCACTTAAAGGAAAAAGCCCAACAGATGGGGCTGGTTATCAACCAAGATAAGACAGAATATATGGTAATTTCAAGAGACGGAATGGCTAGAAACTCTGGCCACATACAAATAGATAATATGACCATTAAAAGAACGGAAACATACAAATACCTGGGTACGATCTTCAACTGCTCCAACATCATAAGGGAAGAAATACAAACTAGAATCAACTCTGGAAATAAGATATACTATGCACTACAACATCTACTAAAATCAAAGGCGCTATCTCGTAACACCAAAATCACAATATACAAAACACTGATCAGACCAGTTGTGCTGTATGGCTCTGAAACCTGAAGTACAACGAAAGGAGACGAAGCCTTGTTACAAACCTTTGAGAACAAAATTTTAAGACGCATCTTTGGACCTATTAGGGATACACAAAGTGGAGAGTGGAAAAGAAGAAGTAACAAAGACATTCATGATCTGTTTAAGTCCCCGCTAATCACTGGTATCATGAAGGCTAATAGACTACAATGGCTGGGGCATATAGAAAGAATGGAAGATAATAGGGAAACAAAACTCGCTTACACTCAGGAAATAAATGACCGTAGACCCCGAGGTAGACCAAGAAGGCGGTGGAGAGATAATACATGTACAGACCTACAAGCACTTGGAATCAACGACTGGCAAGAGAAGGTCCACCAGAGAGACGAATGGAGACGGATTGTATTTGCAGCAAAGAACCTCAATGGCTCGGAACGCTGAAGAAGAAGAAGAAGTTACTGCTATGGTCTAACGCTGCTTTGGGGAAGCTGGACAGCATCAATGGAGTATTCATTATAATACGTGTTGGAAATGTTCACCACGGACTTCAAGACATAACTGCACACGTCTCTTCATATTGTCAAAAACCTTCTGCAACGTGTCTGTTGTTATTTCCGTGTGTATCGACCGCCATTTCGAAACACTTGTTCAAACAAACCAATTTCATTATTCCGTTGATAATACCATTAAGTTTGGAGTGCAAATAATTAGCGGCTTTAGGATCACCACCCTTCAAAATACATTTGGGAAGGTTTTAGAGAAGATAGTCGCTGTCAAGCTCCAAGAGTTTTTGGAAAGGGGAAAGCTTCTTCCAAGAGGCCTGGGGAGCTACAGGCCAGGAAAAGATACCTGGTCAAATGCAGCAACTATTGCCTTTGATGTTTATGCGGAGTTCCAGAGTAGACAGGAAACGATGGCGGCAGCGCTTGATCTCGAGGATGCGTACAACAGAGTTCGCTGTGATATTTTGACCGCACTGATGGAGAAGGGGGTAAATCCCTGGATAGCAGCCGTCCTGCATTCTCGTCGGGTTGCTCTCCGTCTAGGTGCATGGACCTCAGAGCCACATATTTTAACCCCGGGACTGCCACAGGGATCTGCAATCTCACCGGTGCTCTTTAACGTGTATACGAGCAAGATTGCAAACCTAGAAGAACCAGGGGTTGGAAGGATACTAACATTTGCAGATGATAATCTTGCATATAGACAGGGGAGAGATAGGGAGCAAACAGCCCAGGAGCTACAGGCGACAGTAGACAAAGTGATTGACAGTTGCACTGAAATGAGTGCTGTCATCCACCCGGAAAAGGGAGCTGTTTTGTGGAACTGATGTCCCAAGCCTCACTATAGATGGTAGAAGCGTCAACAGAGAGAACAAATTGAAGTATCTGGTAATCACATTTGACAGGAGCCTGTCCTTCAAGGACCATGTGGATTCGGTTGTGACAAGATCTCAAAAGGGACTCAATGCACTTAAAACTATGGCTGCAATGGACACAGAGCAGAGAATGCTCTTCACACTATACCAGCACTTGATTCTCTCAGTGATTGATTATAGACTAGGACTGCTCACTGTCTCAAAGTGTCAATTGGTGAAATTAGAGCGCATACAGAACGAAGCTATGCGGGCCATTCTGGGATGGACCAGAGACACCCCAGTCGTGTGTATGCGTTACATCCTTGGTTTGCCGACTGTTGCTGGTAGGCTCAAGGTGATGCAGGCGAAGGCATACCTCAGAGTAGCTGCAGATACAGATCACCCGTTGTATGAGGCGCTGGACGTAGTTAAGGGTCAGCTACTGATAAGAGGGAAATCATGGATGGCTCAGGCGGAGGATACGATCAGACAGGTGTGCATCTTGGAGAACATTAGGCGAGGAGAGGAGTGGGTCAGAGTGCCAGCGGAGCAGTCAGACTTGTGCAAAGTTATAATCACATTGAGCTGGGAGTGAAGGGAGTGGCCAGCAGGGGCCACGGAATCCACCAACTAATTCAGGATAATGGTCGCTCGGGTGATGTGATTATATACACAGATGGTTCGGTGTTGAGAGGCAGGAGAAGTGCCTGGGGGTTCTTAGCAAAAGCTAATGGTCGCCGTTTGGTGCAGGAGAGCCTGGCATATGATACCACAACATCTAGCTTAAGAATGGAGGTGGAAGCGGTCAGTGCAGCTTTCCGCTGGATGGAGAATGCGATACACACACACATCGTGATTGTAACTGACTCAGAAAGCATGTTGAGTAGGGTGAGGACGGGCAAGCTTCGTGCAGAGTGGCTTGCTTCGCTTCGGAAGTCACGGGTGACAAGCATCGTCTGGATCTATTCTCCGGGGCATGCTGGCGTGCTGGGGAATAAACAGGCGGACAGATTGACTGGTTCTGCAAAACTTGGTGGAGTATTGATGTATGATAAGGAAGACGTGGTTGCGGCCTTGTGGGAGCATGCGTACACCTCGGGGAGCAAATGGATCACCATGGTCTGGCACGAATGTGACAGTGGGGGGGGGGGGGGGTGACGAGGGGATCTGGCCGACGATTGACGCTCAGAGAAAGGCGAGACGGACATATAATCAGATTGCTACTGGTACTATTAGTGTTGGAACTCTTCGCTGGCTGCTGAGGATGGGGACGGAGCGCTTATGGGAATGCCCCGAATGCTGTGATGTAGGTTCCTAAATCAATCAATCAATAAATAAATACTCCAGTAGACGATAGCCATTCACTGCATATTGCTTCACGATGGAGTGTAGAGCAAATGTTTATGACGTCATATACGTCATTTTTCAAATTATTTCCGCATACAAAGTGTAGTGAGAGTTTACAATTAAAATTAAAATTGTTGTTGCGTATCCCTTACGGGACGTTGCAGTCAACACCAGCATTTTCAGCTGCTGTTGATGTACTAAGCAAGTGTTACGTTCAGTAGTTTGCCATTGCTTTCTGAACGACCGGCCCCTATACCTTTTTTCGAAAAAACCAGCACCGCCGTGTTTCGAACCCGGGTATACGGGCTCACAAACCGCGTTCGCAAGCCCTTTATCCACAGACTTTACAAACACCCTGTATAATACAACGTGTCAGCTACCATATTAACAACTTTTAATCATAGCTCTCGGTGTCCCTGGTCCACGGGTTAAGGTCTTTCTCCGTTATCCCGTATTTTCTCGTGAGTAAAGTAACCTGCGCGAGAATCGATAGCAGTTATCGCCGAGTTGGTAACTTCCGGCCGCTCAGAAAGCAATGGCAAACTACTGAGCGTAATCTTGCCTAGTACATCATCAGCAGCTGGAAAATGCTGATGTTGACTGCAACGTCCTGTAAGGGATATGCAAGTCATAACTGTGACACACCCTTCTCCAGTTTTACGCCTTCCATTTTTGTTTGGTCGAAACCTATCTTTTCTTTGGCACTGAATATGTTCATATACTCTGAATGCAAACATTTTATCTGAAATCTTACATGCATTAAAATGTGAGTACAGCCACACTTTATCAAACACACCCACCACGAAGTGAGGAATTGTCGTGTGAATTTGATATTTTGTTGTTGGATATTCACGTGAAACTGTGAACTTTTTCAATGCGCTTTACGCACCGTTTATGCGGAAGGTTTTTTGCTGAAAACACCTCGTAAATGACATTTTATGGTAGTGATGTGACAAGATAGGAGTTTGACATGTATGTGACGGGAATAAATCCGTGCAAATATGAAAATCTGAGCTGGGAATTGTTTACAAAACGGATTATGGAGTAACCGAAGAATCGTAAATGGGAAATTTGTCGATATAAAGTTGTGCTTAACGCACGCAATATGGCTAAGGGAGGAAATTATGACAGTCGAAATGTGTGTACGCGTGATGCACAGAGAAGTGCGTAAACTATTGACAAATATGTACACTATGAAAGTAGTAAGAATTACTTATTAAGACGCAGTGATTTGCTCTCATTGACAAGAAGGATAAAGTTGCGGATATATGAAGTGTTGCAACCGTTGGACAAATATAAAATAGAATGGTAATCCATTTGAAGGTATTGATACGTATTTACTGAAGGCTCCGAGAAGTGGAAATTTCAGGACGCTCTAAGTTTAGTGGGGAGCGGTTGGGCAAGTGGTTAAGAGCTCCGAGTTCTCTCCCCGGAGACCCAGGTTCGAATCCTCGGTAAGGTGTGGATTTTTTTTCTGTCGTGGGCAAAAAAGAAAATCCGAAGCTGCACAGTTCGCGTTGACTGCACTAGCCATGCGGCCTTAATTCCTCAGGCTCAAGACTCCCTGTCCTACACTGCAAGGTACTATAGACAGTAGATGACAGATGTTGACTAAGCTTAGCTGCATGTCATTATTACAGGACGTTGCCGTCGGCTACAGCATTTATTGACAGTGTGTGACTTTCTGCGCAATTTACGGTCAGTAGTTTGCCATGTTTTCTGAACAGCTAAAGCTCATTTATAACAACAACAAAAAATGGTTACCTGCTATAGCTGTGTGCTGTCATATCGCCTTCACATTTGTTGTCTACGCTGTAGTTTTTCTGTTCGCTCGCTTTGAACGCGTAGTTCACACACTTACTACTACCTAAGTGCCACTACTTGGAGTGCACTGGATTGATGTTTGCGTGTGGATTTGCTTTCCCTATTTCCAGTGCCCCTCACCCTCAGGCGAATCCTCCCCGACATCTGAGGTACTTATAATTTACGTCCCCATGTCAAGGAAGCAAAGGTAATATTTTAGTCCAACTGACCGGTGTAGGGGTTGAAGGCGCTACCTCATCATCAACACACCGGAAGTTTAAGTGTGAACGCTCTTATCCATTCGGTCATGCTTACCTCTATCTGTCAAATGATGTGTGGATGAAATAATCTATGAAAGAGAGTGATAGAAGGGTAGAATGCAAGACGGTCCTGCGTGCCTAGTTCTTAAACCTTTGAAAATCAAATTTGTTTCACTCGTTCGTATTCAGTCTTCAATCTTCGTTCAGCTAGTTGGCTGTAGCGCACATATACCAATAGTCTGTCCAGAAATGTATGCCGTCATTCACGATCAATTATTTTGAAAAATGTCTGTTGCATCGTTATGAAAGTTTTCCTGCCGTCTTATATTTACCCCGACCCGTGGAGTATGTCTTTGATAGGTCCAAAAGCAACTTAAATCATCGAAAGTGGTGACATTCCTTTTATGTTTTGGCGAAAATGTAGAGAATTCACTCTAACAAACTAGTCTTACATTAAAGGACGTCATTTCGGGTAACGACACAAGTACAAGGCGTAGCCAGATTCGTATGGGAGTGGGTGCAATAAAAAAAAAAGTAGCTTAAAAGTCGACAGGGTTGACTGCATTGCACCGGGTTTTTATTCTCATATGGCTCAGTCTCTTTGCGCAGCGCGGAAAGCGTCGCACAAAGCACGAACTCCGTAGCTCCAGCGACGACCCTCGGGGTTCTCCGAAAAAATGCACCCGTGAAATGAAGGACGCGGCCCGGAATCGAACATACAATCTTCGGAGCCTGAGTCAGACGGCTTGACTACTTCACCACGGAGACTCCCGAGAGGGGTGCAATGTGTAATATTAGTAAAGACAGAGAATTTACAGAGGCATGGGGTAAATAATGTGTAAATTGACAGGAAAGTAGAAGAAATATATTTCTTACCTTATTTTTCATTTCCTTTTCATTTGACAATGCATTTTCCTACTTGAATGCATCATGCACTATTGATGAATGAAAGATGAGTGATTGGAAGGGCAGAATGTAAGACGGGACTGCGTGCCCGATTTGTAACCATTTTAAAATAAAGTTGAATTGAATTGAATTGAATTGGTACATGGTGCCACATCTCATGGTTGGTTAATGGTGCCAAATCTCATAGTTGGTACATGGTGCCAAATCTCATGGTTGATACATGGTGCCACATCATGGTTGGTACATGGTGCCATATCTCGTGGTTATTACAAGGTGCCTATCTCATGGTTGGTACATAGTGCCACATCTCATTGTTGGTACATGGTGCCACATCTCATGGTTGGTACATGGTGCCACATTTCACGGTTGGTACATGGTGCCACATCTCAAAGTTGTTACATGGTGCCACATCTCATGGTTGTCACATTGTGCTACATCTCATGGTTGGTACATGGTGCCACATCTCATGGTTGGTACATGGTGCCACATCTCATGGTTAGTACATGGTGCCACATCTCATGGGTTGTCCATGGTGCCACATTTAATGGGTGGTACATGGTGCCACATCTCATTGTTGTTACATGGTGCCACATCTCATGGTTGTTACATGGTGCCACATCTCATTGTTGTTACATGATGCCAAAACTCATGGTTGTTACATGCTGCCACATCTCATGGTTGTTACATGGTGCCACTTATCATGGTTGTTACATGGTACCACATCTCATCGTTGTTACATGGTGCCACATCTCATGGTTGTTACATGGTGTCACATCTCATGGTTTTTACATGGTGCCACATCTCATATTTGGTACATGGTGCCACATCTCATGGTTGTTACATGGTGCCACTTATCATGGTTGTTACATGGTGCCACATCTCATGGTTGTTACATGGTGCCATATCTCATGGTTTGTAAATGGTGCCACATCTCATGGTTGTTACATGGTGCCACATCTCATGGTTGTTACATGGTGCCACATCTCATGGTTGTTACATGGTGCCACATCTCATGGTTGTTACATGGTGCCACATCTCATGGTTGTTACATGGTGCCACATCTCATGGTTGTTACATGGTGCCACATCTCATTGTTGTTACATGGTGCCACATCTCATGGTTTGTACATGGTGCCACATCTCATGGTTTGTACATGGTGCCACATCTCATGGTTTGTACATGGTGCCACATCTCATGGTTTGTACATGGCCCCACATCTGATGGTTTGTACATGGTGCCACATCTCATGGTTTGTACATGGTGCCACATCTCATGGTTTGTACATGGTGCCACATCTCATGGTTTGTACATGGTGCTACATCTCATGGTTTGTACATGGTGCCATATCTCATGGTTGTTACATGGTGCCACATCTCATGGTTTTTACATGGTGCCACATCTCATGGTTTGTACATGGTGCCACATCTGATGGTTTGTACATGTTGCCACATCTCATGGTTGTTACATGGTGCCACATCTCATGGTTGTTACATGATGCCACATCTCATGGTTTGTACATGGTGCCACATCTCATGGTTTGTACATGGTGCCACATCTCATGGTTTGTACATGGTGCCACATCTTATGGTTTGTACATGGTGCCACATCTCATGGTTGTTACATGGTGCTACATCTCATGGTTTGTACATGGTGCCACATCTCGAAGTTGGTACATGGTGCCAAGTCTCATGGTTGGTACATGGTGCCAAATCTCATGGTTGGTACATGGTGCCAAATCTCATGGCTAGAGTAGGGAAACATACCTCTACCGCTGCTAGATTTGTGATGTCTAGCTTATGACTAGCCGCACTTACGGCAAATGAGGATGTTCAAAATGAAGCCAGCATGTTTTCAACAAGGACAGACAATCAGTATCCATCTCAATTGACCTTTGCTTGGAGAGAACATGCACTTGTCAGCATGTCGCAAGTGCAGCCACGTCGAGTTATATCTCATAAAATCTATCATCATCAAGTGACATGCCAGTTTGCGTAAGCGTTCATAACTCTGCACAGGTCTCGGTCCTTGGTTTTCTGGATCAATATTGCTGATGATATTTCTCCATGCCACCGCCTTAATCTATTCAGCATCTTTTCTCTTGGTCTGCCTCTGCCTCTCTTCTCCTCGATCTTTCCAGTTGTCACCATGTTCTCCATAGCCTCTCCTTTCATAACATCATCATCTTCTTCTTCTTCTTCTTCTTCTTCTTCTTCTTCTTCTTCTTCTTCTTCTTCTTCTTCTTCTCTTCCTCCTCCTTCTTAGTTTTATATTATATGATAGTTTTCAAACTGGACACTCTGTTGTCTGGAATCAATAATTCAAACGAAACAGCGGGAAACCAAAGATTTAGTTAAATACAATTCAGAACACAAACACAGTCCATCACTTTGACAAGAAACGAGCCCCAGGTGTGGAATTCGTGTCCGACAGTGCAGTCTATCTATCTATCTATCTATCTATCTATCTATCTATCTATCTATCTATCTATCTATCTATCTATCTATCTATCTATCTATCTATCTATCTATCTATCTATCTATCTATCTATCTATCTATCTATCTATCTATCTATCTATCTATCTATCCATCTATCTATCCATATTTTCAAACTGACATAGACCAGTTGAAGGCTTCAATACCTAATTCTCCTTGCAACTTATCTTTACTGTCATCATTTTGCGAGAATAGATGCTCCGGCGATATTCTTTCCGACATACCGCTAATGACAATCACTGAGGTATTCACTTACCTCAGTAACCTAAAAAACACAACCTCATCTGGGTTAGATGGAATCAGCAACCGGATTCTCCGTTGTGCTGCGCCAGTGATCTGTATATCACTAACCTATGTATATAATCAGTGTCTCACCAAAGGTCACTTTCCATCATCTCTCAAAATCGCTAAAGTGTACCCTCTTCTTAAATCTGGTTCATTGGACAATGATCTCCCGAACAATTACAGACCCATTTCCTTACTATCATCACTATCTAAGCCACTAGAAAAACACATCCATAAAGTAACATTACAGTATTTAGTTCGCAACAAGCTTATTGTTGACAACCAATCAGGATTTCGACCAAAATATTCTTGCCATACGGCCATAGCAAACATGATAGAAAATTGGCACCAGAATATAAACAACAACAGTCTATGTGGAACTGTGTTTATTGATTTCAAGAAAGCATTTGATATGATAGACCATGTTATTTTAATTTAAAAACTTGAGACAATGAAAATTGGCCCTAATGTAGTCACTCTAATATCATCTTTTCTATCAAACAGAAAGCAAGTAGTATCACATAATAAATGTCTGTCTCATACCACTACCTTCAATATTGGAGTACCGCAAGGCTCTATTCTTGGCCCTCTATTGTTTGCCATATATATTAACGATCTACCTTTGCATCTTTCGTCGTCCTGCGATCTATTTGCAGACGACTGTACAGTGAAAACAAATGCTGAAAACTGTATTTTATTGAAGTCGTCTTTACAACAAGAATTAAATAATGTAGTTAGGTGGAGCTATTCAAACCGTATGCAAATTAACATCACTAAAACAAAATCAATGTTACTAACAACCAGACAAAGACTTCAAACTCTAAGCTCACACACATCACTTCAACTTCACATCGATAACATGCCAGTAGAAAGTGTAATTGAGCACAAAACATTAGGCATAATCATTGATAGAAACCTAACCTTTAATTCCCACGTTCAAGCGCTTATTAAACAAACAGCGAAAAAAGTCTACCAACTCGCCAAAATTAAAACCTTCCTTGATGAGGACATAAGGAAACTATTCTATACTTACAGACACACTTTGACTACTGTCTACAATCTGGGACGGTTGTTCTAATTCAAACACCAAGCGACTTTACTCACTCCAGAAACGGGCCATGAGTCTAATTTATAACAAACATTTATCTGACAATCCTAGCCTGTATAAACGCCTTCAGTTACGACCACTCCGCAAACGCCTGCTTTTCAATAAAGCTAAACTAATTCACAAAATCCTGAATCGGAATGCCCCAAATTACCTTTGGCCATTGTTTAAATATAATGCTAGACACAGTAAACGTTTATATATATTACACATTCCGAAGCCTAGGATTGACTTATACAAAACAAGCTTAACGTACTCTGCAGCTCAGCTGTGGAACAATCTTCCACAAGAAATCAAAGACATCACCAATCCCTATTCATATAATCGCAAATTACTCGAAAACTATCTCAGTACGGATTATCTTCCCCCTTAATAATAGAGATAATAATAATAATAACAAAACCCTAGTATAACAGCCAGTCCCCTTTTGGTAGGCCAGTATATTCCACTTGGCTAATAACAAGTGTCAGACCATTATCTAATTTTACTGTGTCGTGTAGTTTTGATGTTCGCATTTTGCCCATGCCTTTATAATGCATATCTTTTATATTGTCGCTGTTCTCTGTTAGCCTTGAATGATGTGTGAATGAAATAATGTATGAAAGAGAGTGATAGAAGGGCAGAATGTTAGACGGGCCTGCGTGCCCAATTCTTAACCCTTTGAAAATAAAGTTTGTTCGTTCGTTCGTTCGTTCTATCTGTCTGTCTGTCTGTCTTTCTGTCTGTCTGTCTGTCTTGTCTGTCTGTCTGTCTGTCTGCCTGCCTGCCTGCCTGCCTATCTATCTATCTATCTATCTATCTATCTATCTATCTATCTATCTATCTATCTATATATCTATCTATCTATCTATCTATCTATCTATCTATCTATCTATCTATCTATCTATCTGTTTGTCTGTCTGTCTGTCTGTCTGTCTGTCTGTCTGTCTGTCTGTCTGTCTGTCTGTCTGTCTGTCTGTCTGTCTATCTATCTATCTATCTATCTATCTATTCTTAACCCTTTGAAAATAAACTTTGTTCGTTCGTTCGTTTTGTCTCTCTGGCCGTCCGTTCGTTTGTCCACCCAGTCTCCAACACACCAATTTGTCTGTAAATCTAGCTGTCTGCCCATTCATCCATCCATCAATCCTTCCATCCATCCATCTATCCGTCCACCCATCCGTCTATGCAGCCTTCCACCCAGCTAGCCATCTATCCATCCACCCACCTATCCATCTATCCATCCTCCCACCATGCTTCTATTCATTCATCCAACCTTCCATTCATTTATATGTATGTTTTCTGTCTGTCTAACTATCAGTTTATTTGTCTGTCAGTCTGTCATTCGTTCGATCTGTCTCTCTTCCCTGCTGTATGTCATTCTATTTGTCTATCTAATAATTTCTCTTTGTCTATCTAGCTGTGTGTCTGCTCGGCCTCCGATCCTTCTACCCATTTGTCGATCAACACCCCCCCCCCCCCCGCATCTACCCACTCATCAATATCCAACACCGACAGCTCATCAACCACCCTTGTAAAGATTTCCGTCAGACATACCACCTATAAATCTCGCGAGATGCCGGTCGCGATATCAGAAATACCATCTCCTCGTGCGTTGCGATACCGCAAGCTTTTATCAACATCAGATCACCTCCCAGCTTACTTGCACTGAGAATAGCGTTAGGTTAATGAGAGATGATTGCCGCAGGGCATCTTCTGAACGTGGTCCAAGCTCTTAACTTTCACATTATTTACATACTTTCTCTGTTTTTGGTTAAGTTATGCATACTTTGAATATCAGAGAATTCAAGCGAAGAAATTCTTTCTTTGTTTTTCTTTAGTCTTCGCAAAATATTTCAACTTGTGAACTGGCAGTGAAGTGTGTGTCCATTCCAATTCATAGATGCCTGCCTTATGTCGATCTTTTTAGTTAGTGAGTTAGTTTGTAGGAATATAGTTAATTTGTTAGTTAGTTAGTTAGTTAGTTAGTTAGTTGGGTAGTTAATTAAGTAGTTAGTTTGTTAGTTAGTTAGTTAACTAGCCAGCCAGCCATCCAGCCAGCCAGTCAGCCAGCCAGCCAATCAGTCAGTCAGTCAGTCAGTCAGTCAGTCAGTCAGTTAGTTAGTTAGTTTGTTTGTTTGTTTGTTTGTTTGTTAGTTAGTTAGTTAGTCAGTCAGTCAGTCAGTCAGTCAGTCAGTCAGTCAGTCAGTCAGTCAGTCAGTCAGTGCCAGTTAGTTAGTTAGTTAGTTAGTTAGTTAGTTAGTTAGTTAGTTAGTTAGTTAGTTATTGGCAAGGTAGGGGTATCCCCTACCAAAGGCTAAGAAAGGTGCCTCCTTCCCTCCGCTAGCCTACATGACACCCTTGGGCAAGGTGGTGTACCCGTTTAGCCTCCCGATCAGGTTTATGTGAAGATATGTGTGTAGGTTATGGATGAAGTTGAAGAGCAGCCGACAGATAATTGACGGTTATGATCTCCAATTTCACGACGGTGGGCAGAAAGGCGGGGGGGGGGGGGGCTGCGATCATCGACTAGTATGGTCACTGGTAAGAAGAAAAATAATGGCAAACTACCTTATTTACATGCCAAGAAAATCGTGTTTTGCAATTCCATCGAAAATCGGAGATATGACCTACATGGTTGATCCATAGGATCAGTAAGGGTAGCTATGTGCACCGGATGACCCCAGACCGTCAGCATGCGGCTGAGTGCAAAAGATAACCAACATTAAAAGTGGGAACTTTGAATGTTAGAACTAATGGCAGGGATGGAAAATGTGATAACATTAAGAACGAAATGAGAAGACTGAATATTAACATGTTAGGTATATGAGACCAGATGGAAAGGAAATGGCATTATAACATCCGATAAATATAGCATAATTCATTCTGGCGGAGAGAAAAAAAACAGCGAGGGGTAGCAATTTTAATGGATATAGAGAGATTAAGAATTTCTGAATCAACTCTGCTTATGATATTCATCCATGCCATCGTCTCAATCAATCCAGCATCATTTCTCTTGTTCTGCCTCTGCCTCTCTTACCCTAAATATTTCCAGTTGTCACGATGTTCTACAATTTCTCTCTTCTCATCACATGACCAAAAAAAGCTGTGTGTCTCTATCTTATGGTTGTATTTAATGTTCTAGTTTTATTAGCCTCTTTCAGGCAATCGTTATTAGTTATTTTGGAGATAGCTTACAAGAAATGCAAGCATTCAGAATTGAATATCATAATAGGTGACTTTAATGCTAAAGTTAGAAATCAACAGGACGGGTGCAGAGTAGGCATGTATGGTCTAGAACAGTGTTTCCCAACCTTTTTTGTACCATGCCCCACTTAAGCCTTTCTAAAATTCATATTGCCCCCCTCCCCCGCCCCATGCCCCCCCCCCCTCAACATATACATTATTTTTAATATTCAAAAATGTTCACTAAAGAAACTTGAATGATAGGTTTTAGGAAGAAATCACTAGGTAATTATTGAGCAAACACAATAAGTAAATTTTCAAAACATATAATGGAGAACTGAAATTCAATAATTTTAATGAAAGATTTTTCTATATTATTTTAATTATTAGTAATTATTTATTATTTAAATATAGTGAGATCCTTGCGCTTGATGCTTGCTGCAAAGAGATCTTATGTCAGGTTCCAATTTAGTTAACTTCAGTCTCAAGTCTCCCCGCTTTGTTATATTCAGCCGATTTCTTCCATTTTCGAATTGCCCCCCTTAACAGTTAAATTGCCCCCCTGTGGGGCGTGGGCCCCACGTTGGGAAACACTGGTCTAGAAGATCAGAATGAAAGAGGTTGCAGACTTGTACAGTAGGCAAAAGAGCATGAGACGATTATGGTTTAAACATAATCCAAGGAGATTATGGACATGTAGGAGTCCTGACCATAACATCATAAATCAGATTGATTACATTTCTATCAACAGATTTAGAAATACCTTAAAAGTCACAAAAACTATACCAAGCGCAAACTGTTACACCGACCATATATTAATCATAAGCGATAAAAGTGTAAAATTAAAGAAGGTCAAATATACACCAAGAAACACACAATTTGATTACGGGATTGAAGAAAGAGGAGATAACAGATAAATTCAACGTAATGGTAAAGAACATATTTGATGCATTGTCTAATATGGAAATATTATTTCATAATGTCAGCGACCAATGGAAAATATTACAGAAATCAGTCATCCAAAGTGCAGAAACAGCTATCCCAAAAGTGAAGATGATGGGACGTAAGAAATGGATGACGGAAGACATATACAAACTCATGGAAATAAGAAGAAATAACAAAAATAACTATCAAAAATCTGAAGAGTGTCACAGGAAAATCAGGAAACTGCAAAGAGGGAAAAGAAGCATGACTTGTGAAAAATTGCAGGGAAACTGATAATCAACACAACACCCGGAATACACAATTAATGCACAAAAGAATTAATGACATAACTAATACAAGAAAACACACATCGACGGGTTGCCTAAAAATCGAAGATGGCAAAATCATAATAATTTATTGACATATCGGTAGAGATGAGTGGTGCGGAAAGTATCGCACTCACAACTTTTACTTCCCTTTGCATTACACAGTACAAATTTCCATCATCATCATTATGTGTCATGCTGATAAACGTGGGCGGGCATGTTTCGTCATCTCACACGATCACCAGAGTCGTGGACAAAGCTCTGTGTTTTTGCCAATACCATGCCATATGGTTCAGCCATCCAGGTATTTACTTCTACGACTTCCCCTTATTCTTTCTCCCTCAATTTTGCCAGTTGTCACCAAGTTCTCTAGTTTATTTCTTCTCATTTCAAGAACATATACCTGATCCAGGAATAGAGATCTCATGACATGGGGGATCGCTACGGCCCACACTTATCGACATGACACACGACGATAATACCTTTTAATTGTTTCTTTAACTATGTTAATTACCAGCCTTTTTTACAATCATCCCATGGCGTGCCATTTGGCGAAATTTGCGTCACAAACTCCTCATAGTCCATGCTGTAGGGCGATGACATTCGTGTCTGTCCACAGTCTTCTGTGCCTTGTTTATGTTCACAGCATTTATTTAACAATGTTTCAGCTGCGTGAATGTAACATGTACAATAGATAATTGAAGTACAAAATATGAGAAGTCGTAGGACCAAATTGAAGACTGGCCTGCGTGTCCAAAGTGTGCTTGTGAAAATAAAGTTCAGTCGTTCGCCTCGTCGATATCATCTTTCTCCACAATTATCTTTCCAGACAGTTGCCTATGTTTACATAGACATCTTTCTCCACAATTATCTTTCCAGACAGTTGCCTATGTTTACATAGACAAAATATTTCATTTTCCTTATTTGATTTGTCTTAAAACTCATTAAAGAAATAGCACAAATTCTAAGGAACAATCATGTATCAATAGTTACTAACAAAGCACTCTACAACACAATCTTTCTACCAACTCTATGCAACCAATGCCAAACCTGGACAATGACTAAAAAAGAGAAAAGAAAAAAACACAAAAACAGAAATGAGATTCTTAAGAACACTCAATGTATTAAAAAGTGAGAAAATCCAAAATGAAGAAATCAGGATTAAAGTGGGGGTTACAGCAGCGCTAGATTTTATTAGAAAGCAGCAAGTCATATAGTTTGGCCATGCGACTATGTTACCATCTTACTGTATACCACAACAAGCAATGATGTACAGACCAGATGGAAGCAGAGGAAGAGGTCGACCACGTAAACGATGGACGGAGGGAATAGCAGTCTACGGAATTATCGATACATGAAGCCCATAAACGGGCACTCTCCCGCTGTTTATACTTCACCTCGACACCGCGAGGTACAAGAGGAACATGATGAGATGAGATTTGTTTTAATAACCAATTAGAAAGATATCTACAGAAAATATGTCAGGAATCCTGATTGATGGACATAATATAAATAACTTACGCTATGCTGATGACACAGTCTTGATAGCAACAAATCAGAAGGAACTACAGGAAATCACAGGTTGTAGAAAGTGGACAAAATGGAATAGCTTGAATAATGGGAAAACAGAGATGTCATGGTGATATTAAAGAAACAGATTGCGCTTAAATGTTCAATTAAAGTTAATGCCGTTATTTTGGGGCATGTGCTGATATTCAGATATCTAGGCACATGGATAACATCAGATGGAAGATGCATCACAGAGATAAAGGACCAAGTAGGACAAGCAAAAACTGCATTCTATGAAATGAAGAACATTTTGTGTAAGTTCTTGTCCTTGATAGTTAGAAAAAGAGTCCTTGCATATTACATAGAACACATTTTAACATATGGCTGAGAATCCTGGACAATTAGTAAGCAGCTGCAACAATCCATGGAAGTCTTGGAGGTATGATTTTATCGAAGGATGCTGAAAATTCATTCAACAGTCAAAGTGAGCAATCTGGACATTCTGAGGGAAGCTAAGTCGCATAGATAACTTATCAAAAACATCAGAAAGAAGCAGTCATTTTTTTTTTGGCTACATTATGAGAAGCCAAAGACTGAAATATGTTGTGATAACCGGAAAGATTTGAGGAGAGAGAGAGAGAGAGAGAGAGAGAGAGAGAGAGAGAGAGAGAGAGAGAGAGAGAGAGAGAGAGAGAGAGAGAGAGAGAGAGAGCGTGCCAACCTTCTTGACAGACTTGTCTCATTGCACAGAAGGGATTAAGTACACAAAGTGATCCACGCCGTCTGAGATTGCAATTTTGGAGAGGCGTGATCGCCCACATTAGCCGGCAAGACACTGTATGATGAATAACCAACCTTCTGAAATGATGTGTTGTTGTTGGACAGAAGTGATTGCTCTGCTTTTTCTCAAATTAATTTTGATTTCTATTCTTTAGCGTTTATATTCAATGGCGTAAGTGCGTTTTTCATGTGATATGGTAAACATTTAGGTGTCATACTCGGCATATTACCACATGAAATAAATATACTCTTATTACTATTGTGCCTGTTCCGTGGCGACGAGATTACGGAAGCAGTTCGTAATCTCGCATTCTCGCGTTCGAAGCACAGCTGCGGGCGATTTGGCAGCAGACCGCCCTGTGTTGGATTTTTACGAAATGGTATGGGTGCCGGTCGTCCAGAAAGCAATGACAAACTACTGAACGTAAACTTGCCAAGAGATCTCAACAGCAAATATATGCTGGTGTTGACTGCAAGGTCCTGTAAAGGATACGCAACTAACTTAACTATTGTGTGCGTGTGTGTATATGTATGTGTGTGTGTGTGTGTGTTCGCTTTGAACTCAATCGTAGTCCATACAAGCGCTACTACTTCTTGTAGTTGCCATTAACAGGGTATGCACTGGACTATTTTTGTGTGTGGATTTAAATACCACCTGACGAACCCACACCGACTTCTGAGTATTTGTAATTTACATCACCAAGTCAAGAACGAGAAGTCGACATATTAGTCCAGCTGGCTGGTGTAGGGGTTGAACCCGCTATCTCAGCATCAGCACACCGGAAATTTAACACGAACGCTCTTATCAATTCGGTCATGGTGAGATCTTAGTGCCTTAATTTGTTATGTTCGGCGTCAGCTAACAGCTGACACAAACAGAAGAAAAGGATGTCAGAAATCAAAATGGTCGGAAAAATATATTCAAGACTCCGTGTATAATTTATTTTAGAACTAATTAGAAAGGCAATGGATGTTAAGGTACCTAGTCTCGATGCCGTAACTTCTTCTTCTTCTTCTTCTTCTTCTTCTTCTTCTTCTTCTTCTTCTTCTTCTTCTTCTTCTTCTTCTTCTTCTTCTTCTTCTTCATTTTCCTCAATGAAATATTGGAGTGTGGAACGAAAGGGTTTGGGGGAGGTGGTGGAGGGCTGCCGAGATGTTCATGTGCTCTTTGAAATGCTTTGTACGTTGGTATTCATTTCTCTAAGGTTGTTCTGGATACCATCACTTTATCATGGATACCTTTACATGGTCTTCCATCACATTTCTTTTATATGGCTCTTTTGTGGCAGATGGCACTAGTTCATTCTTGTAACGCGGCCAAACCAATTAATCTGTTGTTCATTAATGCACTGCACGACTGGTTTCAGACCTAGCCGTCTTCTAATTTCCACATTCACTATTCCATCTCTCACAGTTACCCCCTAAGCCTAAGCTGTTCTATATCATCTCATATATATATATTGTTATGATTTGATTTTGCGCCGATTAGTTGCATTAAGAGTTCATGTTTGACAATGGTAGCATAAATTCGGTCACAAAATAGTTCTTATTAGATTTGCTTTAGTCCGATATCGTACCGACAGGGAAATATAAGGGATATGTGGCTAATCCCAGTTTCTTAACAAACCTGCACTCTATGGCTTATGTGACATGTACACATCATTTTCTTGTACACATTATATAAGTGAAGTGGTGGTGGCGCTGTGGGTAGAACACTTGCCTTCACGCCGGGTGTTCTTGGGCTCAGATTCACAACAATAAGAATTTTAAAACAATGGCCTGAGCTCTTATGTTGACCTAGTCTAAATTAGGTACCAGGATACTGCATGGGATATAAACGCGATCGGTGTTATATTAACAACAACGCCCATCGAGTGCTGAGTGGTCGTTCAAACCATGGGGTATTAATTATATATTCAATACGTGTAAATAGATTCATTAACGTAGTTTTACATTCTAAAGAACTTGGTCGATCCCTGTCCCATTTACTGAGAAAATAAAATCAGTAGGTCAGCATGGCCGAATGTATAAGAACGCGTGTTTTGAAACATCCGGTGTGCTGATGCCAGGTACGGGGTTCAACCCCTACACCGGAAAGTTGGACTAAAATGTTGACCTATCGTCATTGACTTAGGGGAGTAAATTACAAGTACCGCTGAAGTCGGAGTGGGTTCGCCTGCTGGCGAGGGACACTGTTAATAGGTAAAGCTAATCCACATGCAAAATTCAGTCCAGCACTACTAGAAGTAGTGTGTTTGGATTACGCTTGAGTTCAAACCGAGCGAGCGCGAAACAAAAAATCCACTTGGACGGGAAGGGTGGATTTGCAACCGAAACAGCCCACCCGGCAGGCCATAGCGCCATCCACTAGGCCATGGTCACCTCATAATTGATGACTTACACCCGTTATATTTCTACCCAAGTACCCGGATACTAATATCTTTGGCAACATCCTTAGCCGCCACCCGTGTGGTAGTTCACGTACATTTACCGCTGGGGCACTACGAAAGGCTTGGGTATTTTCATTACCTCCCCATTAACAGCATAAAGTCGCCAAAGGCTATGTTTTCACCTTCAGACGTAGATACGTCCCTCTCCTTCACCCCCTCCCCTAAATCGCCCTCACTCGCGCCTTTTTTTACGATCTCGCATTGCCGTTTTTACATATTCCTACCTCCGGAGCATTCCCCCCTTTCTGTCACACGAAAACTAACTGGAGAAGAATTTGATCACAACACGCCGATTGATATTAAGTATAAATTAACCGATCCGTCTCTTTAAAGATTGGTCGGTGATATACTTTTTAGTATGTGGTTCGTTGCTTGGTACTTAAGGCTCTGAAACCTGTTCATTGCTCCGCGGAATTTTGATTAAAACATCGTGCTTGGGTGATCGCCAATGCCAGGAACTCAATTTTGGGCCCCGATTATAAATGTGTAATGCACTTCAGTCGCTTTGATTGTTTCAGAAATATCTTTTTAATGGAAGTGCCTGTGATTTGTGGGTAAGTAAGAGGCGTTTGTTATTAATTGGCGTACTGTTATTTTGATTTGTCATCGACTGGGTATTTTAAGTTAATGTATTCTTTTATTTTTTATTATTTTTTTTTTTTTAATGAAAGTGGTTTTGCGACCGCTGTTTCTTGAATTGGCCGACAGAACATGAAACTGTGATTTTGAAGTTGCGTTATTATTAAATATTAACGTTGCAATCAACATCATTGTGACTGTATTTCTCTACTTGTGAAGTTTAGGTTTGTACCAGTTGTTTTCTCTCTTGATTACGAATAATTATCGCGCTGTTTTAATCTTTCGGACATTGTAATTTCCAGGTATTGTATTTTAAGAATATTTCTTAAATATTAGTTTAAGTGAAATTCAAAATGTATTTCTGAACTTGCAACACACCACACACAAAAACGTGACATGGCCTTATCCATTTGGTGACGAACTCTATTTAGATGTCAACAAGATTAAGGTGACTGCTGCTTTCTTTAAATGTATTCAGCTTGACGTCTGCAGGTGTCACATCTGAGGTTTATTAAAACATTAATAATTGAGGGTTATTAAAAAATATCAAAACTGAGATTTATTAAAACAATAAAAACTGAGGGTTATTTTTAATCAAATCAAAACTGAGGGATACTAACACAATCGAATATGAGGGTTAGTAAAAGAATCAAAACTAAGGTTAATTACAACAATAAAACTGAGGACTATTAAAACAATCAAAAGTGAGGATTATTAAAATAATCACAACTGGAATTTATTAAAAGAATCAAAACTGAATGCTATTGTATTATTACAAACTGAAAGTTATTAAAAGAATCAAAAACTAGGGGCATTTAAACAACGAAAAGTGAGGATTATTTAAAGAATCTAAACTGAGGGCTAATAAAACTGAGGGTTATTGAAACTATCCAAAGAGAGTGTTACTAAATCCATCAAACCTGGTGCGTTGGAAAAGATCTGCACCGGGCACTGGCCTCTGCAAAATGATGATGGACTCTTTACACACCGAAAGTAGAATCTTTCGTGTAACTACTTTTACCAAATCTTTCGTGTCATTACTTTTACCACATCTTTCGTTTCATTACTTTTGCGACGTCTTTTGTGTCATTACTTTTACCAAATCTCTCGTGGCATTACTTTTACAATAGCTTTCGTGTCACTACGTTTACCAAATCTCTCGTGCCATTACTTTTACCAAATCTCTCGTGGCATTACTTTTACAATAGCTTTCGTGTCACTACGTTTACCAAATCTCTCGTGCCATTACTATTACCAAATCTCTCGTATCATTACCTTTACCAAATCTCTCGTGTCATTACTTTTACCAAATTTTTCGTGTCATTATTTTTATGAAATCTGTGGTGTCATTACGTTTACCAAATCTCTCGTGTCATTACTTTTACCAAATCTCTCGTGTCATCACCTTTATCAAGTCTCTCGTGTAATTACTTTTACCAAACCTTTCGTCTTATTACTTTAACCAGCTCTTTTCCAATCTCCTAAAGATATGTGTCCTTTGCAGGACGATCCGATAAACAAGAACCTGAAGTTGATCTTCTATGCAATTTTACTGTCAAGCACGACCAACTCTTCAAGATTCCCAACTGTCATGGGATATTTATTTTAACCTGCACAGATTGCACATGACAACCCTTCTTTTTCGCCTTATTCCGGGGTGATTGGGTATTCGATCACACTTCCCAAGTCACATCAGTGCATCGCGATAGGGTGAGATAACAGAGGGTCTTTTGGACAACTTCAAGACCTATGCTGAGAACCTGGTACCTTTGTAAGCACCCAGCCACGATCTTAGCCCTCTCCCGTCCTCTCATCTCCATCTTCGGCTGGGCAAATTCGATCAGGTAAATACACAACGCCGATGGGAACCTGACCAGGCCGACACACCACAAATTTCCTACGCCATTGATTGGAAAGCACATTTTGAAAACTAGCCACGTGATTGTTAGGGACAATGTCTTTCGTGTGATGTTTAATACACAAAATAGTCTCTTGTTAAAGGTTGCAAAAGCCATTACAATTAATCTGTATAAGCCAGTTTTGTGCAAACAGAAAGACATGCTTGCTTGTGTTCGTTGGCTTTAGGTCCAACGTGAAGTCCTGTATGTCGGATGAAGGCATCCTGTTGTCCAACATCAGTGATGTCATACAGGACCTGAGGTTTGCGTGAGTATCCGTTGTCCCATGTATGGCTTATTGGTGTGCAGACTGGTGGTTCCTCGCCGTACAGGCAGACACTCTCCGACTTCGGAGGAAGCACATCCACAAAACAACACTAGAGCACTTAGTTCGCCACAAACTAATAGCTGAGAGTCAGTCAGGATTTCGGCCAAAATATTCCTGCCATACGGCCCTAACAAACATGATAGAAAACTGACATCATAATATTAACAACAATACTCTATGTGGAACGATGTTTATAGACTTTAAAAAAGCATTCGATATGATAGATCATACTATCCTAATTAAAAAACTAGAAACAATGAAAGTAAGCTTTAATATAGTGACATTAATAAACTCATTCTTATTAGACAGAAAACAAGTAGTATCACACAATAAATCTCTATCCCAAGCTATTACCATTAATATTGGAGTACCTCAGGGGTCTATACTTGGCCCTTTGTTATTTGCCATTTATATAAATGATCTTCTCTTATATCTGTCATCGTCCTGCGATTTATTTGCAGACAACTTCACAGTATATACAAACGCTATTGATCGTAATGTGCTAGAATTATCCTTGCAACAGGAAATAAATAGTGTAGTTAACTGGAGTCATGCAACCCGCATGCAAATTAACATTTCTAAAACAAAATCTATGTTAATAGGAACGAGGCAAAGACTTCACACACTAAACTCGCAGGGAACTCTTCAGCTGCACATTGGTAGCACACCTATAGAAAGTGTAACCGAGCACAAGGCACTGGGTCTTATCATAGATCAAAATCTATCCTTTAATTCTCATGTTCATGCTCTAGTTAAACAAATAGCCAAAAAAGTAAACCAACTTGCCAAAATTAAAAACTTCCTCGACGAAAACACAAGAAAGATATTCTATACTTCCCACATACAAACACATATTGATTATTGCTCCACAATCTGGGATGGATGCGCCAAATCAATAACAAAACGCCTTTATTCGCTCCAGACAAGGACAGTGCGTCTAATCAATGGTGATAAGTTTACAGACAATTCTAACCTACATGAACGTCTTCAGTTACTCCCACTCCACAAACGCCTACTTTTTAATAAGGCTAAACTAACTCACAAAATCCTATTTCAAAATGCCCCAAACTACCTTTGGCCATTGTTTAAATATAACGCAAGACATAGTGAACGACTAAATATACTTCATGTCCCTAAACCTAGGATAGACTTATATAAAACAAGCTAGCATACTCTGCCACTCAGTTGTGGAATAATCTTTCACAAGAAATCAAAGACACCTCCAGTCATTATACATACAGTCGCAACCTGTTTGAACACTACCTTAAAACAGACTACATGCTCCCTTAAAAAAAAAAAAAACAGCAACAAAGACAATAATAATGGTAAATTATCTCGAACGACAACTAGCCAGGAAATAAAAAAAAACATTCCCAAATGTGTAGCACGTTACACCCGCCTTGGGTATTCATGATGCCCATGTTAAACATTGCCTCAACGAGTCATGTATTATTGATTATTTTTCATGCGTTTTAATGCTTATTGTTCTTTTGTTGTCAAAGAATTGCTTCATAACAGATGTTGAATGAAAGAATGTATGAGAGGAAATAGAGAAAAAGGGCAGAATGTCAGACGGGCCTGCGTGCCCAATTCTTAACCCTTTGAAAATAAAGATTTTCGTTCGTTCGTTCGCGTCAATAGGTCTTGGCCAGTATATAACCCGGCCCTGGTGCCTTGGAAACACCTCTGCGTCCCACAGAAAGACATGATAGTCAGTTTAAAATCGCAGTGGTAGACAATTAAAATTACTGTGCGAACATATGTATATTTCAGCTCAAAGTATTTATCTAATTACTTTATTTCATGGTGTGTGATTTACATAGCATGTACCAGACGAGATGCAATGAAATATGCCCGAGAATAAATCGTGCAATCTACTGTTAGTGTCTTCGTTTTTTTTTTTGTTTTTTTTTTTCAAATAAAGGGCCTTTAATTTATCTTTAGAAGTCTGGGGTATATGGTGCTAGACCGATACTCCTTATGACCAATCGGCACTGGGTGGCTGATGTGACCAGTACCTCGCCGGCTGCCGGCATTTCTCAGGAGATCTCCTAGTACGCATTTCAGCATGAGTCCACTTTGGAGTCCGGGGCTATTTTTAACAAACCCCACTCCGATGCTGTGTCAAACCCATGACCACGGGAACCACAGGCAAGCACCGAGCCACTAGGCTACCCCTGCTAAGTGCTTATGAACATCCATTAGGGAACCCTTTGAGACCAATAAAGCAGTTTATAGAAATAGAAGAAGGAAACAGAGAAACAGTAGTTAGCTGCACCCACATTACAGGGCCGGTCTCTCTGGCCGAGGGGTTACAACACTTTCTCCGTAATCCCGTTTATCACGCAGAGTCTCGTAGCGAAGCGAGAGCTGGAGCGGTTCGACCCCCGCTGGTGACTTGTGGGATAACTGAGCCGGCCGCTCAGAAAGCAATGACAAACTACTGAGCGTAATCTTGCCAAGAAATCAACAGACAGCAGAAATATGCTGCTGTTGACAGCGATGTCCTGTAAAGGATATGCGAAAAAAAAAAAGGAAAAAAAAACATTACAGGACGTGGCAGTCAACTCCAACATATTTTGGCTGTTTGTGAAGCCTGTTCAAGTTTACGTTCAGTAGTTTGCCATTTGCTTTCTTAACGACCGGTACCCATACAATTGTATGGGAACCAAGGCAAGGCAGTCTGCTTTAAAATCTCCCGCAGCTGTTGTATTCGTAACTCCTTCGCTACAGAGCCGACTAAACATAAGCATTGAAAACCATAGACCGGCTAAATATAAGCATTGAAAACCATAGAACCGGCTAAATGTAAGCATTGAAAACCATAGACGGCTAAACATAAGCATTGAAAACCATAGAGCCGGCTAAATGTAAGCATTGAAAACCATAGAGCCGGCTAAACATAAG
>OY992879.1:21609913-21629913 GCA_963921405.1 Cepaea hortensis | reverse complement strand
CTCTTTGACTTCTCTCTATTCTTATAATAATAATAATACTAATAATAATAATAATAATAATAATGTTTCTTGTTGTTTTGTTCTTATTCTTCTTGTTGTTCTTCTTCTTGTTCATTTTCTCGTCCTTGTTGTTGTTGTTGTTGTTGTTGTTGTTCTTCTTCTTCTTCTTCTTCTTCTTCTTCTTCTTCTTCTTCTTCTTCTTCTTCTTCTTCTTATTCTTCTTCAACAGTTACTATAATAATTCATTCCTGATTAACAATTAATGTAATTGCTGCTGCTGCTGCCGCTGATACTACTACTACTACTACTACTACTACTACTACTACTACTACTACTACTACTACTACTACTACTACTACTACTACTACTACTACTACTACTACTACTGCTGCTGCTGCTGCTGCTGCTGCTGCTGCTACTACTACTACTACTACTACTACTACTACTACTACTACTTCTTCTGCGTTCATCTGGAATATTTGTTGGATGTAATTGCTCTGTTTGTTTGATCGTGTCATAAATTGTACAACATGAGACATTGCGAGTACACGATGGTAGTCATATATATTTAGACGAACAGACACCCGACGAGTCATATCATCAATATCACTAAGACATCTTTACTTCCTATGAAATTTCCTCGTATTCATTTTAGACCGGGTAGAACTAAGTTAAAGTTAGATATTCTTTACAGGACGCCGCGGTCAACAATGGCTTTTTTTCTGTTTGTGATTTCTTGGCAATCTTAAGTTCATGAGTTTGCCATTGCTTTCTTGACGACCTTGAGGGACTCTTACCATTGTATAAAAACCAGCGCCAGGCAGTCTGCTGCCAAACTGCAGACAGCTGTGTTTAGAACTCGCACATCGCGATTGCGGTTTGCGTTCGTAACCCTGTCTAAGAGCAATGAAAAGAAATTCTTTCCTCGAAGGAAATTTGACCTCGTGACCACGAACCGGTAGGTGACTGAGCTAGCCAATAGGCTTACGAGGCTTCCACCCTCGGTCTTGTTCGATGATGTAATCTGTTATTTGTGAGTGGGTTAATGGATGTCAGAGAATGGCATTATCGCCTCATCTCGCAACCCCAGACGTAGATCGAAGGGGTGTGGTGATAGGTAAGTTATTTGCATGTTCTTTTGCAGAACGTCGTAAACAACCCCAGAAAGTGTTAGCTTGTCATTACTTTCTGAACAGCCAACGCAATTGTGAAAATCGACTCAAAGCGGACCGCTAACAAATCGCCTGCTCGCTGAATCCGGTAAATCAAGATTGTGAGACTGCGTATATTACCTCAAAGCCACAAACACCGACGCCATGAAAGGAGCAGCAGTAATCCAGCGTCCCCAATATTTCTCTATCCTCAATGAACAAACATGGAAATCATCATCATCATGTGTCGTACCGATAAGCTTGGGTGGTCATGTTTCGCCTTCTCACACGATCACCAGAGTCGTGGATCAACTCTGTGTATTTGTCAGGATTATGCCATATGGCCAAGTTATCTAGATAATTACCTCTCTTCCTTCCCCTCTTCTTCGTTTCCTCGCCATCTTGTCAGTTGCCACGAAGTTCTCCAGTTTATTTCTTCACATAGCGTGTCCAATATATCTTGACTATCTGTTACACCTCAGTGTATATATAAATATGTGTGTATATACATCCTTATCTATATATGCAATCTAGATAGGTACTTAACTGTATATCCTAACTATAAACTGCCTATGACATATTTAACCAGGCAGCGATGCAAGTAATTTTAAAACATATTTTTACAAAAGACATGCAAGAATTCAAAACAATGTTTTCCATTAGTGAAGTTAAGCACACAAGCCACCGAAAATATTGTTGTGGCTTTTGTGGTTATATATACATAAATAATGATATTAAAATATAAATACGTGGAAAACAGTGTTTGATTTTGTTTAAAGTTATTAGTCATGGAAACAAAGCAATCAAGAGGAGAGGTTCTAGAAACACTGGGAATTGTGGAGTTACCAAATTGAGGAGTTCTTTTCTGAGGAAAAGAGAGTTGATAAAATAAATTTAAAAAGAGGCAAATGAAACATTTCGGCCACTTTAAAAGACATAAAACTCTTATAAAACCCATAATGGAGAGTAAGATTGAAGTCAAGCGAGCAAGAGATAGACATCGATGCAAATGGGATGATAATATGAAGAGATGGACACACAGCAGTCAGACAGACTGTTCAATCAAGGAGAGAGACAGTGTTGGAGATCCATTGCAGCTAACCTTTAGTGTGGAGACGGCACTTGATTAATTGGGTCTAATGCATCTCTAAAGATCGTAGATTTAACGTTATTTCATGCTTCTAGTATTGTAGACGAGTCTCTGAAGCTAGCAGGCTTTGCATGCCGTTTCGATTAGTTGAACTGATTTAAGCCGAGAACCGACATCGAACAGTCCCAGTATTAATGGTACCAGTAGTTGTCTGATTAGTGTCCGTCTGGCCTTTCCTCGGAGTTTAAAGTGAGGGTCAGATCCTCTGGTCACTCCATGCGGCACCATTCTCTCCAGGTCGTGATGATCTCTCTGTCTGTCTGTCTGTCTGTCTGTCTGTCTGTCTGTCTTTCTGTCTGTCTGTCTGTCTCTCTCTCTCTTTCTCTCTCTCTCTCTCTCTCTCTCTCTCTCTCTCTCTCTCTCTCTCTCTCTCTCTCTCTCTCTCTGTTCTTCCGATCTATAAACAGATCCTTAAAGGGACCCGACCACGTCAGCCTTATCATCCAGCAATAGCCCACCGAGCGGTGCAGACCCAAACAATCTGTCCGCCTGTTCGTTTCCCATCACACCAGCATACCCAAGGGAAAACTATCCAACAGATGATCTCTATTATTTTATTGTTGAACTGAAGCCTGCCACTCTCCCCGAAGCATGCCTATCTTCACCCTTTTCATCATACCAGCCAGATGCGCATGTGTTTAATTTCACATTTAGGTGGATTGTTGTGTTTTGTTTTTTAATTAGTTTATAAATGCAGGTCGCTAAAACCTAACATGGGTACCACAAATGTTCCTGAAAATAAAAGAAAACAAAATGCTTACAAAAGAACATCCGAAGAAAAAAATATTTGCCCAAACCGGATCTACCGAACAACAGGCTTGGCGAAACAGTGCTATGTAACTTACTCTGTGATGATGTCGTAAAATGACGAAGGGGTTTTCCCGATGCCTGGACCTGGCCCCAGCCTTCAAGAACTGTCTAGGCTTTTGTTGATCTCACACCTGATTAATACAAACTGCAATATATACCCAGGAGTAGAACTCACACCGCATGTTGTGTAAGGCGTGAATCCTAACTATTCAGCCATGCATACATCAGCAGCAGCAGCAGCAGTAGTAGTAGTAGTAGTAGTAGTAGTAGTAGTAGTAGTAGTAGTAGTAGTAGTAGTAGTAGTAGTAGTAGTAGTAGTAGTAGTGATGTATGCATGGCTGAATAGTTAGGAGTAGTAGTAGTAGTAGTAGTAGTATTAGTAGTAGTAGTAGTAGTAGTAGTAGTAGTAGTAGTAGTAGTAGTAGTAGTAGTAGTAGTAGTAGGCCTCTTTGAGTCATGTAGGACAACAGAGTTGTGCCGCTGGGGAAGTACCTGACAGCGCCGCTGGTGACTGTATAGTCCAATGCGAGAGTGACAATCTCTGTCTGTTTCCGCATCCGTAAGACGAGACAGGTCCCGCAGCAAGTGACTGTATTTTAGGCTTGTGCCTCTTATCCTCAATTTGTTGGCTCAGATTGCACTCAAAGAGCACCAGTCCGTTTCTATTACTAGTTTATAAAATAAATGTATTCCTTTCTGAATATGCAGTGTCTCTTCTTATATGTTTATTTACTTCTTCTTCTGAATGTCCAGGCTCTCTTTATGTATTGATTTAGAAATACACAGTTTATATTCTTGTGTTTATTTCTGAATGTACACATACACTTACTATACTCCCCCCCCCCCCACCCCCAACCCCGAATTTGAAGTTGTTTTTTTTTCATTATTTCTTTCTGAATATATCGTTTCTGTTCTTGTGATTCTTTCTGAACATATAGTTTATGTTCTTATGTTTCTTTCTAAATATATTATTTGTGTTCTTGTATTTCCATCTCAATATGCAGTTTTCTTTGTTATGTTTATTTCTGAATATATAGTTTATCTTCCTATGTTTATTTATCAATATTTTGTTTCTCTTCTTGCATTTATTTCTCAGTATATAGTTTCACTTCCAGCATTTAAGAGTTTTGAGGTGCTACATAGAACCTGTACTTTTATATGGATGTGAAACTTGGACAATGAGCAGACAAGCTGAAAAAACATCTGATGGCTGCAGAAATGTGGTTTCTGGGGTAAATGCAAAGAATACCATGGACAGACAGAAAAACCAATGAATAAGTCCTTCAAGAAACAAATGAAGATGGTAAACTGATTAGAGACATTAGACGTAGACAGTCGCAATTTTTTGGGCATGTTATGAGAATAAATGACTTGGAGAACTTGGTGACAACTGGCAAGATCGAAGGGAACAGACCAAGGGGAAGACCTAGAAGCAAGTACCTGGATGACTTGGTCACGTGGCATGGTCGAGACAGAAACACGGAGCTGATCCACGACTCTGGTGATCTTGTGAGATTGCAAAACATGTCCGCCCACGCTTACCGGCATGGCACATGATGGATGGATGGATTTAATTCTCAGTATATAGTTTTTGTTCCAGTGTGTATTGCTCAGCATATAGCTTCATTTCCAGTATTTAATTCTTAATATATAGTTTTTCTTCCAGTATGTAATTCTTAGTATGTAGTTTAAATGTCAGTATTTAATTCTCAGTATACAATTTCTCTACGTATGTCTATTCCACAATATTGTTTCGCTTCGTGTATTTTTGTTTGCTCAGTGTATAGTTCATATTCCAATATTTATTTCTCAGTATATAGTTTTTCGTCTTTTATTTATTTCTTATCTTACAGTTTCTCTTCTTATGTTTATGTCACCAGTATTGTTTCTCTTCTTGTATTTATTTATCTACGCACATTTTCTCTATTTGTGATCTTTCTGAATATACAATTTCTAATTCTGTATGTATAAATATATACGCCTCTTTTCTTGACTGCTTGTCGAAGTGTGATATACTGGGCAACAGGACGAGTTCAAGCCCCGGTGATGACCGGGATTTTTTCTCGTGGATTTCTAGAAATAAAATGTCCCCTGGTCAATGGGTAGTGAGATCTGACGCCCGTGTGTATTGTTGTGCATGTAAACAATCCCTTGGCAGTTGGAAATCGAAACAGAGAAGCCTAACGGCGCTGCCCAGGCAAAATTTTGAGTTGAAAATCTACCCAAAGTATTTCAGAATCCTCGCCAGTGCTATGGAGTTCGTGCACTGAGCTGAGTTTCTCCAGACTCAGGTTTGAGTTAGGAGGAGAACGGAGCACTTATGGGTTGCACCCGTGTGCCGTGATGTTGATCCATCGACTAACTAAACAGGATTGACAAAATAGTAGAACGCACACCGCAGCTCACTTAATGATGGTGTTCCAAAGGCAGATATTATGAACTGACTGTACCGTGTTCTCCAGTGTGCCAGTGATGTTGGCTGTCCATCTCTTTCTCGGGCATCTTCTGTTGGAATTATGGCCGCCTGGCTAGTGCAGTCGCCGCCGCGAACTGTGCAGTTTAGAGTTTTTCTTTTTGCCCTCGACAGAAAAAAAAAAAAAAAAAAATATATATATATATATATATATATATATATATATATATATATATATATATATATATATATATATATATATATATATATATATATATATATATACTCCACGCCTTACCGAGGATTCGAATTCGGTTCTCCCGAAGGAGAATCCGGCATTCTAGATCTGTATCATTACTTGATATTTGCTCTTATCGGTAGCCGACGTCTGTAGCGAAGGTACTCTACATACCTCGATCGAAATCAGCTGCATACGTTTTAGAAGCATACAGTTTTCTGTTGATGTTTTTAAACAATGGTGTGAATCTATACTGTTATGGATGTAGCTGTATAACTCTGCTGACTTCCCACTATGTATTCACATCTGACTGTTTGCACATCTTTGGCCAAACATTTCTTATTTGACACTTTTACAGCTGAGTTGGACACAGCCTTTGTAGAAAAAGAGCACCTTTCAAACTCGAACTGAACCCAACTTGTCTGCTTTCTTGACAACAAATGAGATGTGTTTTAAAATTATTTGATAATTTTATATGTTTTTTCTTCAGATCTGTTTGTGTTGTCTCGTCCCTGAAGAATTATATAATCGAAACGTTGTTTGTTGTGTCCTTGAATACGTATTTATATTTTATTATTTGATTATTACATATTTTTTTTATTGTATTTTACTTTGAGGATTTTCCCACATCGATTTATGTTCACCTGTATGGAGACTGTTGTATGGTATGTGCACTATGGCCGATATTAGTATGTCTCATATTTTCGCAGGAGCTGCACATACTTAACTGTTTGTATTTCATAACATAGTCCAGTAGATCACAAACAGCCAGTAAATGCTGGGGTTAAGTGAGACGTTTTGTAAAGAGCACGCAACTAACTAACGCTACGTTCGATGTATAATCTGAAGTCTATCGTTTTTATTATGCCATTTAGCATTTAGCATTGATTCACATAGTTCCTTTAAATGTAATTATTTCGTTAACTAGTGGATTAGTTGGGTTAGATCATTAATTATTGGGTTAGTTTAGTGAGCTTTATTTTTTAAATTATGACTTAGTTTAGTAAGTGTCTTAAGTAGATAGTTAATTTACTGAGTTCGTTTATTAGTGGGCTAGTTTAATTAGTTCACTAATTAGTTGGTGAGTTAAGCGTATTAATTAATTAGTGGGTTAGTTTTATGAATTCGTTAGTTGGTGAGTTAGTTTAATGAGGTCGTTAATTACTGGGCTAGTTTAGCGAGTTTGTTAATTAGTGGATAGGTTTAATGAGTTGGGTAATTAGTGGGTTAGTTTTGTGAGTTTGTTAATTAGAGGGTTACTTTACAGAGTTCGTTAATTATTGGGTAAGTTTAGTGAGTTTGTTAATTAGAGGTTTAGTTTACAGAGTTCATTAATGAGTGGGTTAATTTAGTGAGTTCGTAATTAGTGGGAGAAGAGTCTGGCCGAGTGGCTAGAATGCCAGATTCTACTTCGGGAGACCCGGGTTCGAATCCTCGGAAAGGTGTGGATTTTTATTTTCTGTCGGTGGCATAAAGAAAACCCTAACCTGCACAGTTCGCGGCGACTGATTTAGCCAGGCGATCTTAATTCCTCAGGCTCAAGCCATTCCCCCACAAGGTACTTTGTAGGCAGTAACTGACAGACAGTTTTGGCAGCTAATTAGCGCGTTAGTTTAGTGAGTTTGTTAATTAGTGTGTTGGTTTACTGAGTTCGTTAATTAGTGGGTTAATTTAGTGCGTTGGTTAATTAACGGGTTCATTTAGTGAGTTCGTTAAGTAGTGGGCTAGTTTAGTAGTGAGTTAGGTTAGTTAGCTAGCTAGCTGTTTACCAGAGATGGTGTTACTGTGTTCCGACCAGTATGACACTTAGGTGGATTCCGCCTCATAAACATGCGTTACGGGCAATGTTCAGGATTTATTTTTTGGCTATTGTCGCTAAAGCAGTGGTTCTCAACCGGGGGAGGGTAGAGGTGAATTAAGATTATTTCAAGATCGCGTTAATACAAGAACCGATTACTTGATATTGTTTTTCTCTTCACATTTTACGGTTCTGTACTTCTCGCCCTTCTGAAATTCATTTTATAACGTAAGTAGACCCGCAAATCACGTTTTATGTGGACGTCTAGACTTGTTCTAGTAAGTGTTATTAAATTTAGCTTCCAGTTTTATGTATACTGTGTAGGGGCGGGGAGGGGGAAATTTATATGGAAGAAATACGAATGGGTGGGGGTTGGCGTTCTGAAGATATGGTGAAGGGGTGCATGGACCAAAATAGGTTGAGAACCACTGCTCTAAAGGGATGAGGACGACAAAATGAAATGGACACCTCACTTAATTATATCTTTGTTCGAATGTGTGACGACTTAACTCATCACATGTCAAAGGCAGTGTCAATTATGGGGTTATATTACTTTTTCCTGTCTGCGGAATTTTACATATTATTATTATTATTTTTTTAAATTTTTTGCATATCCTATTTACAGGACATCGCTATCAACACCAGCACTGCTGTTGTTGATGTATTGGCAAGTTTACGTTTAGTAGTTTGCAATTGCTTTCTGAACTACCAGCTGCCATACCATCACGTTAAAACCCAGCGCGACACGGTCTGCTGCTACACATCAGTCGCAGCTGTGTTTCGAACGCTGATAAGCGGAATTACGAACCGCGTCCGTAACGCTTTTTCCACGGAGAGCAGCATATATATTCTAGTGAAATCAAATGAGGCTTTCGTATATACAGTTAATTACATATCTTTTACAGGACGTCGCAGTCAACTCCAACATTTTTTGCTGTTTGTAATTTCTTGGCAACTTTACGCTCAATAGTTTGCTTTCTGAGCGACTGGCACAAATATCAGTTTATGACAACCAACGTAAGGCGTTCTGCTGCCGAATCGTCCGCAACTGTGTTTCGAATGCGGTATGCAGGATTACAAATTACGTTAGTAACCTCTTCGCCACAGAACCGGCATTTTACATATCATCATCATCATCATCATCATAATCATCATCAACATTATCATCATCATCATCATCATCATCATCATAATCATGATCAACATTATCATCATCATCATCATCAACATCATCATCCAGTGCCTTGCCGGCTGGCGTGGGCAATCATGCCTCTCCACAAATTGCGATCTCCGACGGCATGGATCAATTCGTGTGTTGACTCCCTTCCATGCCATGACACAAGACTGTCAAGAATCTTCTCACGCTGTCTTCCTCCATCTCTCTTTCCGCAAATCTTGCCGGTTGTCACAACATGTTCTAGTTTTTGTTTTCTCATAACGTGGCCAAAATCGACGACTGCGTTTTTCTGATGTTTGAGTTAAGCTGTCGTTGCGAATCAACTTCCCTCAAAACGTCCAGATTGTTCAGTTTGGCTATTCAATTAACTTGCAACATTCCTCAATAAAACCACATCTGCAAGGCTTCCGGGGATGTTTTATTCGCGTGTTTACTAATTGTCCAGGATTTGCAGCCGTATGTTGAAATTTGTTCTATGTAACATGCGAAAACTCTTGTTCTAACTTTCAAGGACAATCACCTTTTGCGACAAAAGTTCTTCATTTCATAGAATGCAGTTTTTGCTTTCCTATTCTGTTCTTTTTCTCAGTGATACATCTTCCATCTGATGTTATCCATATGCCTAGCTATCTTAATTTCTGCACTTGCTGCAAAATAACGTCATTTACTTTAACTGTAAATTCAGGCATAATCAGTTTCTTTTATATCTCCGTGACTTCTTTCTTTCTAGTATCCAAGCTAAGGCCCGTTTTTTTTTTTTTTTTTTTTCACTTTCTGCAACGACTATATCCATCATCTTGCATATATATGTCCTAAATAATTCATAAACTATCATAAATCAAGAAGATGATTAAAACTGGATGTTTTCAAAGTTTTTTTTGGATTATACATTATTGAATGGTAAGTTAGTTAAGCAGTTCACGCTTTAGTTAGCCGCTAGACTGGCTGGTGTCTCGGTCAGTCAGTGAGCCTTTCATTCAATTAATCAGTCAGATAGACAGCTAGTTAGTTACGTGATTAATTAATTTATTAATGTAGTTAAGTTTAGTTAAATAAGTCAGTCAATGATTGAGTTAATTATTTCAATTGTGCTTTTCTTCTACTCATAGTCCACATCATGTGGCGTTAGTCATCATGTCTTTGTACATTATTCTGTCTCTTGTACGGCCAGTTATATCCGATCCTGAAGTTCTTCCATGCCCTGATGTCAAACTATCCTGTGTTTTATCTCTTGGTCTCTCCTACTTTACTTCCCCTCCAACTTTCTCGTTGTCACGACGTACCCGAGGTTTTCCTTTATCACGATGTTCCCAAAGGATATGGACTGTCTGCTTCAGAAGCGAATAGCCATCTCTTTATTTCTTTATGCAAGTTAACCCGTCTCAAGTTGTTGTCATTGTGCTTTTTATATGAAGAGTTACACAAATTAGTGGAACAAGTAAACAGACATAGTGCATATTGTGGCTTAGGTAGTAACATCCAAAGAAGGAAAACTATGATAATTATCAGTGACAAGGAGAGGTCATCAATGAGCCTCATAGTAAACGAGGAGACACTAGAACAAGTAAATAATGTCTCCTATCTTGGACATGTCATAACAGATGATTGCAGAAGTGAAACATAAATAAAAAAATTAATAAGAATGGCCAAACATGTTTTAAATAGCCTGAAATCAGTATTAACTTCTAGAAAGATTAAAAACGCATTAAAAATTAGAATTATGAAATGATGTTTATATTCAACACTATTATATGTCGCGGAAGCCTGGGCATTGAACAGACAATTAGAAAGTCGAATAGAAGCCCCGTAGATGTGGATATACAGAAGACTATTTCGTATTTCATGAAAACAAAAACAATCAAATACAGAGGTTCTAGAAAAACAGGGAATTGAAAGAGTGCTGATGAAAGAAATACAAAACGAGGCAAGTGAAATATTTTGGTCACGTTAAAAGACATAACACTCTTATATAAACCATTCTCGTGGTTAAGACTGAAGGCAAGCGAGCAAAAGGTAAACACTGTTACAAGTGGGAAGATAACATGAAGAGATGGACGAACAGCAATCTGGCAGAATGTACATTCAGGGCGAGAGACAGTTTTGGAGATCTATTGCAGCCAACCTTCATTGTGGAGATGGTACCTGATTGATTGATTGATTGATTTTTCTGTAATTCTCTTCTTCGCGGGTTTTTATGACCTATATTTCTTTAGCCCTGAGGATTCCAGACAAATGTAATTCTATTTATAATGTTCTGTTGTTTTCTAAACATATGCCCTAGTAATGGCCATGGTCTTTTATTCATCTCTTAATTCGCTGCTATTTGTTTCGTTCCCTTCATGAGCTCCACATTGGTGATTTTGTCATACGATCTTAGAATAATATTAATTAGTTATTTAAGCGTAGGAGTGGCTGGCCGAGTGGCTAGAACTCCGGTTTCTCCTTCGGCAGACCCGGGTTCTAACTCTCGGTAAGGTGTGAAGTTTTTTTATTCTGTCGGGGGCAAAAAGACAACTCTAACCTGCAAAGTCCGTGGCGACTGCACAAGCCAGGCGACCTTAATTCCTCAGGCTCAAGAACCCCATGCGATACACCGCAAGGTACTATACTGGCAGTAAATGACAGTTAGTAAAATGTGCTAAATGTGTTTTCCCTAGCCTCACAGTAAGTTAGTTATTTGGCTAGCTGGCCAACTAGTAACTGAGCTAATTACCCATATTGTGCTAAATTTATATTTTCTCGACCATCTCAATAAGTCAGTGAGTACGTTATTCAGCTAGCTAGCCACCAAGTTTTAAGGTAGTTAGCTAAACTGTGCTAACTAGAAAAAAATAGAGTCGTAAAATACAAAAGAATGCATGGACATCTAGAAGAACAACTCAATTTCATGTATCGACAACCCACAACAGCAACTCGGCAATTAATTCCGGAGGAAATTTGTCATGTCACCGGTTTTATTCATTCCAGGTTTTTCCTCAGACAAAGTGAGCCAACTCTGGTGCCCTGAATAGACTTCTCCCGTAGAATAGCCCACCAGGGGCATAAAACTGTGATGGTCAGCCAACGAGAACTGCCATGTAAAGTTACAATTCCGTCTCAATTGGTTTCAGTTGGGGCCTGTCGTTTTTTAATTTCCTTACAACACTGGTCAACATGATATAAAATGGCGCTGGTCTAACATAGTTTACGGCGGGTTAATGGTTTTCAGTTTTGTCGATTCGTTGGTGGTATTTTGTTCGACTCGCAGATTAAATTCAGTATTCGGTAATGGCTTTTTTTGCCATGTCACGTCATCCTTGTCCTGTTGCTTTATGGCGTTTGCTGTATGATGTTTCGTAGATGGTTTTACTTCGTCGTGTTTTCTTCATCGTTTTAAGAGCGTGCAAAACGTTAATGTTATGAGTTAGCGGTGTGATCATGTTTGATAATTTTGTTCCGGTTTATTTCAAACTAAATTTGGACTTACCAGTTAATTTTAATTGCAATAGTAATGTTTCAAACGCTAATACAGCGCACAGTCTACTCCCAAGGAGCATAGTATACTGTAAAATTAATTTACAGTTTTTTTTTCTAAAAGTCATACTTAATACGTCATTGATATAATGCGTACTCTTGTTCGGTGAAGTTTAATAAGTGTTAGGTGCATCTTTATAACGAAATCTACAGGAGACCAAACTGGTGTTTAATAATAATTTTCACATATTGGGTATGTATGTTAATTGTATTTTCATTTTCAATCAATCGATCCACTATCGTCTCCACTATGACGGTTGACTGCAAAAGATCTCCTACACATTTTTGATATATATTGTGGACTAAACGTTCTAACATACAGTTCCCCATAAATGTCTTGATATTATCTTCACATTTTATTCTTGAATATCTCTTACTCCATTGCTTTCAAATTGTGCCTAAACAATTTCTTAGGATTGCCATGTGTTTTAAGGACGCAACATGTTTAGGGTAAATGTGTAATGACTGTGAGGCTTTTGAAAATATTGCCGTTTCAGATTATGTATTTACCCTATGTGAGCTCATGCAACATAACAACTTGGAACGGCAATACTTTCATAAATCCCACAGTCATTAACAATACACCCTATATAACTGGAGAGATGAAATGGCGTAGTAGGTAGTCGCTTACCTGTCGTATGGGTGGACTTGGGTTCCATTCCCAATACGGCGGTTTCGAATTTATTTTAATTGACCTGGGCTCCCAGGTTGACCAAGCCTAAATGGGTACCAGAAAATGTTTGTGAAGTAAAGGTGGTCGGTGTTTGACTTATAACAACGTGGGTCCAGGTGTATATTCCCAGTGCGTTGTAGGCGTGTAACAGGGACGTTCACTTTCTTCTGTATTACATGTATAACTTTGTCTGGTTCTATTACATTTATTTCTTTATTACATGTATTACTTTGTCTGGTTCTATTACATTTATTTAAGTATTACATGCATTACTGTGTCTGGTTCTATTACATTTATTTCTTTATTACATGTATTACTTTGTCTGGTTCTATTACATTTATTTATGTATTACATGTATTACTTTGTCTGGTTCTATTACATTTATTTCTTCATTACATATATTACCTTGTCATGGTTCTATTTCTTTATTACATGTATTACTTTGTTTGGTTCTATTACATTTATTTCTTTATTACATATATTACCTAGTTATGGTTCTATTTATTTATTACATGTATTACTTTGTCTGTTTCTATTACTTTCATTTCTTTATTACATGTATTACCTTGTCATGGTTCTATAACTTGCATTTCTTTATTACATGTATTACTTTTCATGGCTCCATTACTTTCATTTCTTTATTACTTGTATTCAAACTATCGTTTGTCAAGACGGCAAGGTGCCAATGAATTACATGTATTACTTTTGATGGTACTATTACTTTCATTTCTTTATTACATGTATTACTTTGTCATGGATACTATTACTTTAATTTCTTTATTACATTTATTACTTTGCCATGGTTCTATTACTTTCATGTTCAGTTTCTAAATGATTCTTTTTTCTGCGTTCGCTTTCAACTCGCCTGCACCGTGATATCACGTGCTTAACACTCTTGACATCCTTAACAACAATATTGACAGGTTACAAGACAATGGCAAGACTTTTGTAATGTTTTATCCATTTTTACAGTTTTCATTTGAAGCCCCACCCCCCCCTCCCTTTTTTTGTAGTTAAGTAGAAAATAGCTAATGTTGTTTGGCTCATGGCAGTCTTCGCAGGTTGGTTCCCACCGTTTGAATGCAGACTGTTCTAACCTTCGTTTCTAGTTTTTTTTTTCTGTTAAATGTTTAATGTGAGTGAATCACCACACACACACGCACACACACACACACACATACATACACACCCACACACATACACACACACATGCACACACACATGCACACACATGCACACACACATGCCCACATACACATGTGCACACACATGCACACACACATGAACACACACATGCATACACACATGCACACACACACGCATGCACACATGCACACACATGCACATGCACACACACATGCACACACAAATGCACACACATGCACACACACATTTCCACACACACATGCCCACACACACATGCACGCACATACACATGCACACACACACACACACACACAAGTGGATTTACCAGAACACGATCATAAAGTAATAAAATGGACGTTGCGGCTAAAGCCTTCCTCAGCACAGACAATCCAATCACAAACCGACACAACAAGATAAAAACACTATGTGAAAGCATAACATATAAAAGTTACTTATCTGCACCCTTGTTGTGGGCTGGACACGTCTTTCGTGGGACAAACGGTAAACGTACAATAAATAATAAAGAAACGAACTGTAAGAATCGACAACAATTTGACAGACTCCTAAGACGAAACGGAAAACTGTTAGTTCAGGGGATTGGACGATACTTATGTTTGTTTGGGATTTTTATATCTTCCAGCATCTGTGTCTTTCTATTTAGTTTAGTTATGGTTGAAAAGTAGATAGGTTTTTTTGTTTGATGCAAATGTGGCTTAGGGCCTGGTGAGCGCCTTTTCACAATTCCACGACACATCGAGTCGACAGTTTGAAATTTGTAGCAGGCGATTTGGACGCAGACCTCTTTGCTTTGATTTCGATCGTTCAAATAGCAATGACAACATAATAAACGTGAAAATTACATAGTAAAACACAGAATACAACACCACTGATTGATTGCGACGTCATGTAAAGTAACCAACAACGAACGAACTTTATTTTCAAAGGGTCACAAATTGGCAGGCAGACCCGTCTTACATTCGGCCCTTCAAATCACTCATCTTTCGTACATCAGTTATCTAATTTGCATGTTACATTAACAAAGGAAATAAACGCATTGTCAAATGAAAATTGCGAACTTAAACAATGCATTTTACCATAGCATGAGACAGGCAGGTAGCAAGACATATATACACACTCACACGCATAAACGCATACACACATACATTTTACAGCACTTACATAAACTCTCACAGTCATGAACCTACTCAATAACACACACATACACACTCCCTCGCATACACATACACTGACTCAGAATCACAAACTCACTAATTTACTTAATCACGGTTCCAACTTCGCGGCAAAGGGTCGCCACATTATGCCTATTTCCTGTGCCAGTGAATATCACACAAAATGCTCCTCACTGCTCCATGTGATAAGTTGAACAGACAGGAGTCTCGACAAACAAAGGATACAATATATGTAAAGGACACGCAACAAGCTTTCTAAAAGACATCATAACATTTCAGGAAAACCCTTAATTGCTCCGTCTCCAACATCAAACATCGCAAGGTGTCGTTGGTACTGGTTTACTAACGCATGGGTTGTAGTCACGTCGAATGCCTCGTCTCGTGCGTCCCTCTCCACCAATCTACATCTAACTCCTAATTCGAGCATCCTACAATACATTGGTTTCTCCGCTAATGTACTAGAGGTGGTCAACACTCAATATCCGAGAATAGGCCATACGGACACATAATCCAACTGCCACTGGTAACACTATAATTAGGATTCTTTGCAGGCTGTTGAGGATGGGAACGGAGCACGTATGAGAATGTACCGAGTGTTGTGATGTCGGTTCTTTACTCAACTCAACACAATTGAACACAACTCAACTCAACTCAGTTCAACTCAACACAACTCAACAGAACTCAACTCAGCTCAACACAATTCAACACAATTCAACACAACTCAACTCAGCTCAACACAACACTACACAACTCAACAAATGAAACAACACAACTCAATGATGTGTCTTTAATTATTCTAAATTTTTCATGTCCCTTGCAGAACGTTGCAAACAATCACAACACCTGGTTAATTTACTAAGCAAATTTTGCTGGACGTAGTTTGCCATGACCGGTCTCTCTGGCCGAGGGTTTACACGACTTTCTCCGTAAACCCGTTTACCCACGCAGGGTCTCGCTGCGCGCGAGAATTGGAAGCGGTTCTACAGCGCTGGTGACTTGCGGGATACTGAGCCGGCCGCTCAGAAAGCAATGGCAAACTACTGAGCGTAATCTTGCCAAGAAATCAACAATCAGCTGAAAGATGCTGATGTTGACACCGATGTCCTGTAAAAAGGATATGCGAATTAAAAAAAAAAAAAAGTTTGCCAAGGCATCCTGGACATGTTTTTTAAAATAAAATGTACTTTACACTCCTTAAGGCTCCTCTAGCATACGGTGTTAGGCCCTTGTTTATTTATCACCAATAGACGCTCGTTGAACGAGAAGTGAACACTAAAGTCCAACTGAACGTCATCAGCGAACATGAACTAGTCGTTCCTAGTTAGCTGTAGTGTATGTTATAGGTTCTGTAATTCATGTGTACTAAAGCAGCAAGACAGTTCGAATCTGTGCTACAATACATGGGGAACTAATCAAAATTATATCCCTTAATATTTAGTTGATATGTAGCGTTGGTTCCTGTTGTAATCTATGTGTACTGTAGCAACAAGACAGATCAAATTTGTGTTACAAGGCATGGGGAACTAAGCAAAATTATATCTGTTCTTCTGCAGTTAATATTTATCTTTAGTTCACGCTATAGGTTCTGTAATCTATGTATACTGAAGCAACAAGAGAGTTCGAATCTGTGTTACAATACATACGGAACTAGCCAAAACTATATCCGTTCATATTTGTTTGATAATTAGCGTTAGTTCATGTTGTAGGTTTTGTAATCCACGTGTACTAAAGCAACAAGACAGTTCGAATCTGTCTTACAATACATATAGAACTAACCAAATCTATATCCGTTCATATTTAGTTGATATTTGGCGTTAGTTCGTATTGTAGGTTTTGTAATCTATGTATAGTATTGCAACAAGAAGGTACGAATCTGTGTTACAATGCATCGTGAACTAACCAAAATTATATCTTTTCATATTTAGTTAATATTTAGCGATAGTTTGTTATTAGGTTATGTAATCTATGTGTACTAAAGCATCAAGAGAGTTCGAATCTGTGTCACAAATCTCAATACATGTGGAACTAAACAAAACTATATCCGTTCATACTTAGCGTTAGCTCGTGTTGTAGGTTATGTAATCCATGTGTATTACAACAACAAGACAGTTCAAATCTGCGTTACAATACACGTTGAACTAACCAAAATTATATCCGTTCATACTTAGTTAATATTTATGGTTAATTCATGTACTAGGTTGTGTAATCCATGTGTGCTAAAGCAACCAGAGACTTGCAATCTATAAGATATGTTATAATACATGTTGAAATACCCAACATTAGTTGATATTTAGCGTTAGTTTGTGTTGTATGTTGTGTAATATATGTGTACTCTAGCAACGAAACAGTTCTAATCTGTGTTACAATACATGGGGAACACAATTGTATATATAGCGTTGTGATGTTCTGTTGTGATAATTTGGTGTGTCCAGTGTGTGCCGCGTGGTTACACACCCGCTTCACACGCGTGATCCGGGACTGTTTCCGGATCCGGTCAGGGATATGCACTACTGACGAGCTCAAATGAGGGCGAAACTCGAGTATAGTGCTTCCATATTGACGTGGATAGGCCTTAGGTTCATACAAGAATGCGATCGGCGTTGCCAGTAGTGGGTTGTGCTCAATATTTACAATTGTATCCGTTCATATTTAATTCATATTTAGTATTAAGTATGTCTGTTTGTTTGTTGTTGTTTTTTTTTGTCTTGTTAAGTGTTGAAACCCCTGCCGCTTTATAAACATAAGACAAATAACGAACCTACACAACATATCGGGTCGTTATGGCAACGATTCCCCTATAACCTGTTGCGGATATTTACGATCTTCCACGCAGAACTACCAGGTTTCCGCTGACACTTTAGAGTTGTTCCCCGCTAACTTCGCAGCAAATGATGACGTTTTGAACAGCTCCGGTGATAGGAGCGAAAAAAGCATTGAATATTTGGGTAAAATTTTTTGGGGGCGGAAGTTTCAACTATCAAGGATCGGACATTTGGGGTAAAGCTTACCCTATTCGCTGTGAACTGTTACCGGTTCGTGCCCTTTTCAAATCTGCGTACGTTATTTAAGCAATCCGCAGGTAGGTTTGTAATGTTTGGCAAATACACTTACATAAATCGCGTGTTAATAGAAGAGGAACGTGCGCAGATATCACTGCGCGGTGTTAATGTCTGTCAGGTCAACTACTCATGCATTTATATGTTTTTATCAGAGAATACAAAGGGAAAACTTACCATAGGTGAGAATATAATTGAAATCCTTCGTTCATGTTCTATTTTCATCTGCCTGTTAGTCTTTCCTCTTCTACATCTAGAGTGTGAAGATACTGTTCTGCTGTGGTTATTTTGTGGTACGCTTGTACACATCGCTCTGATTTGTTATCCATGAAACAACAGACAGGCGTATGAGAAAATAACCAGAACTTTTTTTCTGATAGACGAGCATGTAAATTGCTTTATCTTAAGTTTGCAAGAAAAGACGTGAGCCGTGGCTGGGGAGTGGCTTGCACAAATACCTATCGATCCGGTTGTCATGTGGTCGGATCTCTATCAAGACCAGGATTTCTCTTAATTTACCTGGGTGCCTGAGTCGAGCCTGTAGAAAATTGCACCAGGATACGATCCGGGATGTAAAAATGGCCGACGAAATATTTATCTCATCATAGATCGAGTGCCGATATGTACAAATATATGTGGTGAGCATCATATAGCCATCCGTTAAAATTGTGCTTTGCTTTACTAGAATTTATTTGGTAGGCAAAACTCTTACACGGGGCCGTACCTTGCTATGATACCGAGAGGCGGCCGCATCAGGCGGCACAGTAAAGGGCGTCATAGGGGGCGGCAATTTAATAGAAGGAAAAAAACATGTAAGTGCGGCATTTCGAAGACTTGCATAACACTGAGAAAATCTACCGCATGGTAGAAAATCTACCGCTCTTACATTACATTTATTATTATTATTATTATTATTATTATTATTATTATTATTATTATTATTATTATTGCGTTTAATGTTTGTACTAAAATTATTACTTGTATGATTAGTATGTGTTACGAATTTCTTACTATTCTGTCTATTTATGCTGAAATAGTAATGTTATTGCCGGATATTATGTTTTTTTTTAAATATTAACTTCTGCACACACCCATATACATCGCCTTTCTCTTTTCCTATCTCTCTCCATCTCTCTCCATCTCTCTCTCTCTCTCTCTCTCTCTCTCTCTCTCTCTCTCTCTCTCTCTGTTATTTCTCTGTCTTTGTATTTATTTCTCTCTCTTTCTCTCTATATCGCTCACACCCTATTTCTCTATAATATATTCTCTATCTATCTCTCTTTTGCTCTCTATCTCTCGTTTGCTCTCTCTCTCTCTCTCTCTCTCTCTCTCTCTCTCTCTTTCTCTCTCTCTCTCTCTCTCTCTCTCTTTCTCTCTCTCTCTCTCCCTTTGTCTTGATAATTAAACAAGTAAACTGCTGACATGTTCTCACACTAGGGGGCGTGTTGGGTATATATTTTTAACCAATCAGCGCTCGAGGAGTGAAGTATCACGAGGACCGTTATTACTTATCATTACATTTCTTTATATTCGTGTTAAATAAATAAAATTTAAAAACGTGTGCCGAAGCAATTTCATGCTGTGGGTCAGTGATGTAATACGGCTTTCACATTGTGTAGGTCTGAGTGCAGGAAAATGTAGGTGCTCAGTCATTATCTCACTTAGCGAGAGGACGAACGCAGACG